>JAJGOT010000061.1:0-145000 GCA_022457155.1 Cladopsammia gracilis | reverse complement strand
CCAGCGTTTTGTGGAAAGCCAGGCCATGAAAAGAAAGAATTGGAGTTCTTTTGTAAGAGCTGCGAAGTCGCCATTTGCTATTCTTGTGTCGCAATTCTTCACGACGGTCATGCTAAGATGTTTTTGGACGAGGCTGCAAATGACCGCAAGTTACATGTCATGGCTGCGATTGAATCTCAGAAACAAAGAGTGCTTCAAAAGAAAGACAAAATCGCTAAAATGCAAGGTAACTGTTTAAACATTCAAGCAAAAGTCGACAGCGTGAAGAAAGAAACACAGACGTTTGTTGACAATTTGATCGGTGCCATGGAAGCGAAAAAGCAGGAAATTTTTAATGAGGTAGAAAAGAAAGCGAAAGAATCCCTCGAGAGCCTGGAAATTCAACAATGCGAGGCTGAAAAAGAAGTGAAACTGATCGAGACAGCAATCGAAAAAACTGAAACACTTTTAAAACGAAGTACAAATGCTGAGATTGTAAAGTTAGACAAATACACAATCTTCCAAGATGGGGTCTGCAATGATGGAGAACAAGTTGACTGTGACCTTGAGGAAAGTCGTCAATTTATTTTCGTAGAAAACGATACGTTACTGGACAAAGCAAACTCTGAAGGGATTGGATCTTTCAGAAGTTTTCTCAGCAAGACTAAAGTACAACAATCAAGTGCTGAAGGAAAAGGAACCAGTGAAGTAACTGTTGGACTTGAAGGACAGATTGTTGTGACAACAAGAACTGCCGACAGAGAACAATGTTACGAAGAACGTGACTATGTAACAGTGGAAATCAGAAATCGTCAAGGCCATGACTGTGCGACAAAAGCGCAAGTCCAAGATAACAAAGATGGCACATACAAGATCAGCTACTTTGCCAAGGAAACCGGAACATGCGAGGCATCCGTGAAGGTAAATGGAGAACATGTTCGTGGCAGTCCTTTTGAGGTTCAAGTCAGACCCAGACAGTTCAGACCCGTGTTATGTTTTGGACAAGAAGGTTCGTCTGTTGGAATGTTTAATACCCCCTGGGGGGTGGCAGTGAATGCACGAAATGAAATAGCAGTGACTGATAGGGAAAACAATAGGGTGCAGGTTTTCGGTAGTGATGGGTCCTACTTAAGATCTTTTGGTAGAAAAGGTGACCAGAAAGGAGAATTTAATGAACCTACAGGGATTGATTTTCATAATGATAACATTATAGTGGTGGATCGTAATAATCACCGAGTTCAAATCCTCAGCGCACAGGGTGAGTTTCTCAACCAGTTTGGCGGCGAAGTAAGTCTTGATCACCAGCTTAATCTTCCTCTCGGTTTATCTATTGACAGTGATGATAATAATATTGTTGCTGATCCACGTAACAAATCAATTAAGATATTTTCCCCTAGGGGCCAGTTTTTACGTAAAATTGGCACAGCGGGCTCTTTAAACTTTCCCTTTCACTGTATTCAACAGGATAACTTTTTTTTTGTGTCGGACACCCATGATCACTGTGTGAAAGTGTTCAATAAAGAGGGAACATTTCTGTATAAATTTGGTAATGAGGGAGATGGGGACGGTGAGTTCAACGAACCTTGTTGTTTAGCAGTAAACAAAGCAGGACATCTGATGGTCTGCGATTCACTGAATGACAGAGTTCAGGTGTTTGAATTAAATGGAAAATTTGTAACAAAGTTTGGATGTTATGGTAGCGGGAAAGGAGAATTTAATACACCAATGTCTACAGCAGTTCTTAGTGATGGTAAAATAGTTGTGTCTGACTTGGGAAACGATCGCATCCAGGTATTTGAATAAAAACACATAATTATAAATACAATATATATAAAAAATTTTGCCAGCATATATTAAAAAATAAATTTAGATGGCTTGCAAACTTAAATATCATACTTTCTGATCTGTTAGTCTTACTTGTCACATTTAGGTATTAAGTTGGCTTGAGTGGCTGTAACAATTATATCTTTAATATATCAGTACCTTTACATTTTGACATCCCTGATAAACCGTAGACTTTATTTCTTTATTTATTTAACCGTAGTCCTTTGTAGTTTTTATCACTTGTACTTTGCAACGCTTAGTGCTTACATATTTTATCTCGTTCAACATTCTCATGTCTTAAGTTTTACTCATGTATGCTAGTTTCAACAGGCCATTTCCGAGTTGCCTTTAGCCTCTTTATCAAAGCGAGGCTAGGTGCGAAACCTTTCATATGAAAATGAGTTTTCATTCACATGCAAATAAGTTCTATTTGCATGTGAATGAAAACTCATTTTCACATGAAAGGTTTCGCACCTAGCCTCGCTTTGATAGAGAGGCTAAAGGCAACTCGGAAATGACCTATTGCTTTCATTTTAAACTTGAAAATGACCACAAAGGGGTCGAAACGTCGTTTTTTTTTATCGTTAGTTTTTATCTTAAAAAGACTTTATTTCTGTAAATAAATGGTGATGTGAATAAATTGTAACATTCACTCAAATCTTGTTTGATGTTTATGTTTTTCATGACAGCGGATCAAAGTATAACTGCGTTTATATAGTGAAACTGATTTATATATAATTAATAAAGTGGGAAAACAATGTATCAAGTACTAGTCCTTCTGGTCAGGGCATTTCCAATCAGTGAAGAAAATGGAAAATGCGTCCAAGCATTCTAAACTATCTTCATTTGCGAGTCTCAAACTCGTCTTTTGTTTCAATGACCGGTTAATGTCACTGTTCCTTTAGTTACAAAAAGTACTTTTGCTAATAATAACTTCCATCAATAGCGCGGAACAAAATAAGAGAAGTGGTCATAATAAGTATAATCGACGAGCACCCACCTTTGTGTAGGGGAGGGGTGAGGGGGGGGGGGAGGGTGAAGCCATGCAAGATACCACCTATCTGATGAGCCTTATGGGCAAAATCTATTTGAGTGCATGAAGATTGCATTGCATGCTAGCAAAACGGCACGGGAAGGTTTGAATCTCTTTCTCAGTTTCTACTCCTGACAGAGGGGGGGGGGGGGGGGGGGGGGGCTACAACAACAAGACACCATCTTTGTAGGTGGGGGAGGGGGTACATAAAGAGATCACCAGTCTTTTCAGTGTAAAACGTTGGTTCCTCCATTTCCCTGACAACTCCAAGTTGGCGTTATTTGGCGAACACTGCCTTACAACATCTAAATCCTAGTTCCTTCAGAATAAACATATAAAGAAAATTTTGTCTGAACGACTTCCGGTTCGTGATTAATTGATCAACCTCACTTATCTCCCCAGCACTACGAACTGCATGAATGCTATGCACTGTAGACAGCACGTGCTGGATCGAACAAGCGCATCAGTTGGTAAAAGGCGTAATACAAAGCAACGATAAAATCCAGCGAGAGACAAAGCAACGATAAAATCCAGTGTTATATAAAGCAACGATAAAATACAGTGATATACAAAGCAACGCGAACCAAAAAGCTTAGAGAAAATCACTGCGCAGACTTAGCCGCACAATACAGGCTTGACCCTAGTTTATCAATGCAAGCCTTGAGAACTTAAGGAGGCTCGTACCCATTTCTCAAGTCCACACCCTTTCAATTTTAATGGGCCATATCTTTTGTTGTAGCGCATAAAAAGTCAAGCCACTTTGCACGCAAACACACAATACATTGAACTTTATGGGAGTATAGGATTTGTTTACATCGGTGCTTCCATGGCAACGAAATGGCGATCCTCCGAAATTCACAAGTTGCGGAGTTTCTCTAGATCAAGAGAATTTTTTGTAAAACCCGCTTGTGGACTAGTTGATAAGACCATGGACTTCAACTGGACAAAGTTTGAAAGAAATCCATGAGGACCCTCAAGGACTTTTTTTTGGACACCGCTGGAAGCCGTAGTTGCCACGGACGCTAAGCTAAATAGATTATCGAGAAATTTTTTGGTGTGAAATATAATTACTTTTTTCGCCCTTATGAGCCAATCATTGAGTGTATGGGAATTTGATATTGTGTTACTTGTCAACGCTGGCGCGGCGATCGTGTAATGAAAAAATCGAGGTAAAACAGGTATATTAAGACCAATAAGCTATTTTCGGCTATAAAACGCGTTAATCTCCTTCACGATCCTTCTAATTCTTCGAAAGAGACCACGTTTCGTGGCACACAAAGTGATTTTAAAACTTTAAAAACATTTAAATATTTAAACATTTAACTAGGGTAAACGATTGACTGCCGAGTTGATAGAAAATAAAACAGCTTTAATTTCGCCCAGAAACATCACCCTTTTACGCCGGTAATAGTGGAACACGCGCCCACGAACAGGAAATTAGAGGGATACAAATGTGATCTGCATTTCGGGCGCGCTTATTCCTCGTGGCAAATTTCCATTCGGCTCGCGCCAATTGTTCGGCGAGCCGAAATGAATCAAAATTCGTGTATAACAAATCAACGGCGCTTCATCCATCACAAGACATAAAAAGTGAAACAAACTTCATTCGTTGTTCACACCATTCAAATTCATTCGTTGTTCACGTATTTGTTGCAGGTATTCAAATATTGCCGTGAGAAAACATTTGAGGAATATAAATCGTAATTTAATAGAACGCTTCTATGGTCCCAAAGTTGGAGACGATATGACTGGGACCAAAACGACCAGATTCCGTTCAGATAACACTTACGGATAATACGTGTTTATTTCATTTCACATGTACTGTGTAACACAACAAGTTCATGCTCAACAATACAATCCCAGTTCTTTGTACCTGACATTGTCCACCCGGTACATTTCTATTCAATTTTAAACTTCTTTCTCTAGTAAATGTACTTTTTAGCCCCGAACGATGACGTGGACAACTTTTCCTGGACTGCAGTGAGCCCCAAAGAAAAACATTCTACACGGATCTTAACTTTAATTTAGTATTTAATGACGAACTGCGCGTATTTCTTGCCTGTTTATATGTGGTCCTGATATGTGGTTGTCACCGTTTTGTACTGAATATAATTATAATAATACGGTAGGGAATATTATTATAATTATTATAGAGAGTTACTACTGTGTTGCATCGTGTAACTCCCTAAGGGAAACAACGGGGAATAAAATGTCGACGAAATATTTATTTCTGTGTTTTGAATGGTCAAAAAAAATAATTTATTAGTTTTTTGTTGCGACAAACTAATTTTAAGACAGTATATGTAGCTTACATGAAGGTTTACCGCTAATAAAAACTCCGGACTCGATGCGCCTGCGATGCTCTTTATCTCACAGGACACCGGCGAGTTGTACATTTGTACGATTGTACCGCGCTCTTCGTTTTCGTGAAAAAAGTTTTTTCGTTTCCATAATTCCTTTTATTGAACTCAAAAGCGAAGGCGTGATGCGTGCTTGGTATAACTGTTTAGAACCTACATGGATTCATCATTGCTACACTGGCAATCGTATTAACTCAAAGAGGGGCCGTTTATAGGAAGATTCACGTGGAAAGGTCACATCCGTAAGGTGAGTCATTGGATTGATTGTTATCCTCTTTCATCCCCATTTTTCCCACCACATCACTGACCAGTGGGCTGACAGGGGGAAAAGGTTAAAAGTCTATGCTTCAAAATACAAAACCTAAAAATTCAATGCCTGGTTTCAAGACAGTGTCCAAATACAAAGGTTTTCCAGCTCACCAATTATTATATTCACAAGTACCTATGTTTTTGTTGTTTTCACCAACTGATCACAATATGCCAGCATTTATTTCTTGTGACAAGAGCAAACAAACTGTTGAAAGATGTGTCATTTTGGCAGTTCTGCTAATAAAGGATGCGCAATCCTAAGAGCTGGAATGGTTTGCTGTTGTCACAATGAAAACAAAATAATTATATCTATTTTATTTATTAGTCTGAGTTTCTATTCTTCCTTTTTAAACTGTGAATATATGCAAGCATAATTAACAGGTTATCGGTAACGGTGGCTAAATCACTTACTCGCTCATTCCATAACTCAGCTGTAAACTAAGTGACATAATGCTTTGTTACGAATGCATTTTGTAACAACGTGAATCCAGCGATAAAAATAATTAATTTGTTGTAAACGAATATCTTTTTCAACCGAGACACACGTTTTGATGCATTAATCTACCTTGATGTTCCTCGATGGTTGAGTGGTTTAGAGTCGGGAATTGCAATCGAGAGGCCCGAGTTCAAGTCACATTCAGGACCCTTCTTTTTTCTTTCTTTGGACTGGACATTGTGAAAGTGATGTACTGTTGTTGTTTTTTTGTGCTCGTCAAAAATCCTTATGTTTTAATTTTAAAAAAATATCAAACCGTGTCAGTGTGAAAACATAAGTTTACCGCAATATTACGTTATGTGTTTTTCTTATTCACAAGTTGGCTCTTAGCATAGTCGCTACATAATTAATTATACTAACATTGACCAAATTAAATCTTTGAAAATGGAATTAAGTGTCAATCGTTTCCAGTCATAGAGTGTAAGGGAATTTGATCTTGATTGCCATTTTCAATGCTCACAGTTGGATTTTGTTTCACCTGCCAATCAAAGCAACTCTGCTTGCAGGGCAGAAGAGAAAATGTTTGAAAGAATAATAAGATACGTGTATAATTGCATCGGCTGTGGCAGTGCAAGTAAAACTTCCTTAATTGTCATTTTTTTCATGCTTTGAGCTGTTTTATCTAACAGCATTATATCTAGCAGAGCTCACTTTTTATTTAATGATAACACATTTTGACCCTAAATTACTGCTCAATATTATTCACTAATCCAGTTGGTCTTATGAAATGCTTCTCCTGAGTTCCAAAATTAACATTCAATGTTTTACATGTGAAATATTGCTTGATAATCGGTTTAGCACTTAAGGAAGCTGGTAGCTTAACATGTTTTTATTAATTTTGTCAAAAGGATGCTTGTGCCCCGGGGGGGGGGGGGGTACTCCCTATAATGGGCTATACGGGGATGCACCGCCCGGAAGGGGTACCTTTTTGAGGCTAGAGGTATATGAAAGGGTCGGGATTTCACGAGTTGAAGTATATGAAAGGGTAGGGATTTCACAAAGAATAGTAAAGGGAAGCGAAACCACGCCGTTGAAGCATAAAAAAGGTAGGCAAAACTGCCATTTAAGTATTATAAAAATGGCCTTTCAAAATATATTAAACAGACGCACGTAAAGGCTCTGAAAGGGGTACCATTTTCATTGAAAGGTATATGAAAGCGGTACAATTTTCAATGAAAGGTATATGAAAGGGGTACCTTTTCTGTCAAAATCGGTATATGAAAGGGTAAGGGTTTGGACCTCGGGGCGGAGCATCCCCGTACAAAACTTTGTTCAGTACCCCCCCCCCCCCCCCCCCCCCCCCCCGGGGCTTGCGCATGTGAATTAAAGGGTTGAGGGTACCACCTTACAGTATGATTGGATAAAATCCTAAAGTGATTTCTATCAGTATCTCTGGGTTACACCGTACTGTTGAGGACGCCACTTTACGCTGGCTTCTTTTCAGACTTCTGGCATCCAAACATTTTCTTGAGCTTTGAGCAATAGAATTTACGTGCACACCATGGTATTGGTGTGAAGAGACTGTTCAGTATTACACTAATAGTTAAGGTCTTAATCATCAACAATAAATAAATATGTATCCTGCGCAGCGTTAATTGTTGTTACATGAAAAAAGTGTTAAGTTTAACGCTGTAAAAAGTGATAAAAATGTAACTAGACGTTTCGGCAATGCTGCCTTCATCAGTAGTAAAAACACATTTTTACTACTGATGAAGGCAGCATTGCCGAAACGTCTAGTTACATTTTTATCACTTTTTACAGCGTTAAACTTAACACTTTTTTCACTTAATCATCAACACACAAGACTAGGTGGGTTCTCAGGAAAACCCACCAAGTTTAAACTTCTTTTATTTGTTCTGACACAGTGATCTTTACCAAACAAAATACTATAATATACAGCAGTTTTCAATTGAGTGTTGTAAAACCACTGAAACCAAACCACTCAAACCACCAACCACCAAAGCAATCAGAACTTGATGCAAATACATGTGGCTAGTGCCAAGTCGAGAGTGGAAAAACGTGTGCAAAAAAGTTGCAATTGGTTTTACTACTGATCGGTTAGGAAAGTGGCTTAAGATTTCAGAGCTAATAACAAATTGTGTCAATGCAAAATCAATTTATTTCAAAATTACTTTCGACACACAATTGAAAACCACTATATCAAAGTATCTTTTTGCAGAAACGTCATGAAAATTTAGCCTTCAGTTAATGTTAATGGTATTGGGCATGTGGGTACACCCTTTTTTTCTTTCACCATTCTTTTCTAATGTACAAGCATGGCCATCTACATAAAGGTTTGGGTTATGCATTTTGTTTTCAGACTGATTTCACTAACATTGGCAGTGAGCTGACTTAAAGGAGCTATGTGATGGTGATTTTGAGGTTTTTGGGTCAAAACTGCCCAAATTAAAACTACTAAGTACCTTTGTTGTACACAGAATGCTTATAGAACACTAAGAGGAAGATATCAAGTGAATTTTTGAAGAGAAAATTGACCATAATTAATATATGTTAAGACAGAAGTGATAAGCTTGGAAAAATGTGCCCAATTTTTTCTAGATGCTATCCATTTCCATCCTGGCCATTTGCAGGCCAAGACACTAATTTTTACTCTTACAGCACTGGCAGAAAATTTTTTAACAAAACTGGATCCTTTTTTTTTAGGATTTTCACTGAAATATAGATGTATTTTGGCTTTTTAAAGTAATACTAAAAATGGCGACAAAGCCCCTTTAAATATGTAGGGTTTCTAACCACAGCCTTCTCACCAATTTATTACTCATGGGCGATAATTATTTTTGTTTTGGCTTTTGACCAACTGATTTCAAGACACTGACATTTTTATTAACCCTTTACTGCCTGAGAACCACTATAGTGGGCCCCTGATTAATAATAATAGGGATAGTTTCACGGTTCAGTGCATGTGCACAGAATAAAATGCTTTATTCGCTATCTTACCAATTTAATCAGTTAAAAAACCACTCATATTAACTTCAATAATCACATATTATAATTTAGTCCAATCAAAGCAAAGGATGACCAAAATTCACAGAAAATTACAACGGATCGCACCAACAGTCAACACTGAATTAAACCTTTGACCTGTAGGATTTATTCTACACTCTGGTGGCTTTCATGGTGCACATGGCTGTGTATAATCATCCATTCAATCAGCTAACTGACTGCGACATTTTCATGGGCAAATTTCCTGCCAGAGTTATCTACTCGTTTCCAATTGGCCTAAACAATGAGTTACGTCATAGCTTGCACATGCGCCGAACCGTGAAACCCTCCCTTTAAGGTCTTAATTTTATTTCAATGAAATTTTGACATCAAACTCATGAGAACCCTCAAGCTTTAGATACTCGATCTTCGGTCAACTAAACCGGCCAATTATGCAATATAAAACAATGGTTGTGTTGATAGCTCACGCAATATGATTCACTATAGGCCTTAGCAAATGCATGTTACATTTTGATGCATGATTAGTACTTCTACGTGACATCAAACTGTATGAGGCGTGCCACCCGCCAGTTCAGATGGACAATAATAATTAAGTGCAAGCTGGCTGCATGATCAGTACTTTTATATGTTACATCGAACTGTATGAGGCGTGCCACCCGCCAGTTCAGATGGACAGTAATATTAAGTGCATGTTGGCTGCATGTTTAGTACTTTTATGTTACGTCGAACTTAGCAAATGCGTGTTACATTTTCATGCATGATTAGTACTTTTATGTAACATCGAACTGTATGAGGCGTGCCACCCGCCAGTTCAGATGGACAGTAATATTAAGTGCATGCTGGCTGCATGATTAGTACTTTTATGTTACATTGAACTGTATGAGGCGTGCCACCCGCCAGTTCAGATGGACAGTAATATTAAGTGCAAGCTGGCTGCATGATTAGTACTTTTATGTTACATTGAACTGTATGAGGCGTGCCACCCGCCAGTTCAGATGGACAGTAATATTAAGTGCAAGCTGGCTGCATGATTAGTACTTTTATGTTAGGTCGAACTGTATGAGGCGTGCCACCCGCCAGTTCAGATGGACAGTAATATTAAGTGCAAGCTGGCTGCATGATTAGTACTTTTATGTTAGGTCGAACTGTATGAGGCGTGCCACCCGCCAGTTCAGATGGACAGTAATATTAAGTGCAAGCTGGCTGCATGATTAGTACTTTTATGTTAGGTTGAACTGTATGAGGCGTGCCACCCGCCAGTTCAGATGGACAATAATATTAAGGAGGCTCGTACCCATTTCTCAAGTCCACACCCTTTCAATTTTAATGGGCCATATCTTTTGTTGTAGTGCATAAAAAGACAAGCCACTATGCATGCAAACACACAATACATTGAACTTTATGGGAGTATAGGATTTGTTTACATTGGTGCTTCCATGGCAACGGAATGGCGATCCTCTGAAATTCACAAGTTGCGGAGTTTCTCTAGATCAAGAGAAATTTTTGTAAAACCCGCTAGTGGACTAATTGATTAGACCATGGGCTTCAACTGGACAAAGTTTGAAAGAAATGTATGAGAGCGTTTTCGAAATTTTTAGGGATGAAGTTTTGGGGATTATAAATACAGTGAAAAACATACTATCGACATAATTGGCTAATATCTAAAGAAAATGATGCGCGATGGGGATGCAGTTTCATCTCATAGTAGTTTGATCCCATTTGAAATGGTGTGTGAAAAAGTGAGGGGGTTGCTTTGGCCGATTGCGAGAAAGAAAGGTTTGATTAGCGTGCGTTCAGCTGCTCTTGTTGCCATTTTTGTATGTAATTTGGTCTACGCCTACAAATGTGATGATAATTTGGAAACCGCGAGATAAATTTTTTTAAAAATTTGACAATCTCGAGATTGGTCATCAATTTATATGGCCTGCAAGTTTCAAGGACATTGAAGACTTGCAAGGCAATAAAATAGGGCCTCCAATGTACCAATTTTTTCCCGCAGAGTTTGTGTTTACAAGTGAGCGTCCTCATTATTCACGGGTATTGTTTTCAAGTTTCATATGCACGTGCAAAACTTTACAAAAAAATTTATTTGCATCGAACAGAACGCTCGATTGCTTTCCGAAGAATTTTCCGAAACATGCTAATAACTGGCTTGCGTTACGAATAGCAATGACAACAGTACTGATGAAGACAACGTCGGAAACGTCACGTTTCATCAAGTGCCGGATGCAGAAATAACACATTTATGATTGTCTCACTCTGGTTATTTGTTGCAATCGGCATAGCATCTGTTCCTTATTTAGATATAAAATAGCGCAAAGCAGAATTCTCAGCTAAAATATAAAGTTGTCCCGCTGTTCTTGCGTGTGACATATTAAAGAAGCACTGTTTCTGCATTAAGTTTATAAATTTCCAAATTGGGATATTTTCTTCTTGTCCTGCAATTTTAAAGAGACCCTCGGTATGGCTGCATTACAGCGTAATAGCGCAACATCGAGTACGTAATGTTATTACAATTCTCAAGCCAGCTATTAACATCTTTCGGAAAATTCTTCGGAAAGCAATCGAGCGTTCTGTTCCGATGCAAATAAATTTTTTGCTAAAGTTTTGCACGTGCATATGAAACTCGAAAACAATACTCGTGAATAATGAGGACGCTCACTTGTAAACACAAACTCTGCGGGAAAAAATTGGTACCTTGGAGGCCCTATTTTATTGCCTTGCATGTCTTCAATGTCCTTGAAACTTGCAGGCCATATAAATTGATGACCAATCTCGAGATTGTCAAATTTTTAAAAAAATTTATCTCGCGGTTTCCAAATTATCATCACATTTGTAGGCGTAGACCAAATTACATACAAAAATGGCAACAAGAGCAGCTGAACGCACGCTAATCAAATCCTTCTTTCTCGCAATCGGCCAAAGCAACCCCCTCACTTTTTCACACACCATTTCAAATGGAATCAAACTACTATGAGATGAAACTGCATCCCCATCGCGCATCATTTTCTTTAGAAATTAGCCAATTATGTCGATAGTATGTTTTTCACTGTATTTATAATCCCCAAAACTTCATCCCTAAAAATTTCGAAAACGCTCTCATACATTTCTTTCAAACTTTGTCTAGTTGAAGCCCATGGTGTTATCAATTAGTCCACTAGTGGGTTTTACAAAAATTTCTCTTGATCTAGAGAAACTCCGCAACTTGTGAATTTCAGAGGATCGCCATTCCGTTGCCATGGAAGCACCAATGTAAACAAATCCTATACTCCCATAAAGTTCAATGTATTGTGTGTTTGCATGCAAAGTGGCTTGTCTTTTTATGCACTACAACAAAAGATATGGCCCATTAAAATTGAAAGGGTGTGGACTTGAGAAATGGGTACGAGCCTCCTTAAGTGCAACTAGCTGGCTGCATGATTAGTACTTAAGTGGTCTAGGAAAGATCTGTTCATTGAGATAATAAAAGTGTACTCCTCTGATATCTATGATATGGTTGACCACCCCTACAACTTTTTGCACTTTTTGGTGTACTAGAACACATGAGTGCTTCTGTTATTCTATGCATTTAGAGCTTCAAAATAAGCTATAGCTTAGGGTATACCAAGTATATGATCAAGTTTCCACTCTATCAGGAGTAAAAACAGGAGAAAACAGTTTAAAGTTCCCTTAAGTTTCTTGTTTAAAGTAAACTGACCATTTAAGTCTCATCACAAATTTTCAGGCCAGTAATAGCCCCCTTTAAAGGGTGATTTTTTTTAGTACACTAACAGCTATGACCATTTTCCCAAGCAGCAACTGTACATATCACAGAAGTCAGTGATTCCATAACTCTTGTTGTTGTTGGTTTATTTGCAGGATTGGCATCCAAGCACTTTTGAGCATTGGCATAATTTAGTAAAAGTGGAATTTATTGCTTTATATGTGGCTGTTGTAGTTCAATTTTATCCTAAATATTATTGGTTTAACATATCTACTCGATACAAGATTTTGCAAAGGGAATCAACATCACTGGCTTTGCTACAGATGACACTATTCAGTACTTTGGCAACAATGTGAGCCACCATCAATGGTTAACAGTGCACTTCTTTGCTGGAGGAAATAAAGAAACAGTAAAAATAAAAGTAGAAATTTCCGCTCTGTGTTTAGAACTTGTATATTGGTATGGGGTCATTTTTTTAGGTGTAGCATTTGGCAATTTTTGTCAAATAATGGGTATGTTGTGCCTTCCGGTCTAAAAATGTGTATAGATTTTCCCATTTCGTTTTAAAAAATAAGGAATAAATGAAATGACCCCCCCCCCCCCCCCCCCCCCCGGACTAATGCCCTCGTGATGAACACTGCAAGATCATGTTAGCCATGTTTATGTTCAGCGTGGACTTCATAATGTCGCCTTCCAGCCAATTTCTCTGCTTCGATACCTAACTTCCTCTATTTTTACTCTAAGAGAGTCGTACCTTGGTCCTTGGTTCTGTCCAGGGTCCTTCTTTTACTATGCTGTTCGGCTAATTCCTTCCATTTGCCAAAATAAATACGAACCAATTTTGTTTTCCAATTTCTCTGGTCTCCCGTTCATTTGCAGCCCTCAACAACCGTTTCCTTTTGTTTGTTAGTTTTTCGTGTCGCATTATGTCGATCCTACGTATTTCTTCGATTGGATTTTCAGGAAAGTATCGTTGTATGGTCACTCTTTCGAAGCGCGCGCTTTCCTCTCAATTCCCGCTTAATAAAAAGCTCTACTATACTGCGATCGCCACTCGGTCCCCCTGCGGCTTAACCGTGTGTGCCCGCGATTCCATACGCCGAAATAACAAATTCGAATGGGCAGCGGCTTATCGCAATACAATGATAAAAAATTAACTGGATCAACAAAGGACGGTAATAAGATTATAAACTTATTTGGACTCCAAAAATAACGCAAGTTTTGATGTACATTACATGTACAGTGATGACAAACACGAGTCACGACTCCTATCTACGTGTAATAGAAACGAGCACTTTGCATATAATCTGCCGCAATTTGAAGCCCACCAGGACATGGAATGAACAAATTGCCTTGCAATTTGGGATATCAAACACCAGGAAGAGTGGATAACGTTATCAACTGAATAGCACAAATGGTTCCACTGAATAGTGACTTTCTTCAATGTATAGCGTTATCCAGCTGTAGCCTGAGGCTAGACTAGCTCCAGAAATATGTATATCGATCGCACCCGATGATGAAGTATGTTTAAAATATTGTCTCGTACAGCTGTAAATCGATTTTCTTTGTTAACGAAAATCTGAAAGCCTGGCCGAAATTAAGTTGTTCTGAGCACGCCCATGATCTTTTAATATCTTTGGCCGGGCAAGAAATTGATACCGTGCCTGCATGTTTCGAGACGACCAGATGTGAGGAAAGGGGAATGCCACGAACAATTTGTTTTCATTCAGACCGCAATCTGTGTGCTCGCGCTCGTTGCCCGCGCTGCTCACTGAGCTGTGCTCACTCGCGCACCACAAAAGCGCGCAGAAGCACCGTCGCTGAATTCTGTTTATATAAATCATTATCCTTTCTGATTATCGAATTATAGTCGCGTCATTTTCGTATCCCGCAGATGTGGCCTGCTTTTGCAGGGTATTTGTGATTCAAATTTCACAAAAACTGTCAAGTGATGAAGTGTGACTGATATATAACATTAGTTTGTTATCGCTTCTGGAGAATCATATTGCATATTCCATCAACACATTCTATTGTTTTATATTTTACCGGGCATTTAACTCGGTCATTTGAAATGACCGAACACTCGGTAACTAACGCCTGCGGGTTTTTTTTTAGGGAAGAAGTTTTGGGGATTATAAATACAGAGAAAAACATACTATCGACATAATTGGCTAATATCTAAAGAAAACGCTGCGCGATGGGAATGTAGTTTCATCTCATAGTAGTTTGATTCCATTTGAAACTGTGTGTGAAAAAGTGAGGGGGTTGCTTTGGCCGATTGCGAGAAAGAAGGATTTGATTAGCGTGCGTTCAGCTGCTCTTGTTGCCATTTTTGTATGTAATTTGGTCTACGCCTACAAATGTGATGATAATTTGAAAACCGCGAGATAATTTTTTTTTTTAAATTTGACAATCTCAAGATTAATCATCAATTTATATGGCCTGCAAGTTTCAAGGACATTGAAGGCATGCAAGGCAATAAAATGGGGCCTCTAAGGGGCCGACCATTTAACTTTTGAGGGGGGGGGGGGGGGGGGGGGGGGTGGGTGATTTTGAAAAAAAATTTCCTGCAAGCGCTTGTCGAAAGAAAAAAATTGCATGCAGTACAAATGGAATAGAAAAAAAATTCTTGCAGTGCTGTAAGGAAGAAAAAAATGTTACAAAGCTATTTTATTATTTAGACTGAGAGTTGTACAAAATCACCAGCGAAACTGTAACTATTCTTCTCTTGCTTCCTTTTAAACTCTGGATTTGGTGGTATCTTTAATAGCCCCATAGATATCCAGACAAGTGATGCTGACCTAGGTGTGTCATCTCATGAGAGGCTGGTTCAAATTAGGATGGCCGAATATTTCCAAGTTTTCAATTTAGATTTACAGGCTCGCATTCATTATGCACCTAATGACTCAAGGTCACACATTGCTGAACAGGTGACGAGAAGCTTGAATGAAGCAACTGGTGACGGCCGTTCCATTCCTGTTCCAAAGGTGCCTCTATTTGGGGGCTTTAATCAAGATCAGGTCTTATCACTTACTCAAGATGAGTTTAATGCCCTTGAATCCAAGCGCCAAGAGGAAATATCAAAGCTGTGAGCAGAGGAAGTAGAAAGGCGGTATAGAGGGAAGAGGTGCTTGGGAACCTCTATACATTCTCGGTGCCCAAGCTATTCTCAGTCTGCCAATTTCTTCTTCGACGATGTATTCATGAAGAAAGTACATGATTCCTCACAAGCTAAACAGAGGTCTTCTGCAGGTAGTGCCTGAAAAGGTGGATTAACGACAGTAAAGAAAAGCACAAAGATGTGTGTGATGAGAATAGACCTTATAGAATAACTCAGGCCGGAATGATGTCAAAATGCAGGAAATGGCACTTGAGAGAACCTAAATTTGCAAAATTTCCCGGGGGGGCATGCCCCCGGACCCCCTAGAAACTCGCGCCTTCGGCGCTCGGAATAGCGCCCACGGCGCTAATAGTTACTCCCTATTTTCCATCAGATGTGCTTGGAATCTCTGTTACATTTCCTTGATGTGCATCACTTTATGATATGACAATATTATAATGACTTCATATGACATGAGTGTAAATAATGACTAAATACAAAAGCATAGCAGTGGAAACCTAAGGCTTGTGGGATGTGGCTAAAAGTGTAATGCACGGAATACTACACACTACATACTACACACTAAAGTGCACAATGTCAACTGTAGCCACAAATAGGGCACAAAGTCCACATAGGTAGCAAGTATTACCCCTTAGCTACCAATAAAAGGAACTGAACCCAAGCATTAGCAGCTATGGACAGCTATTTCAGCCTAAGCCCTTGTTAGGCCTCATCATCAAGGCATAGCTGATACTAATGGCCTCAAGTATCCCACAATACATAAAGATAACAAGCAGTGAAAATGTAGGGCTTGTGGGATATGACTAAAAGTGTGATACACAGAACACGAATGGTATTTGTACAGCAAAGAAGAAAGATTGTGTAAAGCTTACAAAATCTTAAGGCTCCATATCAGGACTATTGCTGCAATAGCCACAATGTAAATGTAAATCAATTTTTGGAAAACTTGGACTGACCCTTCTTCAGGAAAAAAAATGCTGCAGAAAACTGAGAAGGGAAAAAAAATATCCTGCAAAGCATTGAGAAGGAAAAAAAATATCCTGCACACCGGGTCTCTAGAAAAAAAATTTCTTGCTGACCAGAAATCACCCACCCCTCCCCTCAAAAGTTAAATGGTTGGCCCCTAATGTACCAATTTTTTCCCGCAGATTTTGTGTTTGCAAGTGAGTGTCCTCATTATTCACGAGTATTGTTTTCAAGTTTCATATGCACGTGCAAAACTTTAGCAAAAAATTTATTTGCATCGAACAGAACGCTCGGTTGCTTTCCGAAGAATTTTCTGAAACATGCTAATAACTGGCATGAGAATTGCGCTATTGCGAGACACGTATTTCTAGTATCTGAATAAGGAACAGATGCTACGCGGATTGCAACAAATAACCAGAGTGAGACAATCATAAACCATTGTCAAAGCGTGTTATTTCTGCATCCGGCACTTGATGAAACGTGACGTTTCCGACGTTGCCTTCGTCCGTGCTGTTGTCATTGCTATTCGTAACGCAAGCCAGTTATCAGCCACCCTGGATCCAGAGGTCCGTTCTCTGAATATCATGAGTGAAATTAACCGCATAAACGGTTAGAAGAAGCTCGCGAGACGGACCTCTGGTCACTCGAATATACAACCTCATTTCCATGCGAGGATCTAGTTCAGAATCTGAACTAGGTCGCTGATTGGTTACTCCTACTTGTTTCCAGACTCTACCCGGAGTTAATAGGGAACTTAAGATACAGGCGTTTTCGCGGCGACGGCGACGTGAAGACCGATTAGGAATGGGGCGAGGTCGACTGCGCATGTTTTCCTGCCGTCGCCCACACGTCGGCGACGTGACAACAGTGATTTTGCCGTCGTACCGAAAACGTGGGTAAGTTTGCCATGATTTTCCCTTTATTGTTAACTTATGCACAGTTTAAACGCTGTCTTTTTTTTTTAACAAGTCCCTTTTTGTGCTTTTGGAAACTTCATTTGATGATATGACAGATAATTACAGCGATTTTGCTCTTTCCTGTACAGACCGAACTCAAGTCGATATGACCGACGGTGCCAAGTCAAGGATAAACAAGGGTCAGCAGGCCGTCTCAGCAGCATACAGAGGCACTTTATTCCATCCACCCGGCTTTCCTGATCTAGCTTTTACACCGGTGGGATCTGCAAAACTTCAGCAAGAACAGGAATGTCTTTCTTTTCAAATCTAAATTCTGCCTTGCACTCAGCTTCGTTCATGTTCTCAAGGTCGAAGCGAGGATATTCACCGTATGGAAAACTAGGATTTTTCGGCTGCAACATTTCATACAGAACTATGAAGTCTTTATCACTAATAAGTTTAGCGTCGTAGTAAAGAGTAAGAAGTAAACGAAACTCTTCGAAACTAACCATACTAAGGCAGCGAAACAACTTAAATTCACAAAGCAACCTCAATGACTCGACGAAGTCGCGAAGGACGTCGTCAAAATCTTAACAACTTAAATTTTGGCGCGAGAACGGCAGCCTCTGACCCAGTTTACCCCGGTTATCACGTCGCCGTCGCCGCGAAAACGCCTGTATCTTAAGTTCCCTAATGATGCAACAGCAACTTCGATTGGCTGGACCAAAACAATTCGCCACGGGCGCGTGAAAAACCGGTTTCCCAAAGTGAAGCCACACAAACAACAATGGCGAACGTAGACAGAGATTGCGGCATTTTGCGATCTTTAAGAAACTCTGTGAATTACTCTTTAGTATCCAAACTTTCAAAATATCAGAGAACTAAAGCCAGTTCAGAAAGAAGCGCTGTTAAAATTTATTCAGCGCAAGGATGTCTTGAAAAGAGGTGTTGACAGGCCAGACACGACTTATTAATTCGTGTTATCGTGGAGTGTGACCTTTAGAGTTTTGTTTGAACGAGGAAAATTTTTATCTCTGTTTAATTTTTATCTCTAGCACGGTGGCGTGCTTTGGAGCTGCAGGTATTCTCGCTGAACGATTTCGCTGGCCACTGGTATGTGACAGGAAGAGAAATAGGTGTACTGGATTAATTGCGTGCGGATATCAAGGATTCTTTGTTTGTTAAATCTCTCGCCATTGAAAACGGTTGTATCCAGAAAGTTTACTTCTTTGTCTGAGATTAATGTTTGTTTGCAAGGACAATAAAATCTTCTATCTCCTTTTTCTCAACACTCTACAGTGAAAAAATGTCATCGATGTATCTTTTCCACTGGAGTGGATTTGATTTAATATTTCTGTCTCGACCGCGGAATATTGTCACCAGATTTAACGTAAACAAACAGACACGCGTTGGTCCCCAAGGGTTAAAACCGGTTTGGTGAGTTATCCGATCCACAAATCGCATGGAAATGGGTATATACTTCATGTTAACACACCATATAGGGATCCTATCATATAGGGATCCTAAAAACTCATTTTAAAATGGTTAGCTTTTATTTACTGTTATGGGTAGTGATATCCATAACAGTAAATAAAAGATAACCATTTTAAAATGAGTTTTTAGCCCTAAGTAAGTGCCGGATTCTTTGACGTGCATAAATTAAAACTACCATGAAGTATATACCTGGAAATGAGGTTGTGTACTCGAGTGCCCAGAGGTTTTTATTTTTTCTCGGCGCGTTGCGCCTCGTAGTCGCGGCTTCGCCGCTCAAACTCGCCGTTTTCACTAAAAAATAAAAACCTCTGGCACCCAGGGTAGTTATCAGCATGTTTCGGAAAATTCTTCGGAAAACACTCGAGCGTAAACAAATCCAATACTCCCATAAAGTTCAATGTATTGCATTTGTGTGTTTGCATGCAAAGTGGCTTGACTTTTTATGCGCTACAACAAAAGATATGGCTCATTAAAATTGAAAGGGTGTGGACTTGAGAAATGGGTACGAGCCTCCTTAAGTAGACAGTAGCAGATCGATAGATAGCCTGTGAACAGGAAAAGTCTAGATTCCATAGCTCAAAAGGAGGTTTTTGAGCCCGCGAGACTGAGCACCCCACCCAAACCTTGTTTTCACTGAAACCGCTGGGCACCGCGACCTCCTTTTGAGTTATGGAATCAAGTCTCTACCTCTATACCCTGTGAACAGGCTTCATTTTGGGGAATTGGGTTAGGTTTAAATCGGCGAGCGAAGCGAGCCGAGCGCGGACCGGGGAAGAGGGAAAGGCGGCGTCACCCAACATGATCTCGAGATCATTAACGCCCGACACATTATGGAGAAAGAGTAATTCCTGGGGTCGAGTTAGTCTCGGGCCGCTCCACTGCATTCAAAATGGCGGACGGAGGCGAAGGTAAGAACGCTTTTTTTAGACTTTTTAGAATCAATTTCCGCTTCAATTTATACTCGAAGGGTTAAATTTACGGCTAAACTACAGAATATAGGGCCACTTTTTACCGCATACCAAACGGCTCGTTTTGCTCTTTAGTTTATATGCACTGCCGAGCCAAACGAGCCTGACCAAATACATTAGACCCTGTGCACTGCCGAGGCAAACGTTAACGAGCCATCAAAAACATAGACCCAACACTGGGGCGAGCAAAAGGAAGTGTCGTTCAATGCCTGAACTGTTTTATGAGTGCAAAGATTTCGGTTTATCCTAGTACAGTGTACCGGTTCACAAGGGATTTCACATATTTGTATTCACCAGGAAAGAACCAAGATTTCCGTATAATCCCATGTGTTAGTTATGCATACCGAAACAAACGCGAAAACAATAGAACGTCAAAAAAAAAAACAACAACAACAACAATGGTGCATACATATACAGAATAAATGTACGGGGTTATAGAGAAATCTTACCTTCCTAGAAAAGACTTGGAAAAGGCTCCTATGGCATGAGGCAACTCGTAAATATGAAATGCTCTTCTTATACCGAGTGGATGGCGGACCAATGTCACTAATCGTAACATCATATTTAGTATGATAAAGGTGCACTTTTTTTATATGTAAAGAATGTGAAGTAATTCATGAACAACAAAAATGCAAGGAGGTTATGTATGCAAGGAGAATATGAATTATTCCCCTTGCATTTTATTATATAATCCCCTTGCATTTTAATTAGTTATTCTTCAGCCCCATTGTTCCCTTCGAGAAATCAAGGCTGCATCCGGCTTTTCAGACAGTTGATTGCTGGGTTACGAGGTATATTCCCCTGAGAAAGATCAAAGGAATTTGAGCCAAAGTGAAAATAATAGTGATTAGAGTGCAAGAAAAGCCTCTAGCATGTAGGGTATCAAAGAATCGACGAGTAAACAAATTTAAAACATGTTACCCAGTTCCCGATGCATATTTGTGTCACACTAAGACATGTTTTTGATTTTAAATCATTTTAGAAACAAAATTTGGTTTATGCTCGAGCCAGAGAACTTTCTCTCGATTAATATCGATTCTTCAATTAGCTTTCCGATGATTGATTTTCATCAATTAATTACGCCGGGTGGTAGTGTTAGTGCGGATTTAAAAAAAGCATTTACTGTGCTGTAGTATTTACCGAAGTCTTGAAAAATCTGTTTGAAGTCTGCAGATCGGTTTTAATTTTCCATACTGAGGGGCTTAAAGAGGCTCTTCCCGGCCAAAGTCATTCTACATTTTCTGTAAACAGTAGTGCTCCAGTGACTGGAACTGTAGAAAGTGTTAAATCACATTTATGTCATGAGGAGTATCAGGTAACTTCATCAGTGAAGATTAACCACCCATACCCTTGGTCTACACAGGGCTCATAAAAATCTAAAATTTAAACTTGACTTGTGTGAAATCAAATCTTAAGTTTTACTTGTTGGACAAGTTTTTATAAATAGTAATTGTTACTCAAGCTTAATTCACAGGTGATTTGTCCATATCCTTACCCATTGGGCTAGTGAGTGGAGAAAGTTACTTTCCTCATGCAAAAAAAAACTAAAATTGTGTCCCTTTTTTCACTTAGGCTTTGTGGGGTGGGCAATGGCAGGAGGGGGCAGTAGCAACAACTGGAGAGGAAGTAGAGAATATCAACAGCCAGTTTTCAAGATTGGGTAGTTGTACAAAACACATGCTTCTGGAAGGTATTAAATTATCTTTCAATGATTGCATTTTTAACTCTAAGTGATATCTTGATGATAAGTACATAAGAGTAACTAATTGAGTTTAACTGTGTTTGTCTTGTTTTAACAG
Source organism: Cladopsammia gracilis (assembly GCA_022457155.1). Classification (NCBI taxonomy): domain Eukaryota; kingdom Metazoa; phylum Cnidaria; class Anthozoa; order Scleractinia; family Dendrophylliidae; genus Cladopsammia; species Cladopsammia gracilis. The sequence continues at coordinate 123,088 of JAJGOT010000061.1, read as the reverse complement.
GGACCCATTTAAAATTTACCCTTTTTAACTCAAGAATCTGGGAAGCTGGTATACATGTAGTCGTGTCTCATGTATACAGACAGGGAAAATTACAAAATGCTGTCACAATAAAGCTGTTACTGAAAAAAATGCATTGGTGCATATATTTTGGACATTGTTGCTATTGTTGTTGTTAAAGCCATTATTAGTAGCTATTGTTGGTGTTTTATTTTTAGAGGAAGTAGTCTCGTACAATGAAAAACACCAACTATTGCCAGCAGGGGAGGCTTTTCTGTGTCACTTGCTGGCTTTAGATATGTGTACTCCCAAGCAGGGGAGCTGCACAGGATTGTTGAGAGTATATTATGGAAAAAAGATCGGAAAACTAATTTAACCAAAGCCTTGTTCCAACTTTGTGGTTGGTGAAGCTGTGTTGATGGAAAAGGCCATACTATATCTAGACCCTCAGATGATAATGGTCAATATGAAATTTTTGACCTGCTTGAATGGATGGCCACATACATGTAGATTACAATTTCTTTTGTTTCCTTTTAAATAAACGATTTAATTTATGCATCTGCAGTATTAAGCTATAAAAAAGACTAATTGGAGACATGGAACTTAAAATTAATACAAATTACTAAAATTAATGTACATAAAAATAAAGAATCATGTTGTTGATGTTGTAGTTCTTTCTGTTGTTAATGTATTGTTTCAATGATGCTGTAACCTGGCTTATGCCCTTTTTATCTGTTGGTCAGTGGCTCAGTTTCCTCCAGACCAAATGTAATTGCAGTCCAGCCTATTTAATACTGACACCAAATGGACAGTATGTGGCGTATTATAGAAGTAAGAGTTATCATCGATTTTAGATCTTTTGGACCAGTGAAACTGTCCAAAGTAAAGAGCTGTTCATGTTAAACAGGTGTCCATAAGATTAGGCGTGACTATGTTGTTTTTTCCCTTTAGATGGATCCAAACAATGCCAAAAGTTGCGTACAAAAATATCATCAATCATCATCAAGCTTGGAGAAACGGTTGGAAAGTATAACAGACTCGCCGCCGCCAATGATTGCGTCGAAATGAAAGAAGTTGAAAAACAGGAATTTTCCCTGGAAAGGTAAAATTTGAACTGGAGATGGTAAACACACTGTATTCTAAAAAATAATAGTAGGTTTATATCAAGTCGAACTTTACAGTAAAGAGATGACGTGACCAAGTAATATCAGGCTAGTAAATTGTCGAATTGACCAGTGAGTTTAATGGCTCTAAAAATTTAAAAAAAAATTGAGGAAAGTGTTTATGGAAGGCAAGGCCCTGCATTCTAATAATTTTCTCTATACAATTCCTAAAAAGTTTTTAAATATCCACACTATCATAAAAACGCAAACCTTATCAGCAGTGGCCCCATTTTCCTAATTTTGCTATTATCTTTTCAAAGCATCAGTTAATGGCAATGAAGATGCTGACGTGACAGGCGACGAGAGCAGTGAAATGGTTAGCGGGAGCGATTCTGGAGACATTGTCCTGGATGCCCTTGCCAATATAGGTGCAGCCCCGATGTTTACAGCGCCTGCCGAGGAATAGAATTTTCCGGTTGGTAAAAGGCGCTACAATGGCCGAAACGGCAGTAACGCATGCAGTTTGATTAGCTTGGTGATCGGTTACGCTTTAAATGTGAGGAAGATCTCGCCCCACATTGCTTCTTACCCATGTCAAGTACCGTCATTGATGTTGTTTGCGGCAACCGGCGTACGACTTATGTCTCAATAGCTTACCCTCAAGGTATCTATCCATTCAGAAAGCTGCAAGCGTGTTAGAAATCTAGTTTGACATTGGCGTGTGAAACAATTTGCCAGTACGCCTGAAAGAGACATCACTTCCCGTTCCTCTTTTTTCGGATGAACTATTTTGAACGAGAAAACCTCTGTTTTACATCACCAAGGGTTTCATAATGTACCGTATTTATTCGATTAAGCGCCCAACCTCGAATAAACGCCCACCCCGAATAAGCGCCCACCCTGTAGGTAGGAAAAGTTAATAAGCGCCCACCCCACCTCTTTAGGAGGCAGCACCAGAGAGTTCGCTAATTGACCTTAGTAACAATGAGATTGAAATTGACTCAGTACTACTAAGAGACTTCCCCGAAGACCGAGTTTTCCGAAGTATTTTAAGGAAACTTTACTAAAAATGAACAGTTAAAACTCTGCTTTGGTTTTGTTATTATTTTATTGCCTTGCTGCAAAATGAACTTACTACTTGCTGAAAATGTAGAAAATTTAATAAGCGCCCAGCCTCGAATAAGCGCCCACTCTCAAGGTGCTAAAATTTAATAAGCGCCCAGGGCGCTTAATCGAATAAATACGGTATGCTGACACCCATTCTCATGACCCTAGCGGCCCGGGGCTAGACACAGCTGAAGCAAAGGACCTTAATGAGATTTGTAGAGCAGTCTGGGAACTTTAGGGGAATGATAATAATGATAATAATGACAATGATGAGAAAACCTATGGAAACTTTGTGATCGGCGACTTTTAAATTTAAGAGCTTGGTTTCTTAAAAGCTATAACCTCACACAATGATGTTGGAACAGTCCTAAGTGATAACTACACTTTGTTTGCTCTCCAAATTTTGCATAAACTATTGTTTTTAAATGCTCTTGGGAGGACTGCATATTCCCAAGAGCATTTCAAAACAATAGTTTATGCAAAATTTGGGGGGCAAACAAAGTGTATTATGGGGAATTGGAAAATAGAGAATAGGTTTTTTACAGGGTTGTAGCCTCTCGTATAGAGTCGTTAGTGTATTAGCGATATACTTGTCAGGGCGTATGCTTCGTAAATGGATTTAAAATGCATATGTAGGAATTTCGTCTATGTGCTTGAAGCTGTGCATTATATCAGAAGCTTACAGTATGTTATGATTTACTGATTATATAAATAATGTAATTTCGTTATTGCTTGGGTTTTGCATTGCCAGGCTTAGTAATTTGCCCCAAAAAAGTGTCGCGCCACTTTCTCAACCAATCAGAAGTATTTTTATGTTGTGTGTTGTATCGTTACCGTAATTAAAGTAAATATGAAAAGCGTCCTTTACTGGCCCAAGGGTTCCTTATCTTACAAACAAGTTAATAAGGTGAAGTAGTCTTTTCGTTTGCGTACTCTGGTACCTCGGCAACAGCTCATATAGTTATGGCTTTCTTAGCAAACAGTTGTTTGCCTTTCGTAACGAATTAAGTGAAGTTGCAAGTGTAATACTTATAATAAAGACGCTGTCAAAATTTGTCTTTCTTTCTTTCTTTCTTTCTTGACTCCGGAGAACAAATGCTACTGTAATTTATTAGTATGATATGTTTAAGTAACAATGCGTGTAAGAACTAGGCAATCCTCTATTGTTCTGCGGCATTTTGCTTTCCCCACATAAGAATGTTTAGATTTTCGTACTGAGAATACATCAACCTATGGACAACATGTTTTTAAAATAAAATGTACTGGAACTTTATCTTAAAGTGATGTTTCTTTTGTGCTACAAGATTTCATCCAATCTTGAGACTCCAAAACGATGGCCAAGAAAGGCTTCTAAGGGCGCTTACCATTTGTCAGAACTGGCCGGCCAGACCGGTCCGTTTGTAACTGAAATGCATCTTTTTGAAGACTTGTTCCCACAAGTCCATCAAAAGGGTGCATACTATTTCCAAATTTAACAGTCTGGCCGACCAGTTCTGGCAAACAATGGAATAATATTTACGAATCGGGCGGTCCGGCCGGCCAGTTCTGGCAAATGGTAAGCCCCCTAATTTTACGCGTTTCCCACAGAACTTTTTTTTTTTGCATTAAAACTCACAATAGTTTTCACTAAAAGGGAATGAATTAGTAAACTAGAGAGAAATAAATGCGCTACCTGATGAAGTGATGGTAGATTTTCATGTTTTAGCCAATGAGGTGGACGGTTTCAACAATATCACAATTAACACCTTTCTGCATTCCTTGTCGTTAGGTTGCCTACTTCTTACTAGGACCATTATTTAAAGCGACTGTTTCACGCTATGTGCATGCTTGTCCCTATCTTTTCATTTCTTGTTAAAAGACGACAGGCTTAATTTCGAGGACGATTGAAACGGATTATAGATACAAATGCTAAACGGAGTTTATTCTTTCGATTAAAGCATAAATAGCCAACGTACTTTGAGCCTTCACAGGTTTTATGTCTAATTAAACCGTTCTTACCAACACGTGGTTGTTAAAAATTTCACTGGTTCAGCCCTGAAACCTATATACCCCCACCTTGCGTTAAGATGTTGACCCCAATTTTCATTTATTTAATACTGGAGTTGGTAAAACGAGCTGAGCTGAATGTTAAACTCGCCCACTAAATCCATGCTTTAACCTGAAATCATGTAATGAATGATGAAGCCTAAATTCATAAGCTTCTGTAGTTTCTTTAGGCTTCCTCGCCAATTTAGCTTTAAGATCTATGTAATTTTCTCAGTTTCGTTTTTCTCTTTTTTATTCTTCCCTGTAATTTGTTCTTGGCAAAAATAAACACATAACAAATAAAGTAAAAATAAATTTAAAAAATTAGGAACCAGTTTTTTTATTGATCTGTACAGTTTTGCCCAGAAATAAAAAAGATTTGGGCAGTCATGCACATATAGCTTGAAACAGTTCATCTCAGTAAGGCACCCTTCCTAAACCTTACTGCTCAGCGTAGAAAACGCTTTGCGATCTCCTTTATGCAGCCGAATGACAATGATGGAAGTCGCGTAAATATATAGAACTTTTCCTAAAAGTCCGTATTAAAATACCGCGTTTGCAACATCCCGTGCAACGGCTCTCTTGGCCCGTATGTGTTGTACTATAGTCAATCGAACCCTTTAACGACCCTAGTATTAAATAAATGAAAATTGGGGTCAACATCCTAAGGCAAGGTGGAGGGTGTATATGTTAACCGGCTGAACTAGTAAAATTGACCCCGTTTTACCGACTCTAGTATTGAACAAATGAAAATTGGGGTCATTATCCTAAGGCAAGGTGGAGGATGTATATGTTGACCGACTGAACTATTAAAATCGACCCCGTTTTACCGACTCTAGTATTGAACAAATGAAAATTGGGGTCAACATCCTAAGGCAAGGTGGAGGGTGTATATGTTAACCGGTTGAACTATTAAAATTGACCCCGTTTTACCGACTCTAGTATTGAACAAATGAAAATTGGGGTCAACATCCTAAGGCAAGGTTTGGGGTATATAGGTTAACCGGCTGAACTATTGAAATCGACCCCGTTTTACCGACTCCAGTATTGAACAAATGAAAATTGGGATCAACATCCTAAGGCAAGATAGAGGGTATATAGGCTAACCGACTGAACTATTAAAATCGACCCCGTTTTACCGACTCTAGTATTGAACAAATGAAAATTGGGGTCAACATCCTAAGGCAAGGTGGAAGGTGTATATGTTAACCGGCTGAATAAGTAAAATTGACCCCGTTTTACCCACTCTATTATTGAATAAATGAAAATTGGGGTCAACATCCTAACGCAAGGTTTGGGGTATATAGGTTAACGGACTGAACTATTAAAATCGACCCCGTTTTACCGACTCTAGTATCTAACAAATGAAAATTGGGGTCAACATCCTAAGGCAAGGTGGAGGATGTATATGCTAACCGGCTGAACTATTAAAATTGACCCCGTTTTACGCACTCTATTATTAAATAAATGAAAATTGGGGTCAACATCCTAAGGCAAGGTGGAGGATGTATATGTTAACCGGCTGAACTATTAAAATTGACCCCGTTTTACGCACTCTATTATTAAATAAATGAAAATTGGGGTCAACATCCTAAGGCAAGGTGGAGGATGTATATGTTAACCGGCTGAACTATTAAAATTGACCCCGTTTTACGCACTCTATTATTAAATAAATGAAAATTGAGGTCAACATCCTAAGGCAAGGTGGAGGGTGTATATGTTAACCGGCTGAACTAGTAAAATTGACCCCGTTTTACCGACTCTAGTACTTGAACAAATGAAAATTGAGGTCAACATCCTAAGGCAAGGTGGAGGGTGTATATGTTAACTCGCAGAACTATTAAAATCGACCCCGTTTTACCGACTCTAGTACTTGAACAAATGAAAATTGGGGTCAACATCCTAAGGCAAGGTGGAGGGTGTATATGTTAACCGGCTGAACTATTAAAATTGACCCCGTTTTACCGACTCTAGTATTGAACAAATGAAAATTGGGGTCAACATCCTAAGGCAAGGTTTGGGGTATATAGGTTAACCGGCTGAACTATTGAATTTGACCCCGTTTTACCAACTCTAGTATTGAACAAATGAAAATTGGGATCAACATCCTAAGGCAAGATAGAGGGTATATAGGCTAACCGACTGAACTATTAAAATCGACCCCGTTTTACCGACTCTAGTATTGAACAAATGAAAATTGGGGTCAACATCCTAAGGCAAGGTGGAAGGTGTATATGTTAACCGGCTGAATAAGTAAAATTGACCCCGTTTTACCCACTCTATTATTGAATAAATGAAAATTGGGGTCAACATCCTAACGCAAGGTTTGGGGTATATAGGTTAACGGACTGAACTATTAAAATCGACCCCGTTTTACCGACTCTAGTATCTAACAAATGAAAATTGGGGTCAACATCCTAAGGCAAGGTGGAGGATGTATATGCTAACCGGCTGAACTATTAAAATTGACCCCGTTTTACGCACTCTATTATTAAATAAATGAAAATTGGGGTCAACATCCTAAGGCAAGGTGGAGGATGTATATGTTAACCGGCTGAACTATTAAAATTGACCCCGTTTTACGCACTCTATTATTAAATAAATGAAAATTGGGGTCAACATCCTAAGGCAAGGTGGAGGATGTATATGTTAACCGGCTGAACTATTAAAATTGACCCCGTTTTACGCACTCTATTATTAAATAAATGAAAATTGGGGTCAACATCCTAAGGCAAGGTGGAGGGTGTATATGTTAACCGGCTGAACCAGTAAAATTGACCCCGTTTTACCGACTCTAGTATTGAACAAATGAAAATTGAGGTCAACATCCTAAGGCAAGGTGGAGGGTGTATATGTTAACTCGCAGAACTAGTAAAATCGACCCCGTTTTACCGACTCTAGTACGTCAACAAATGAAAATTGGGGTCAACATCCTAAGGCAAGGTGGAGGGTGTATATGTTAACCGGCTGAACTATTAAAATTGACCCCGTTTTACCGACTCTAGTATTGAACAAATGAAAATTGGGGTCAACATCCTAAGGCAAGGTTTGGGGTATATAGGTTAACCGGCTGAACTATTGAATTTGACCCCGTTTTACCAACTCTAGTATTGAACAAATGAAAATTGGGGTCAACATCCTAATGCAAGATAGAGGGTATATAGGCTAACCGACTGAACTATTAAAATCGACCCCGTTTTACCGACTCTAGTATTGAACAAATGAAAATTGGGGTCAACATCCTAAGGCAAGGTGGAAGGTGTATATGTTAACCGGCTGAACAAGTAAAATTGACCCCGTTTTACCCACTCTATTATTGAATAAATGAAAATTGGGGTCAACATCCTAACGCAAGGTTTGGGGTATATAGGTTAACGGACTGAACTATTAAAATCGACCCCGTTTTACCGACTCTAGTATCTAACAAATGAAAATTGGGGTCAACATCCTAAGGCAAGGTGGAGGATGTATATGTTAACCGGCTGAACTATTAAAATCGACCCCGTTTTACCGACTATAGTATTGAACAAATGAAAATTGGGGTCAACATCCTAAGGCAAGGTGGAGGGTGTATATGTTAACCGGCTGAACTATTAAAATCGACCCCGTTTTACCGACTATAGTATTGAACAAATGAAAATTGGGGTCAACATCCTAAGGCAAGGTGGAGGGTGTATATGTTAACCGGTTGAACTATTAAAATCGACCCCGTTTTACCCACTCTATTATTGAATAAATGAAAATTGGGGTCAACATCCTAAGGCAAGGTGGAGGCAGTGTTTATGTTAACCGGCTGAACTAGTAAAATTGACCCCGTTTTACCCACTCTATTACTGAATAAATAAAATTGGGGTCAACATCCTAACGCAAGGTTTGGGGTATATTGGTTAACCGGCTGAACTAGTAAAATCGACCCCGTTTTACCGACTCTATATATTAAACAAATGAAAACTCAGGCAAGGTTTAAGGTATATAGGTTAACATGCTGAATTAGTGAAATCGACTCCATTTTACCCACTCTTGTATTGAATAAATGAAAATTGGGATCAACATCTTTAGGCAAAGTTTAGGGTATATAGGTTAACCGGCTGAACTAGTAAAATCGACCCCGTTTTACCCACTCTAGTCAGATAAAATAAATGAAAATGACGAAAATTGGGGTCAACATCCTAAGGGTAGGTTAAGGGTATATAGGTTAACCGGCTGAATTAGTAAAATCGACCCCATTTTACCCACTCTAGTATTGAGAAAATGAAAATTGGGTTCAACATCCTAAGGCATGTTAAGGAGTGTATATTTTAACCGGCTGAACTAGTAAAATCAACCCCGTTTTATCGACTCTAGTATTAAATAAATGAAAATTGGGGTCAACATCCTAATGCAAGGTGGAGGGTATATAGGTTAACCGGCTGAAGTATTAAAATCGACCCCGTTTTACCCACTTTAGTACTGAAAAAAATGAAAATGCGGTCAACATCCTAAGGCGAGGTGAAAAGTTTACAGGTTAACCGGCCGAATTAGTAAAATCGACCCCCCCCCCCCCCCCCCTTCCCCCCGTTTTACCCACTTTGTTATTGAATAAATGAAAATCGGGGTCAACATCGTAGAGGAAGGTGTTGGTTATATAAGTTTTACCACTGAACTAGCAAAATCGACCTCGTTTTATCAACTATTGATAAATAAAAATTGGGATCAACATCGTAAGGCAAGGTGTAGGGTGTATAGGTTTCCCGGCTGAATAATGGGCAATAAGCATCAGTTGATCAGATGAGATGGCTTGATTTTAATAGCAGACACTAATACAGCGAGCTCTCAAAAGAAGGATACTTACAATTGGAAGCAATGAATTAAAGTTCAACTTGACATTCCAAAGTTATAAAACAGTTTTAATCCATGCTTGCCTGGAATGCCAACAATGTAACATTTTCCTTGAATCAGAACTTATTAAAGTGGAGCATGCTCACAGCCTTAAGGTGATTCCTCAGTATTGCATTGCGCATCACTACTGCACATAATTTCTTGCGTCATTAGCGCGCGTACAGTCTGAACCAAAAGGGTTTCACTTGTGGATAAATTGACCAAATAAAAAAGCGGTTGTTTCCTCCTCAACGAGCACAGTACAATTATTGCATAATTGTACTGTTAAAATCACCTTCTTTGAGTTGAAAGAGTTTAAAAAGATTTCCTTGTCAGGAAATAAAGTTGTCGCTAAAAACGCGTTCACACCCATTTCCCATGGCCAAAAAATTATGACCTTGAGATCATGCACGCAAGGAGTGTTTTGAGTCGGTGTCAGTTGCATGTTTTTACAGTAAATCATACATCAAATTGTTCCTTATGGTCGATGCATTATATCTATTAAAGTTTTCCAAGCATTTCATTTTAACTATGCTCCAAGCTACCGTGTAAACAGTAACGTGAACCGACCAAGTAATAGTGGGCGTGATAGGCAGTACTACATGGATAAATAGGGCAACTTTAACCCATCAACTCTTTCGCGAGCATGGTGACCTATGTTTTTTATTGCCTTTTTCGAAACAATGTCTGGTTGGGAAAAATCAGGAAAGTTTAAACAAATATTGTTTGTCAACTTTTATTATTGAGGAATCGCCTTAAAAAAATATGGTCTTGCTTTTGCATGCTATGAAACCAGGAGCTTACCCCCTGATGAAACTCATTATAACAATATTAGTTGTTCAACACGAAAGCAGTTGGTTTAAAGTTCTAATTTATTTGCCATAAAGAAAATAATTAATATGTGTAAATTACTTTAAAATTTATATTTGTTTAATTTTTAGAATGTATCTATTAATGAAATAATGTTTGCCCTTATAGCTCTCTCTCAAAATAAATAGTGCTCAAATGTTTCTTACAATACTTACAGCTAGGTTAAGAAAACTTATAAGGCAGACTTTAAACAATAACTTTGGAATTAGCTAGATACCGAGGTAACTAAGAGGAAATTAAAAACAAGCTAATGGTCATGCATTAAATTTATCCATTGAAAAGTTTTGTGTTAAGTGATCAACATCTCAGTATAATTTTCTTTAACTTTTGTGAACATATTCTGCAAACAAGAACAATTTCATAATACATTGTACATATATTACAGTGTGACACGCCTTACCATGAGAACCCAACAAACTGTTTTACAAGTTTTGTTTCCAAGTTTTGTAAATAACTTTCTCAAACTCATTAATAATTCATGACGAGAACACAAAGGAAATCACTACCGTGAAGGTTTTGAAATCGTTTCTTAATTTGCATAGATTTTGGCGATTTTATTCCTTCGTTTTCTCCGCATTTAACGATCAGTTTGAGAAGCTATATCAAACACTCGAAACAGTGTTTCATCAGATTTCCAAACACCTTGAAGTGGTTTAAAAAAACTCGGCTGCGCCTCGTTTTTCAAATCCACTTCTCGGTGTTTGGAAATCTGATGAAACACTGTTCCTCGTGTTTGATATATTACTTGCACTCCTGTGATGAACACGAAGCAAACAATGAAATGTAATCTTGTCGCTTTGTGTTTATCACAGGAGTGTAAAGTTAGCTGCAAAACTTGTAGAAAAAGTTTGTTGGGTTCTCACGGTAAGGCGTGTCGCACTGTAAAATGAACAGAATCGGTAATTAAAGATAATCAATTCATGTATATTATACAAAAAATAAAATATTCATAGTGTTTGTACCATGTGATATTGTAAGTTGCAGTTTCCAAACAGGGCATCAAGGAGGCTCTTGTAAATAAATGTTTATGCACAACCTTACTGTGCCTGAAAGTGTATATTACAATGTCACCCTATTGAGGATGCACACATTAACAAGATCTAAGCTTATAAAAACTTTGCCTGGATTTAACTCTCTTGGATCGTCGGGAACCCTAGTTTTCCATCGATTCTTTACACTTTCTGCACTGGTGAATAGGAAACTAAATTTAAGTTACTTTTCAAAATGTAAAAACTATAGGAAAGCTATTCCTTTCCTATAAATTAATTACTTCTGTAATTTAATATGTGTAAAGCAATATTATGAGACCAAGTAATAGAACAAGAGGAAAAGATAAAATACAATTAACTCTCTCATAAGTGGCTATACTAGGGACCTGGAAAGGTGATTGATTACTGGTATGTAAGATGGTTGCCTGTGAGTCTTTAATACAGCTTTTAACTGAGAAATCAATCAATTGAGATTTCTGCTAGAAAGTTGCTGAAGGGAGATGGTCACCTGCCAGATTGGTCACTTAAGAGAGAGTCAACCATAGGATTTTACTATGGAGTAATGTAAGGCACTAACTAAACAGACTTGTTTTGTTTAACACTAGGCCTGTAAAGAACCTCTTTGTAAGTGCAAAACATTGGTCCTTCTCCAAAAAAGAATTTTCCTCTGGATTACCCATTACACATACATGGTCAGATGGCACCTCATGACCATGTATGACATTCTGATCTGAGTAAAGTTGTTCTGCAGCAAGAACATTGAATTCTACCTAACATGTAGGCAATCAATTGATCTGAAAAAATAGAGAAGAGAACTCATTTTAGATGGTCGAGTCGAGTCGAGTGATGTGCACACAAGCCGCAAGGAATGAGGCTGACAGCTCAAGGAAAAGTGAAAATAAGGGACTGTACTGTTTTCTTATAAAAGCCGAGCACACGCTTGACATATGGATCAATTGGCAAGTCCGCCTACTTTTGATGCCTTACCAGGTGTGCCGCGAATTCATAGTCTGCGTCAACATTTGGTTTCAAGTTTGTGGTATTTGAAGCAGCAATGTGAAATGAGTGGCTGTATGCCCAAGTAAGCTGTGCCAAGCAAGGCTAAAAATGACAGCGATCAATCTCAGAGTGATTTCTGTCATTTGTGCAGGTGTTGTTTCAAAACTGTGTACTGGAAATTGTAATAGGAGGAGAAGTTGTATCAAAAAAATATAAATCCCCTTTGTTTAATGAGGGTGATACTTTAACATTCATGAGACTGACAAACCTGTGGCCCTCAAATTCCAGGTTGAATTGGAATTAGAAATGTTAGTTTTTGTTAAGAGATCTGGAGGATCTGGAGGAAAAAACCCTTGGAGCAAGGATGAGAACTAACAACAAACTCAACTCGAGTCGAGTCTGGGAATTGAACCCTGGCCAAATTGGTGGGAGATGAGTGCTCTCACTACTGCACTTGAATGACCGTGCTTTTCACTGAAGTAAAGCTGAATGATATATCAAGACTTTGTTAAAGCCCATCGGCAAAACTGCAAAAACATCTTACTCTGAAGGCAATTTCCTCCCAAGTACATGTATCTTCACAAACATGCTTCAAGATATCAACATCATGGCAAGACATTGTTTGCCTAGTTTTCTGAGGGATGTGACCTCAGATTTCTTGTTAAAGTGACAAATGACAGCTCATTGAAACTTAAGGGTCATCACTTTGCAAACCAACCAATGATATTGCTGTAGTGCCAGAGTGCTGGGTGGCTTGCTTTTAGTAAGAAAACAGTGCAGTCTCTTTTTTAACTTTCTCTAGGCCTGCATCCCCTTTCCTCACAGCTTTGCCACTCATTTAGGGGTATAAACAATAAGAATTCAGGCTGCCTTTCCCTAAAATTTCTCAAACAAATATTAAATTCAGAAACATGCAAAATAGACAACTAGTTGGCATTTCATCTGCCAGTTTGAATGGTACCTTGCTTTAAGTTAAAAGGTTTGTAACCTTTTATTAAATTTTGAAATTCTTGCAGGACTTTCCATGACCTTTTCCAATCCATGACCGGTCATTGTAATTTATTGTCAAACTGTGGTTGTTTCTTACAAGTAAGCTTACAGCTGTACATGTAGCTTGCTTATTTTATCTTCTTGCTTTTTGTTTCACAAAAACTTAACTGCCATATTCCATGAGCAACACTTTTCCAGGAATTTTATGACCCAGTAAACAAATGCTCCACTAATCAATTGTGATCCCGTACACTAGAACAGAACCAAAATCTCTATTCATATATAAGCTTATTCAGATATATAATTATTTTTCAACAGTTCTGAGCCATCGAAGGAAACTTCCTTTTAGGAAGTCGAAATTCTGTGATATAAATTGATCCAACAAGAGAAGGTGATTAAGAAAGGTTTACAAATGTAACCCCTCGAATAAAAAATAAGTCGAAAATTGATTCTAAAAAGTCTAAAAAAGCACTCCTACCTTCGCCTCCGTCGACCCTCCGTCGACCCTCCGTCCGCCATTTTGAATACAGCAGAGCGGACCGAGACAAACTCGACCCCAGGAATTACTCTTTCTCCATAATGTGTCGGGCGTTAATGATAATCATTATTTCAAAGCGATTTAAGATTTAATGATAATCGTTATTCTGGTCTCGAGATCATGTTGCCTGAATTCTCCCCCCTTCGAAAGCCTACCACGCAGGCTAGACAATGAAGTGAAAACCCCTGACCGCTCTATCGACTTTGGTTTTGGTTTCAAGGCTGATCGATGCAGCTATTGAAAAAAAACTTTGGCAAACACAAAACAAAAAGCGTAACTATTTTCTAACGTTCAGTTTATTATAATAACTGAACTTCTACGGATTCAGAGGTGAAAGGTTTGCCTATAAAAGCACTAACTTTATTTCATTTCTTCAGTACAAAACTTCACAAAAATATATAGATTACAGCCATGCTCCGTCACGCTTGACCAGTAATTTTGAGAATGAAATGAACATTTGAATATTTCTTTGTAACGTCCGAGATTTGAATGAAACCTTGCAGATCTCTTTGGAAAACACTTTGCACGGAAAATAACTTCGCTGCACGCATAAAAAAAACTTAATATTGTTCGGATATGTAAAACATTTCAAACAAAATGATATTTTGTTGCCCTTTGTTTCCAAAAATGCGGTAAAGTTCTCACGGGAATTCCGAATCTTGGAATGAATTTTCAAAACCGACGCGTAATCTTGAAAACTCCATTCAATTTTTAAAAATACTGGTGACGCGTGACGGAGCATGGCTGTAAAAATATCATGGCAATGTATAGTTTTCATTTCCCCGATAATTAGTACTGTAAAATCAGTAAAATACTGTCCGCCCAAAGTTACTGATTCATGCATTCCGTTAAACACATGGTTAAATAAAATGCCCTTGTAATCTAATATTGTTATCATTTACATTTAGAATTTTGTATTTTGTATATAAGTAAGTCATATGGGCGAGTAGCATAAGCAACAGCACAACTCGTGCAATAAAAGTGCTACTTATTGTATACAAAGTAAAAATCTAATAAATTTGACATCGCATTTCTATTCAAATGATGGTTACACGCTTCCCCCTAATGATAAGAGAGGCAGTATTTTTAAAACATGAGTTACATATACACAAACAGCTGGTTAAAGAATCGCTTTTTTCCTATTGTGTTCTGGTTTTCACTAGCAAGGCAAATATAAGCGCAAACACAAGAGCAAAGATCAAAACGTTTTCCTTGTGATGCGTTTATGTTTGTACCATGTTCGTTTTCACTTAGCTCAACGCAAATCTTTCGTGCTTGCTTGCGCTGCGTCTAAAATCCAAGATTTAGGACGCACTTTGCATTCGTTAATGCTGCGAACATTATTCTGAAATCCCCAGACTTTCGCTGGGATTACTCACCCATTTTTATAAACCAATCGAAGAGTTTTAAAATAAGAAACGACGTTTTTACACAACAGGTTAAAAACAAATGCTTTTGCAGTTGGACAATAAAGCGCATTCAAAGCCTAAAATGATTTGTAATTTCAGCTTGCGTGTTTGCAAAACACCCATGTTGATTGCGTAATGATTAATGAGTCCAAGTTGAAATTTAGTAGTCCTCAGTTCTTTACAGATAAGTGTTCTTCCTATGAGAAACCATGGATTCGTCGCTGTCTCCCGTTCTTGTCATCGATTCAGACCATCTTCGTTTTCCGCTCGGATCCTCGACGTTAAACACCACATGACCAACATCAACCTCATTGGTCGTTTTATTGTTATCACCGCGGTCATAAGGCCCATTGGCGTGATAAACGACATCTTTACTTTGGAAATTCGGTGGAGCACTGCCATCTTTAGGGAACGGGTTATGTTTTAGGACGTCTTCGTTTAGAAACGTGCGAGAGCCGCTGAGATTGGGCCTCTCTCTTCCCACCTCATTTAAATAGCCTTTCTGGAAGTGCGCGGCTGGTTTCACCGCTGTGAGTTCGATGCCATGGGGCGTTGGCTCGTTGGACGCAGAGGGGTTAAGTTGTCTCTGATTATCAAGGCTAAGAGAATGACCAGAGTTGCAACGCACACAAGTATCATCAGGGCATCAAACTTTGCGGGGTCTAAAGCCATGTTGTTCGAGGATCCTCCCTTCGTATTTTACTGTGCTAACAAACAAAGGAGAATAAAAGTCAATAACATATATAACAACGAAAACAATAACTTCACTACAGTATTTACTACATAACTAAAGGTAAGAGTAGTTGATGAGTCTGTGGATGAAATCCTCAAGTGTGACCATTTAAGGTGCAGATCACAACAGTTTCTAGTAATTTACAATGTAATAAAACTTTATTTAACGTGAATGGACTAAAACGACCACTCTTTATCAAACAACTGCCCATTCATTGTTGAACAAGTTATGGTCATCGTCATGACATAACATGCAGTTTACTATAGTAACAGTATAACCTGTTTAAAACACGCACCTATAATTTTAGCTTTAAGTGTTTACAACTAATGAGTGGCCGTCATTTTTTATTATCGAATTGTGTAATCATGTTAAAATACAACTTTTTGCCAATTTTGGAAGGGGTTCAGAGCCACCTTAAATTTTCGAAAATTTAACGTGGACAATTCTCTGCCACCTTAAATGAAAAGTGTTAATGCTTTCACTCCCAGTACTTCCAGAGTCAATAAGGAGACATGTAATGTAGCTCTTACTTTCGAGTCTGTCAATGAAATCCTATGGTGTGACCATTCAAATGAAACCTCTTCAGCAGAACTTTTGCATGGTACCATTTGTTCTAACTTTCGAGTCTGTCAATGAAATCCTATGGTGTGACCATTCAAATGAAACCTATTCGGCAGTACTTCAGTTTCATGGTTCCCGGTGATTCGTTTTTCAGTATTTTACAAAACGAAATTTGGGATTTTATATGAATTCTTATCTTTGGCACTCTTGTGAGTTAAAGGGTTAAGCAGTGCTTTCTCTATTGTTGCGACCATTCTCTCTTATACCAGCTCCCGTCAAAGGCTGAATCGTGGTTTGAGTGCTTTTGCTGTAGGAATGATCAGCCGCTAACTTTTTACTTTGGGCAGATCTTCACTAAATTGATCAGTAAAGTGTGGTCATAAAAAAATAGAAATATCACGATAGTTTAGATACGCATGCAGTATGTTCAATTTATTTTCAAGCAGTTTACAGCTATTTTTTCTCTCAGCAAAAGCGTCTATCGCCATCTTAATTTTGACTGAGCGATGGAACCTATATAGTTTTAACTGCTTCCCTTGTGTCCTTCGCGTGATCACCAAATGGATCGCGTAAGAAATAATCGACGGCCGAATGATGACTATTTATAATGTCGTATTATTCGTCGCACTCTAGCCAAACTCTTTCGCTAATTCTGAGAGCATGACTCAGCACTACTCCGAGCTAATTATTTCGTCTTTTTTTTTTAAGGCGGAGCGTTTTTTTGAAACATTTTATTGCTATGCCAAAAGTAGTTTATAATAACGTTTTCGTTGAAGGTCATTAAATTGTCGTAATTTTCATTCAATTAGAAATGTCCACTGCTAGACTTGAACCAGGCTCCTGACTTGAACACGCGATTCAGGGGCGGATCCAGGAATTTCTGAAAGGAGGGCTCCAGGTGTATGTGCCCCGAAATTTTTTTCCAATTTTACCCTCCAAAACGCCATTTCCAGCATTCCTGAGAGTCGAAAAGCGTTTGTTAAGTCAAAAACTTCATTCAAATCAGTCAATTGGTGGAAGGGAAACAACTACGTATAAAACAATTTTATTCTATTATTTTTATAAACCACATGGGAGACACATTTTGTTAAGACACCTGACAGATCTGAGAGGATGATGACAGGACGCTTGAGCATAATTCTCAGAAATCGAATCCAGGATGTTTTTTGCTTTCTGTTTTTGAGAAGTCGAGTCAGATCAGACATCGTGAAAACATGTCAAATAACGCCTTTTGATTGGTTAATGTTGACATTTCAGTACACATATCATGCTATAAAGACCTCTTTGTTTCAAGCAATTAGTCTGGCAACGTTTTGTATGGTGATTCACAGAACAATGACATCTATCCCTGCATATGCCACATCAAACTGTTTTTTTTTTCTTGAGCAGCGTGTAAACACGATAAATCAAAACATCACTTGGTCTCCACCAAGTAATTTAAAAAAACTCTCGTGACCAACAACAGCGAGCTTCTGAGGTCACGCTATCGTGAACAAAATTCTTAGAAATCTACTGGGAATGTTTTTGCAATCATTCTCTAAAGTCAGACAACGTCAAAACATGTCAAAATAACGCTTTATGACTAGTTTATATAATCATAAGCCCGATAAAAATATCATGCTTATGATACAAGGCTTTTAAGACCTCATTAGTTGTTGAAGAAACCATTTTGAGACTAAACGAAATGTATTTTTATAGTTACTGGACAAAGTGTAATTCACATGCAAGAATTGAAGAAAATCTGTTTCATGGCCAATTTTTATTATGAGGATCTTAGGGAGACAGCCACTTAAGACCTCATTAGTTGTTTAACTGAGGTATATTCACCTCCAAACTTACTTCATCAGTTTTCTCCTCTTCACCATATACATGCTGCAATCTTCATAAAAATGTATTCTGTTCTGTGTGTATGCCGTGGAAGTAACTATGCAAGTACACTGATCCAAAGACGTTTATACCATGCTTGCACAGTTTTTGTGTTTTTGAGGTCACGCTATCATGAACAATTCTTAGAAAGTAGAATATTTTTGCAATCATTCAAAGAAGACAGAAAACATCAAAACATGTCAAAATAACGCGTTATGATTGGTATATATCAAACGCATGATATTAATACCATGCTTATGTAAGTGATCTCAGTTACATACAAGGCTTTATTCAAGACTTGCTCGATAGTTGTTTAAAGGTGTGTTCAACTCCAAACTGCCTTTCTTGTTTTCTCCCCTACATCATGGATATCAAGACCTTACTAGATAATCTTCATGAAGAAGTATCCTGTTCTGTGTGTATGTGCAAGTACACTGATCCAAAGCAGTTGCCGTGCTTGCACAGCTTTTGCCTTCACTGTCTGAACGGGGTTCAACGAACGAGTGCGAGCCGAGATAAAATTGCATGTCCGGAGTGCAGACAGGAATTCAGAGTCCCTGGAAATGGAAACCTTAGCGCTTTGCCGACAAACTTTCGAATTAACAGTCTACTCGATGTCTTGGCTATAAAGGAGTGCAATACAATCGGCGTGAAGTGTGGAAATTGTGACACAAAAAGTGATCATAGCTTTTATTGCTTTCAATGCTCTGCATTTTGGTGTGATGATTGTATCAGTCTGCATAATGGCATCAAGGCCAACAAAGAACACCACATGGCAAGGAAGGAGGGGCACGCGTGCGCAGTACGTAGCGACACTTAGAAAAAAACACGTAAAAACATGTCAGACGTAAGAAGAGAAGCTTGAGTGAAATAAAATATTGATTTTGACATACCTCTCTAGGCTTTCGACTTTTCTACTTTTATCAATCGGATCCTGTTCCTTGACATCGATGGCCATTCTCTGACATAAAAATCACTCTATTTCAAGATTTATTCTCCACGGTTTTGGCGTTGATTTAGTAAACCTTTCTTCTTGAGTAACAACAGTATGGCGTAATGCAATTTCCAGCAGAATCGCCTTCGTAAAATTTAACACGACAATCCAGAGCGGCAAACAATTCCCTGTTATCAATCGAAATTATTGTCTCGAAACAATGTTGTCCTTGACCATGAAATTGGTTTTCCGTAAAAGTTTGTATCCACCACGGTAATTCACATTGAAGTTCGACTTTTTTCAAGGCCACTGAGTAAACATCCCACGGCTAAAATTTACGATCTTCGATCTGCAATATCTCCACCAAAAATCATCCAAAATTGCTGCTAAACATCTCGTTTGGAAGAAAATTTACTCCGTTTTTCTATCGGTTTTCAAATTCTGTACAGTATTTTAGGTCAGCAGCCTTTACTCAAGCATAAATATCGTTGTGTTTCACCCCTCCGTCTGTATCGTGACTATGCGCCCGTGACACAGCGCTCCTAACAGCGGTTTATACCATTATGAAAAGATGTTTATGCAAGCCGCACGAAAAATCATGTCTCTCCTTCCTTGCCATGATGCGATGGCCCTGAAAGACTTTAAGGATCAAGACTTCGAGAACATTCTAAAGAGACCAGCGTTTTGTGGAAAGCCAAACCATGAAAAGAAGGAATTGGAGTTCTTCTGCAAAAACTGCGAAGTTGCCATTTGCTATTCTTGTGTCGCAACACTTCATGACGGTCATGCTAAGATGCTTTTGGACGAGGCTGCAAATGAACGCAAGTTACATGTCATGGAAGCGATTGAATCTCAGAAACAAAGAGTGCTTCAGAAGAAAGACAAAATCGCTAAAATGCAAGGTAACTGTTTAAACATTCAAGCAAAAGTCGACAGCGTGAAGAGAGAAGCACAGACGTTTGTTGACAATATGATCGCTGCCATGGAAGCGAAAAAGCAGGAAATTTTTAATGACGTAGAAAAGAAAGCCAAAGAATCCCTCGAAAGCCTGGAAATTCAACAAGCCGAGGCTGAAAATGAAGTAAAACTGATTGAGACAGCAATCGAAAAAACTGAAACACTTTTGAAACGAAGTACAAATGCCGCGATTGTAAAGTTAGACAAAAGCACAATCTTCCAAGGAGTATCCAATGATGGAGAACAAGTCGAGTGTGACCTTGAAGAACGTCGTCAATTTATTTTCGTTGAAAATGAAACGTTAATGGACAAAGCAAACTCTGAAGGGATTGGATCTTTCAGAAGTTTTCTTCTCAGCAAGACTAAAGGGCAACAATCAAGTGCTGAAGGAAAAGGAACCAGTGAAGTAACTGTTGGACTTGAAGGACAGATTGTTGTGACAACAAGAACCGCCGACAGAGAACAATGTTATGAAGAACGTGACTATGTAACAGTGGAAATCAGAAATCGTCAAGGCCATGACTGTACATGTGCGACAAAAGCGCAAGTCCAAGATAACAAAGATGGCACATACAAGATCAGCTACTTTGCCAAGGAAACCGGAACATGCGAGACATCAGTGAAGGTAAATGGAGAACATGTTCGTGGCAGTCCTTTTGAGGTTCAAGTCAGACCCAGACAGTTCAGACCCGTGTTATGTTTTGGACGAAGAGGTTCGTCTGTTGGAAGATTAAATGCCCCCTGGGGGGTGGCAGTGAATGCACGAAATGAAATAGCAGTGACTGATAGGGATAATCATAGGGTGCAGGTTTTCGGTAGTGATGGGTCCTACTTAAGATCTTTTGGCAGCAAAGGTGACCAAAAGGGACAATTTAAGGAACCTACAGGGATTGCTTTTCATAATGATAACATTATAGTGATGGAACGTAATAATCACCGAGTTCAAATCCTAAGCGCACAGGGTGAGTTTCTCAGCCAGTTTGGCGGCAAAGGACATCTTGATCACCAGCTTAATCTTCCTCTTGGTTTATCTATTGACAGTGACGATAATATTATTGTTGCTGATCCACGTAACAAATCAATTAAGATATTTTCTCCTGGGGGGCAGTTTTTACGTAAAATTGGCACAGCGGGCTCTTTCAACTTTCCATTTCACTGTATTCAACAGGATAACTATTTTATTGTGTCAGAGTCTCATGACCACTGTGTGAAAGTATTTAATAAGGAGGGTACATTTCTGTATAAATTTGGCAATAAGGGGCATGGGGACGGGGAGTTCAATGATCCTGCCTGCTTATCAGTAAACAAAGCAGGACATCTGTTGGTCTGCGATTCACGGAATCACAGAGTTCAGGTGTTTGAATTAAATGGAAAATTTGTAACAAAGTTTGGAAGTTATGGTGGTGGGAAAGGAGAATTTTTTGACCCAAACTGTATCGCAGTCCTTAGTGATGGTAAGATAGTTGTGGGTGACTTTAACAACCATCGCATCCAGGTATTTGAATAAAAATACGTAATTATAAATAAAATACAAATATTTTTTCCCACTATATAAAAAAAAAAAAATAAGTTAGATGATTTGCAAAGTTCAATATCATACTTTCTAAATTATTAGATCTGTTAGGGCCTGCTTATTTGGTATCCTAGGCAACCCTCCCCCCAAGTTACCCTAGCCGAGCTAACTTTTCACTGATTTCTTTGAAAAATTCAACCAACAGTTTACATGAGAATCGTGACTCGTCTCGGGGGGGGGGGGGGGGGGGGACAGGAGACAACTCGGTTGGGCAAGTTGTCTCGCTTCGGCAGGTAGGGTAATCCTGGCAGGCGGGACAACTTTTTCTCATATAAACACATTGGCTCGCTTACCCGTGACAACTCACGGCGTTCTGCGTGTCATGGAAAGCCAAGTTTTTAGGTTTAAGAACGCAAATTCGCATTAAAGAAGTAAAATGTAAATCAGCAAAACCTACGGTGATCGAATGAATGAAACAAAGTCAAAAGAACAGGTATACGATAACTGTATTTAGATTTGAATATTTACGTAGCATTGTGAATAATTAAGTAACTTTGACTCGGTCAGCAGGGACAACATTTCTCATATAAACACTTGGCAAAGTTGTCTCGGGGGGAGGGTTGTCTCGGGTACCCGAGACCATATAAACAGGCCCTTAGTCCGTACTTGTCACATTTAGGTAGGTAGCTTAACAGAGAAACAAGTTGGCTTGAGTGGCTGTAACAATTATATCTTTAATATATCATTTAAGTACCTTTACATTTTGAGATCCCTATTAAACCGTAGACTTTATTTCTGGTAAATAAATGGTGATGTGAATAAATTATAACTTATTCCCTCCAATCTTGTTTGATGTTTATGTTTATGTGTTTCATGACAACGAATCAAAGTATCAGTTTATATAGTGAAACTGATTTATATATAATTAATAACGTGGGAAAACAATGTATCAAGTACTAGTCCTTCTGGTCAGGGCATTTCCAATCAGTGAAGAAAATGGAAAATGCGTCCAAGCATTCTAAACTATCTTCATTTGCGAGTCTCAAACTCGTCTTTTGTCGTCTCGGTTAATGTCACTGTTCCGTTAATTACAAAAAGTAATTTTGCGAATAATAACTTCCAACAAAAGGGCGGTATGCTAAGCAAAAACAAAATAAGGGAAGTGGTCATAATAAGTATACTCGAGGAGGACCCACCTTTGTGTAGGGGAGGGGAGGGGAGGGGGGTTAGACTATGCTAGATACCACCCATCTCATGAGCCTAATGGACAAAATCTATTTGAGTGCATAAATATTGCATTCCTATCAAAATGACACAGGAAGGTTTGAATCTCTTTCTCAGTTTCTATTGCTGACAGAGTGGTGGGGGCGGGGGGGGGGGGGGGGGGGGGTTTCGGGGCATAACAACAAGACACCATCTTTGTAGGTGGGAGAAGGGTGGTACATAAGGAGACCACCAGTCTTTTTGTAAGACTGTGGGTCCTGCCCGAGTACAATTGTTTTGTCCATTTCCCTAACAACTCAAAGTTGACGTTCAATGCTAATTTTGTCCCTAAAAACGCTTCATACTTATCTCCCCAGGACTACGAGCTGCATGAATGCTATACACACTGTAGACTACACGTGCTGGATCGAACAAGCGCGCGTCATTTGGTAGAAGGCATTATTAAAAGTTATTTATATTTCAAATTCTTTGCCTGTTGCTCAAGGTCACGGCGCATGTAACTATATTTTACTGATCAGGCAGTATAATCTCATAGAAAAAAAAATCATCTGCATCCTTTCAGTCTGTAACTTCTACACTCGCATTTTGTTTCATTTCACTTTTTTTCATATTTCGTGCGCTAGCCTGCGCGCAGACGTATTCGATTTCCTTGCTCCTCGCGGAAAACGGTCAAGGAAATCGGATACGTCTCCGCGCAGGCCAGCGCTGCTATACGTTGACATGCACTGCCTTTGTGATTGGTCACTGAGCCAATTGAGCGGCAAGTGCCGAGGCACCGGTCTCCGAACGCGCTTGCTCGTTATTTCTTCTTGATTTAAATAAATGAAAGTTTAGCTCGTGCGTTTGATCCGCCTCGTGCAGCACCAGGCGCAACGCACTTGATGATTAATAATGATTATTGAGCGTCTGTAGCCTGTGAACAGGCTCCTTTTAGGACTGTTTCTGTATTCTGATTGGTTCTTTGCGTGAGCTGCGTTTATTACTGTGATTGGCCAGGTAATAGAGCTGCTGTCAGTGTTTAGTGTGAACGATTCAGAACTCGCCAAGCGCCAATCCGTGCGAGTAATTCACCATTGGTCTTGATTTTACTTCTGATTGGTTGGGAAAGTGGCACGAGATATTTTTAGTTGATATCAAAGGAGTAATGCAAACCCAAACAATCGCAAAATTACTTTTGACAATGAAGTAGCCTGCGTGGCAGGCGTTCGAAGGGGAAGGGGAGCATTCAGGCGCGCGAGAACGCGAAGGGCGCGCGAGGAAGTCCCTTCGCGTTCTCGCGCGCCTGAATTCTCCCCCTTCCCCTTCGAAAGCCTGCCACGCAGGCTGACACTGAAGTGAAAACCGCTCTATCACTTTGGTTTTGGTTTCAAGACTGATCGATGCAGCTATTGAAGAATAACTTTGGCAAACACAAAATAACAGCACTAACTTTATTTGATTTCTTTTATACAAAAGATTTCACAAAAATATATAGATTAAAAATATCATTGCAATGTATAGTTTTCAGTTCCCCAATTAGTGTTCTATAATCAGTAAAATACCGTCCGCCCAAAAGCACTGATTCCCGCATTCCGTTAAACATCAGTGGTTAAATAAAATGCCCTTGTAATCTAATTTTGTTATCATTTACATTTAGAATTTTGTAGTTGCATTTTAGTGTCCATTTTGACTCTAAGTCATCGTGCAATAAAAGTGCTACTTATCATGTACAAAGTTAAAATCTAATCATGAAACTTCACTTCACATAATATTCACATGGTTACAAGCTTCCCCCTAATGATAAAAAAGACAGTATTGTTAAAACATGAGTTACACATACACAAACAGCTGGTTAAAGAATCGCTCTTTTCCTATTGTGTTACGGAGTGAAACCTTAAAACTGGTTTTCACTAGCGACGCAAATACAAGTATAAGCGCAAACACAAGAGCAAAGATCAAAACGTTTTCCTTCTGATGCGCTTATGTTTGTTCCCGTTCGTTTTAACTTAGCTCGACGCAATCTTTTAACTTGTGCTTGCTTCCGCTGCGTCTAAAATCCAGGATTTAGGATGCACTTTGCATTCGTTAATAATGCGATCATTATTCTGAAATCCCCAGACTTTCGCTGGGATCACTGACCCATTTTTATAAACCAATCGAAGTGTTTTAAAATAAGAAACGAAGTTTTTACACAACAGTTTAAAATCAAATGTTTTTACAGTTGGACAATAAAGCGGCTTCAAAGCCTAAAATGATATATAATTTCAGTTTGGGTGTTTGCAAAATCACCCAAGTTGATTGCGTATTGATTAATGAATCCAAGTTGAAATTTTAGTAGTCCATTGTCCTTTACAGATAAGTGTTCTTCCTATGAGAAACCATGGATTCGTCGCTGTCTCCCGTTCTGGCCATCGATTCAGACCATCTTCGTTTTCCACTCGGATCCTCGACGTTAAACACCACATGACCAACATCAACCTCATTGGTCGTTTTATTGTTAACACCGCGGTCATAAGGCCCATTGGCGTGATAAACGACATCCCCTGCAAACAGGTCTTTAGGATTACGCTCTGCGTTTGCATGATAAACGACATCTTTACTTTGGAAATGCGGTGGAGCACTGCCATCTTTAGGGAACGGCTTATGTTTTAGGACGTCTTCGTTTAGAAACGTGCGAGAGCCGCTGAGATTGGGACTTTCTCTTCCCACCTCGTTTAAATAGCCTTTCTGAAAGTGCGCGGCTGGTTTCCCCGCTGTGAGTTCGATGCCATGGGGCGTTGGCTCGTTGGGCGCAGGGGGGTTTAGTTGTCTCTGATGCCACTTTACCCATGTGTAGATAATCAAGGCTAAGAGAATGATCAGAGCTACAGTGCACACTAGTATCATCAGGGCATTGAGCTTTGCGGGGTCTAAAGCCATGTTGCTCGAGGATCCTCCCTTCGTCTTTTACTATGCTAACAAACAAAGAAGAAAAGAAGCCAATAACACAACAACGAAAACAACAACTTTATTGTAGTATTTAAGCCATAACTAGGTAAGAGTAGTTGATCATCAGCCTGCGGGGGAAATACTCAAGTGTGACCATTAATTTTAAGGTGCAGCTCACAACAGTGTCCGTGAGTAATTTGCAATGCAGTAAAAGTATTGGACTAATACGACCACTCTTTATCAAACAAATGCCCATGCAGTCATTGCTGAACAAATAATATATGGTCATCGTCATGACATAACAGATTACTATTGGAACACTATAACCTGTTTAAAACACCCTTCATTTTAGCTTTAAGTGCTGACAACTAATGGGTGGCCCCCATTTTTATTAAGATACAACTTTTTGCCAATTTTGGAAGGGGTTCAGAGCTCAGGGTTTTCTAAAATTTGAAGTGGACATTTCTGGGCCACCTTAAATGAAAGCTGTTAACTCTTTCACTCCCAGATCTCCCAGAGTCAATAGGGAGACATGTATTGTAGCTCTTACTTTCCAGTCTGTCAATGAAATCCTCTGGTGTGACCAATCAAATGAAACCTATTCGGTAGTACTTTTGTATGGTACCCGATGATTTAATTTTCAGTAATTTAGAAAATGAAATTTGTGATTTTATATGAATTCTTATCTTTGGCACTTTTGTGAGTTAAAGGGTTAAGCAGTGCTTTCACTATTATTGCGACCACTCTCTTACAAGCTCCAGTCAAAGGCTGAATCGTGGTTTGAGTGCTTTTGCTATAGGAATGATCAGCCGCTAACGTTTTACTTTGGGCAAACGTTCGCTTAATTGATCAGCAAGAGTGTGGTCCTTACAAAATAGAAATGTCACGACAGTTTAGATCAGCATACAGTGTATTCAATTTATTTGCAAGCAGTTTACAGCTGTTTTTTTTCGCAGCAAAACAGATTATCGCCATCTTTATTTTGACTGAGCGATGGAACCTATATAGTTTTTAATAACTGTTTCCCTTGTAACCTTCGCGTGATACTAAATGGATCGCGTGAGAAATAATCGACCGAATGAAGACTATTTTTAATGTCGTATTATTCGTCACACTCTAGCCAAACTCTTTCGCAAATTCTGAGAGCATTACCCAGGCACTACTCTACTCCGAGCTAATTATTTCGTCATTTTTTTAAGGCGGAGCATTTTTTTGAAACATTTTCTCATTGCTATGCCGAAGGTAGTTTATAATAACGTTTTCGTTGAAGGTTATTAAATTGTCGTAATTTTCATTAAATAAGAAATGTCCACTGCTAGACTTGAACATGCGATTGAACTCGGCAAAATAAACTAGCGAGCTGTGGTTAATTTAAAACTTTTGCCTCCTAAATCCCCGTTTCACGTCAAATGCAAAGCTGCAAGCTATTAGTTTGTAGATGAAATCCCTATGCGTGACCGTTTAATTGAATACATGTGGTGCTGTGGTTTTTCAAGGTATCCCAAAATACACTTCAGCATTCGCAATATGATTTGCCCGCAGAAACACCAACTGTACACGTAGTTGACGTAGATGTTTTAAGGGTATTTTCCCGCACTTGTTACCGGTTGTACGTTTCCCCGCGCTTGGCAACGGTTGAAGCGTTTCCCTGCGCTTGGTAATGGTTAAATATTTTACAGCGCTTGGGACCGCGATTGTATTTAAACGAGCGCTTTCAGTTGCACCATTAGCATGTTTCTAGCTAAATCGGCCACGTAAAGAGAATCAAAAGCTGACTACAGAACAGAACATTATCTCACCTGCTGCATGTACAGCCGCAAATTCAAATTAATTCAATTTCAAATTCTAAAACCACAAGCATCAAAAAAGAGGAGGTGAGGAGTTACTGTAAAGCCCTCCTTTCTTGGTGGAGATCAGCTGCGCTAGTCTGCTATGGTATTGCAAGCACTCCTTTCCCATACCGCCCGTTGATGTGAAAATAAGGGGTGTGAAAGTTCCTTGTTCAATGTCCATAACCCTCCTCGAATATAGACGCTTCTTCTCATTCTAATATAATAATAATAATAATAATATTAATAATAATAATAATAATAATTTAAATTTTTATAGCGCCTATCCAATCCTGCTCTAGGCGCTTTACAGTTTAAAGTTTTTAGTTTCAACAATCGTATATTTTCCTCCGTCAGTTTAGTTTTATACATTAATGAAATAGCAAACTGATTAACAAGTGGACTGCATCATTGTTTAAAACTTCAAAGTTGATCTATCTTTATCATAATCTTTGAATCCAAACATATAGACGCAGGAAAATGCATCGATTGACCTTTTGCAAAGCCTTAAACATTTTACCAAGACACCTACCTGGCAGATCTGAGAGGATGATGAAAGGACGATGTTAACCTCTTAGGTATAAATCTCAGATCGAATCCAGGATGTTTTTCACTTTCTTATTTTTAGAAGTCGATCAGATCAGACATCGTGAAAACATGTCAAATAACGCCTTTTGATTGGTTAATTTTGAAATTTCAGAATACATATCATGCTATAAAAGACTTCTTTTTTGTATGGTGATTCACAGAATAAAGACATCTACCCCTGCACAAACCGGAATTTTTTTCTCGAGCAGCGTGTAAACACGGTCTCCATCAAGAAATTTAATCTAAAAACTCTCATGATCAACAACAGCGAGCTTCTGAGGTCACGCTATCGTGAACAAAATTCTTAGAAATCTAGAATGTTTTTGCAACCATATCTCTAGCTCTTAAGTCAGACAACGTCAAAACATGTCAAAATAACGCTTTATGATTGGTTTATATAATCATAAGCCCGATAAAAATATCTTGCTTATGATGCAAGGCTTTTAAGACCTCATTAATTGTTTTACAGAGGTGTGTTCACGTCCAAACTTCCTTCAGCAGTTTTCTCCCCTTCACGATACACATGCTGCAATCTTCATAAAGTATCCTGTTCAGTGTGCATGCCGTGCAAGGAACTGTGCAAGTACACTGATCCAAAGAAGTTACAATGCTGCTTTCTGTCTCTGAGGTTACGCTATCATGAACAAAATTCTTAGAAATCTAGAATATTTTTGCAATCATTCTTAGAAGACAGAAAACATCAAAACATGTCAAAATAACGCGTTATGATTGGTATATATCAAAAGCACGATATTAATACCATGCTAATGTAAACGGCTTTATTCAAGACTCGCTCGATAGTTGTTTGAAGGTGTGTTCAACTCCAAACTGCCTTTCTTGTTTTCTCCCCTACATCATGGATATCAAGACCTTACTAGATAATCTTCATGAAGAAGTATCCTGTTCTGTGTGTATGTGCAAGTACACTGATCCAAAGCAGTTACCGTGCTTGCACAGCTTTTGCCTTCACTGTCTGAACGGGATTCAACGAACGAGTGTGAGCCGAGATAAAATTGCATGTCCGGAGTGCAGACAGGAATTCAGAGTCCCTGGAAATGGAAACCTTAGCGCTTTACCGACAAACTTTCGCATTAACAGTTTAATCGATGTGTTGGCTATAAAGGAGTGTAATACAACCGGCGTGAAGTGTGGAAATTGCGACAAAAAAAGTGATCACAGCTTTTATTGCTTTCAATGCTCAGCATTTTGGTGTGATGATTGTATCAGTCTTCATAATGGCATCAGGGCGAACAAAGAACATCATGCGTTGGCGCTGAAAGACTTTAAGGATCAAGACTTTGAGAACATTCTAAAGCGACCAGCGTTTTGTGGAAAGCCAGGCCATGAAAAGAAGGAATTGGAGTTCTTTTGTAAGAGCTGCGAAGTTGCCATTTGCTATTCTTGTGTCACAATACTTCATGACGGTCATGCTAAGATGTTTTTGGACGAGGCTGCAAATGAACGCAAATTACATGTAATGGCAGCGATTGAATCTCAGAAACAAAGAGTGCTTCAGAAGAAAGACAAAATCGCTAAAATGCAAGGTAACTGTTTAAACATTCAAGCAAAAGTCGACAGCGTGAAGAGAGAAGCACAGACGTTTGTTGACAATATGATCGCTGCCATGGAAGTGAAAAAGCAGGAAATTTTTAATGACGTAGAAAAGAAAGCGAAAGAATCCCTCGAGAGCTTAGAAATTCAACAATGCGAGGCTGAAAAAGAAGTGAAACTGATCGAGACAGCAATCGAAAAAACTGAAACACTTTTAAAACGAAGTACAAATGCTGAGATTGTAAAGTTAGACAAAAACACAATCTTCCAAGATGGGGTCTGCAATGATGGAGAACAAGTTGACTGTGACCTTGAAGAAGGTCGTCAATTTATTTTCATAGAAAACGATACGTTACTGGACAAAGCAAACTCTGAAGGAATTGGATCTTTCAGAACTTTTCTCAGCAAGACTAAAGCGCAACAATCAAGTGCTGAAGGAAAAGGATCCAGTGAAGTAACTGTTGGACTTGAAGGACAGATTGTTGTGACAACAAGAACTGCCGACAGAGAACAATGTTACGAAGAACGTGACTATGTAACAGTAGAAATCAGAAATCGTCAAGGCCATGACTGTGCGACAAAACCACAAGTCCAAGATAACAAAGATGGCACATACAAGATCAGCTATTTTGCCAAGGAAACTGGAACATGCGAGGCATCAGTGAAGGTAAATGGAGAACATGTTCGTGGCAGTCCTTTTGAGGTTCAAGTCAGACCCAGACAGTTCAGACCCGTGTTATCTTTCGGACAAGAAGGCTCGTCTGTTGGAATGTTTAGTTACCCCTGGGGGGTGGCAGTGAATGCAAGAAATGAAATAGCAGTGACTGATAGAAGAAATCATAGGGTGCAGGTTTTCGGTAGTGATGGATCCTACTTAAGATCTTTTGGCAGCAAAGGTGACCAAAAGGGACAATTTAATGAACCTACTGGGATTGCTTTTCATAATGATAACATTATAGTGGTGGATCGTAATAATCACCGAGTTAAAATCCTAAGCGAACAGGGTGAGTTTCTCAGCCAGTTTGGCGGTGAAGGAAATCTTGATCACCAGCTTAATCTTCCTCTTGGTCTATCTATTGACAGTGATGGTAATATTATCGTTGCTGATCCACGTAACAAATCAATTAAGATATTTTCTCCTAAAGGTCAGTTTTTACGTAAAATTGGCACAGCGGGCTCTTTCAACTTTCCCTTTCACTGTATTCAACAGGATAACTATTTTATTGTGTCAGACATCTATGATCACTGTGTGAAAGTATTTAATAAGGAGGGGACATTTCTGTATAAATTTGGTAATGAGGGGGATGGGGACGGGGAGTTCAATGAACCTTGTTGTTTAGCAGTAAACAAAGCAGGACATTTGATGGTCTCCGATTCACTGAATCACAGAGTTCAGGTGTTTGAATTAAATGGAAAATTTGTAACAAAGTTTGGAAGTTATGGTAGCGGGAAAGGTGAATTTTATAAACCAAACTCTACAGCAGTGCTTAGTGATGGTAAAATAGTTGTGTGTGACTTACATAGCCATCGCATCCAGGTATGTGAATGAAAATACGTAATTATAAATAAAATATAAATAAAATAGATGGCTTGCAAAGTTCAATATCATACTTTCTAAATTATTAGATCTGTTAGTCTTACTTGTCACAGGTAAGTAGCTGAACAGAGAAACAAGTTGGCTTGAGTGGCTGTAACAATTATATTTTTATTAAGTACCTTCTTTACATTTTGAGATCCCTGACAAACCGTAGACTTTATTTCTGTAAATGTTGAGTTTGTGAATAAATTATAACTTATTCCCTCAAATCTTGTTTTGTTTCATGACAACGAATCAAAGTGTCAGTTTATATAGTGAAACTGATTTATATATAATTAATAAAGTGGGGAAACAATGTTTCAAGTTCTAGTCCTTCTGGTCAGGACATTTCCAATATAGTGAAGAAGATTGAAAATGCGCCCAAGCAAGCCTATTTTCATTTGCGAGTATCAAACTCGTCTTTTGTTTAATTCCCGGTTAATGCCACGTTTCCTTTAATTTCAAAAAATACTTTTGCGAATACTAACTTCCAACAAAAGCGCGGTACGCTAAGCAAAAACAAAATAAGGGAAGTGGTCATAATAAGTATACTCGAGGAGGACCCACCTTTGTGTAGGGGAGGGGAGGGTGAGGCTATTCAAGATACCACCCATCTCATGAGCCTAATGGGAAAATCTTTTTGAGTGAAGGAAAATTGCATTGCTAGCAAAACAGCACGGGAAGGTTTGAATCACTTTTCTCAGTTTCTACTTCTTACAAAGTGGGGACTGGTGGTGGTGGGGGGGGGGGGGGGAAGCGGGGGTGGCGGGGCTATAACAACAAGGCACCATCTTTGTAGGTGGGGGAATGGGATACATAAAGAGACCACCAATCTTTTCAGTCTAAAATGGTGGGTCTTCCATTTCCCTAACAACTCCAAGTTAGCATTATTGGGCGAACACTGCCTTGCGATAGGTTTTGTCTGAACGACTTCCAGTTCGTGATAAATTGAAAGAACCTCACATCTTAACTACAACTTACAGAGCTATTGAATGTTTTGACCTTGAGAACTTGAGTACACAGTAGCACTCGATAAATAGCTAAATGCGCCATAAAAGACCTACAGAAAATATAGGTCGCGTTCCATGTAACTGTATTTTACTGATCAGGCAGTACAATCTCATTAAAAAAAACATCCCGGAAAAAAACATCTGTATCCTTTCAGTCTGTGCCTCTACACATTTAATTTCCTTTCACTTTTTTCATATTTCGTGCGCTAACGTTGACATGCACTGCTTTTGTGATTGGTCACTGAGCCAATTGAGCGGCAAGTGCCGAGGTACCGGTCTCCGAACGCGAGTGCTCTTTATTTCTTCTTGATTTAAATAAATGAGAGTCCTATGCAGCACTTGACGCGAACGCTCCTGATGATTAATAATGATGATTATTGAGCGTCTATAGCCTGTGAACAGGCTCCTTTTAGAACTGTTTCTGTATTCTGATTGGCTCTTTGCGTTAGCTATGTTTATTACTGTGATTGGCCAGGTAATAGAGCTTCTGTCAGTGTTTAGTGTGAACGATTCAGAACTCGCCAAGCGCCAAGCCAATTCGTGCGAGTAATTCACCATTGGTCTTGGTTTGTCTTCTGATTGGTTGAGAAAGTGGCACGAGATATTTTTAGTCAATAACAAAGAAATAATGCGAAACCCAAGCAATCGCAAAATTACTTTTGACAATGAAGTAGCCTGCGTGGCAGGCGTTCGAAGGGAAAGGGAAAGGGAGAATTCAGGCGCGCGAGAACGCGAAGGGCGCGCGAGGAAGGCCCTTCGCATTCTCGCGCGTCTGAATTCTCACCTTCGAAAGCCTGGCACACAGGCTGACAATGAAGTGGAAACCGCTCCATCACTTTGGTTTTGGTTTCAAGGCTGATCGATGCAGCTGTTAAAGAATAACTTAGGCAAACACAAAACAACAAGCGTAACTATTTTCTAACGTTCGGTTCATTAAAATCACTGAACTTCTGCGGATTCAGAGTTGAAAGGTTTGCCTATAAAAGCACTAACTTAATTTCATTTCTTCAGTACAAAACGTTTCACAAAAATATATAGATTAAAAATATCATTGCAATGTATAGTTTTCATTTCCCCGATCAAAATTAGTACTGTAAAATCAGTAAAATACTATCCGCCCAAAGTTACTCAGTCACGCATTCCGTTAAACGTATGGTTAAATAAAATGCCCTTGTAATCTAATATTGTCATCATTTACATTTAGAATTTTGTATTTTAGTTTCCATTTTGACTCTAAGTCGTATGGGCGAGTCGCCCAAGCAACAGCACAACTCGTGCAATAAAAGCGGTACTTAACATATACAAAGTTAAAATCTAATAAAATTCACTTTGCATTACTATTCACATGAAGGTTACAACCTTCCCCTAATGATAAAAATGACGGCAGTATCTTTAAAACACGAGTTACACATACAGATTGAAACAGCTGGTCAAAGAATCGCTTTTTTCCTATTGTGTTACGGAGTGAAACCTAGGCTGGTTTTCACTAGCGACGCAAATACAAGTATAAGCGCAAACACAAAAGCAAAATTCAAAACGTTTTCCTTGTGATGCGCTTACGTTTGTGCCACATTCGTTTTCACTTAGCTCGACGCAAATCTTTTAACTTGTGCTTGCTTACGCTGCGTCTAAACTCCAGGATTTAGGATGCACTTTGCAGTCGTTAATGCTGCGATCATTATTCTGAAATCCCCAGACTTTCGCTGGGATCACTGACCGATTTTTATAAACCAATCGAAGTGTTTTAAAATAAGAAACGAAGTTTTTACACAACAGGTTAAAATCAAATGCTTTTGCAGTTGGACAATAAAGCGGCTTCAAAGCCTAAAATGATTTAGGATTTCAGCTTGGGTGTTTGCAAAATCACCCAAGTTGATTGCGTAATGATTAACGAGTCCAAGTTGAAATTTTAGTAGTCCATTGTCCTTTACAGATAAGTGTTCTTCCTATGAGAAACCATGGATTCGTCGATGTCTCCCGTTCTGGCCATCGATTCAGACCATCTTCGTTTTCCGCTCGGATCCTCGACGTTAAACACCACATGACCAACATCAACCT
This sequence comes from Cladopsammia gracilis, assembly GCA_022457155.1. Taxonomy (NCBI): domain Eukaryota; kingdom Metazoa; phylum Cnidaria; class Anthozoa; order Scleractinia; family Dendrophylliidae; genus Cladopsammia; species Cladopsammia gracilis. Next base: position 88,897 of record JAJGOT010000061.1, on the reverse strand, counting down.
CATTGGTCGTTTTATTGTTAACACCGCGGTCATAAGGCTCATTGGCGTGATAAACGACATCCCCTGCAAACAGGTCTTTAGGATTACGCTCTGCGTTTGCATGATAAACGACATCTTTACTTCGGAAATTCGGTGGAGCACTGCCATCTTTAGGGAACTCCTTATTTTTAAGGACGTCTTCGTTTAGAAACGTGCGAGAGCCGCTGAGATTGGGACTCTCTCTTCCCACCTCATTTAAATAGCCTTTCTGGAAGTGCGCAGGTGATTTCACCGCTGTGAGTTCGATGCCATGGGGCGTTGGCTCGTTGGACGTAGGGGGGTTAAGTCGTCTCTGATTATCAAGGCTAAGAGAATGATCAGAGCTGCAACGCACACGAGTATCATCAGGGCATCAAGCTTTGCGGGGTCTAAAGCCATGTTGTTCGAGGATCCTCCCTTCGTCGTTTACTGTGCTAACAAACAAAGGAGAATAAAAGTCAATAACACAACAACGAATACAACAACTTCACTACAGTATTTAAGCCATAACTAGGCAAGAGTAGTTGATGAGCCTGTGGATGAAATCCTCAAGTGTGACCATTTAAGGTGCAGATCACAACAGTTTCTAGTAATTTACAATGTAATAAAACTTTATTTAACGTCAATGGACTAAAACGACCACTCTTTATCAAACAACTGCGCATTCATTGTTGAACAAGTTATGGTCATCGTCATGACATAACATGCAGTTTACTGTAGTAACAGTATAACCTGATAAAAACACGAACCTTTAATTTTAGCTTTAAGTGCTTGCAACTAATGGGTGGCCGTCATTTTTTTATTATCGAATTGTGTAATCATGTTAAGATACAACTTTTTGCCAATTTTGGAAGGGATTCGGGGCCACCTTAAATTTTCGAAAATTTAAAGTGGACAATTCTGGGCCACCTTAAATGAAAGGTGTCAACGCTTTCACTCCCAGTACTCCCAGAGTCAATAAGGAGACATGTAATGTAGGTCTTACTTTCGAGTCTGTCAATGAAATCCTATGGTGTGACCATTCAAATGAAACCTATTCGGCAGTACTTTTTCATGGTTCCCGGTGATTCGTTTTTCAGTATTTTACAAAACGAAATTTGGGATTTTATATGAATTCTTATCTTTGGCACTCTTGTGAGTTAAAGGGTTAAGCAGTGCTTTCACTATTATTGCGAACATTCTCTCTTATACCAGCTCCCGTCAAAGACTGAATCGTGGTTTGAGTGCTTTTGCTGTAGGAATGATCAGCCGCTAACTTTTTACTTTGGGCAGATCTTCACTAAATTGATCAGTAAAGTGTGGTCATAGAAAAATAGAAATATCACGATAGTTTAGATACGCATGCAGTATGTTCAATTTATTTTCAAGCAGTTTATAGCTATTTTTTCTCTCAGCAAAAGCGTCTATCGCCATCTTAATTTTGACTGAGCGATGGAACCTATATAGTTTTAATTGATTCCCTTGTGTCCTTCGCGTGATCACCAAATGGATCGCGTAAGAAATAATCGACGGCCGAATGATGACTATTTATAATGTCGTATCATTCGTCGCACTCTAGCCAAACTCTTTCGCTAATTCTGAGAGCATTACCCAGCACTACTCCGAGCTAATTATTTCGTCTTTTTTTTTTTTTTAAGGCGGAGCGTTTTTTTGAAACATTTTATTGCTATGCCGAAAGTAGTTTATAATAAAGTTTTCGTTGAAGGTCATTAAATTGCTGTAATTTTCATTCAATTAGAAATGTCCACTGCTAGACTTGAACACGCGATTCAGGGGCGGATCCAGGAATTTCTGAAAGGGGGGCTCCGGGTGTATGTGCCCCGAAATTGTTTTTCCAATTTTAGCCTCTACAACGCCATTTCCGGCATTCCTGAGAGTCGAAAAGCGTTTGTTAAGTCAAAAACTTGACAATCATTCAATTGGTGGAAGTGAAACAACTGCGTATAAAACAATTTTATTCTATTATTTTTATGAACCACATGTGAGACACAGGTCACCTGCTGCATGTACAGCCGGACTATTCATTATCCATCACAGTAATGAAGCGTTGCAATTTTTGCACACATATTTCAACCTTCCTCAATAATTAGATTTAGTTAATAGCTCTTACACTTAATGGCTTAATAACTTAATGAGTATTTCAAATTCTAAAATTGTAAGTTTCACTTCCCTTTCTCCAGACCGAGAGCTCTGGTGTCGGGAATGTGACACCTGGCAGATCTGAGAGGATGATGACAGGAAGAGGTTAACCTCTTGAGTAATTCCTCGCAGAAATGCAGGATGTTTTTTGTTTTCTGATTTTGAGTCTTCAGATCAGATATCGTGAAAACATGTCAAATAACCTCTTTTGATTGGTTAATATTGACATTTCAGTATGCTGATACCATGCTATAAAGACTTCTTTGTTTCAGGCGTTCAGTATGGCAATGTTTTGAATGGTTTGTGGTTCATCGTGATTCACAGAATAAAAACATCTACCCCTGCATATGCGCATCAAATTGAATTTTTTTTGCTTGAGCAGCGTGTAAACACAATAAATCAAAACATCATCACTTGGTCCTACAACCCAGCAAGTATTCCACCAAGTAAGTTAATCTAAAAACTCTCGTGATCAGCAACAGCGAGCTTCAGAGGTCACGCTATCGCAAAATTCTTAGAAATCTAGAGTGTTTTTGCAATCATTCTGTAAACTCAGACAACGTCAAACATGTCAAAATAACGCTTTATGATTGGTTTATATAATGATAAGCCCGATAAAAATATCATGCTTATGATACAAGGCTTTTAAGACCTCATTAGTTGTTTTACTGGGGTGTGTTCACCTCCAAACTTCCTTCAGCAGTTTTCTCCCCTTCACCATTCTACAATCGTCGTAAAGAAGTATCCTGTTCTGAGTGTATGCCGTGCAAGTACACTGATCCAAAGCAGTTACCATGCTTGCACAGTTTCTGTCTCTGAGGTCACGCCATATCATGAACAAAATTCTTAGAAATCTAGAATAGTTTTGCAATCATTCTTAGAAGACGGAAAAACATCAAAACATGTCAAAATAACGCGTTATGATTGGTATATATCAAAAGCACGATATTAATACCATGCTTATGAAAATGATCTCAATTACAGGGCTTTATTCAAGACTCGCTCGATAGTTGTTTTAAGGTGTGTTCACCTCCAAACTGCCTTTCTTGTTTTCTCCCCAACATCATGGATATCAAGACCTTACTAGATAATCTTCACGAAGAAGTATCCTGCTCTGTGTGTATGTGCAAGTACACTGATCCAAAGCAGTTACCGTGCTTGCACAGCTTTTGCCTTCACTGTCTGAACGGGATTCAACGAACGAGTGCGAGTCGAGATAAAATTGCATGTCCGGAGTGCAGACAGGAATTCAGAGTCCCTGGAAATGGAAACCTAAGCGCTTTGCCGACAAACTTTCGCATTAACAGTCTACTCGATGTGTTGGCTATAAAGGAGTGCAATACAACCGGCGTCAAGTGTGGAAATTGCGACAAAAAAAGTGATCACAGCTTTTATTGCTTTCAATGCTCAGCATTTTGGTGTGATGATTGTAGCAGTCTTCATAATGGCATCAGGGCCAACAAAGAACACCATGCGATGGCGCTGAAAGACTTTAAGGATCAAGACTTTGAGAACATTCTAAAGCGACCAGCGTTTTGTGGAAAGCCAGGCCATGAAAAGAAGGAATTGGAGTTCTTCTGCAAAAACTGCGAAGTTGCCATTTGCTATTCTTGTGTCGCAACACTTCATGACGGTCATGCTAAGATGCTTTTGGAGGAGGCTGCAAATGAACGCAAGTTGCATGTCATGGCAGCGATTGAATCTCAGAAACAAAGAGTGCTTCAGAAGAAAGACAAAATCGCTAAAATGCAAGGTAACTGTTTAAACATTCATGCAAAAGTCGACAAGGTGAAGAGAGAAGCACAGACGTTTGTTGACAATATGATCGCTGCAATGGAAGCGAAAAAGCAGGACATTTTTAATGACCTAGAAAAGAAAGCCAAAGAATCCCTCGAGAGCCTGGAAATTCAACAATGCGAGGCTGAAAAAGAAGTGAAACTGATCGAGACAGCAATCGAAAAAACTGAAACACTTTTGAAACGAAGTACAAATGCCGAGATTGTAAAGTTAAACAAAACCACAATCTTCCAAGGAGTCTCCAATGATGGAGAACAAATCGAGTGTGACCTTGAAGAACGTCGTCAATTTATTTTCGTAGAAAATGAAACGTTAATGGACAAAGCAAACTCTGAAGGGATTGGATCTTTCAGAAGTTTTCTTCTCAGCAAGACTAAAGTGCAACAATCAAGTGCTGAAGGAAAAGGAACCAGTGAAGTAACTGTTGGACTTGAAGGACAGATTGTTGTGACAACAAGAACTGCCGACAGAGAACAATGTTATGAAGAACGTGACTATGTAACAGTAAAAATCAGAAATCGTCAAGGTCATGACTGTGCGACAAAAGCGCAAGTCCAAGATAACAAAGATGGCACATACAAGATTAGCTACTTTGCCAAGGAAACCGGAACATGCGAGGCATCAGTGAAGGTAAATGGAGAACATGTTCGTGGCAGTCCTTTTGAGGTTCAAGTCAGACCCAGACAGTTCAGACCCGTGTTATCTTTCGGACAAGAAGGCTCGTCTGTTGGAATGTTTAGTTACCCCTGGGGGGGTGGCAGTGAATGCAAGAAATGAAATAGCAGTGACTGATAGAAGAAATCATAGGGTGCAGGTTTTCGGTAGTGATGGATCCTACTTAAGATCTTTTGGCAGCAAAGGTGACCAAAAGGGACAATTTAATGAACCTACTGGGATTGCTTTTCATAATGATAACATTATAGTGGTGGATCGTAATAATCACCGAGTTAAAATCCTAAGCGAACAGGGTGAGTTTCTCAGCCAGTTTGGCGGTGAAGGAAATCTTGATCACCAGCTTAATCTTCCTCTTGGTCTATCTATTGACAGTGATGGTAATATTATCGTTGCTGATCCACGTAACAAATCAATTAAGATATTTTCTCCTAAAGGTCAGTTTTTACGTAAAATTGGCACAGCGGGCTCTTTCAACTTTCCCTTTCACTGTATTCAACAGGATAACTATTTTATTGTGTCAGACATCTATGATCACTGTGTGAAAGTATTTAATAAGGAGGGGACATTTCTGTATAAATTTGGTAATGAGGGGGATGGGGACGGGGAGTTCAATGAACCTTGTTGTTTAGCAGTAAACAAAGCAGGACATTTGATGGTCTCCGATTCACTGAATCACAGAGTTCAGGTGTTTGAATTAAATGGAAAATTTGTAACAAAGTTTGGAAGTTATGGTAGCGGGAAAGGTGAATTTTATAAACCAAACTCTACAGCAGTGCTTAGTGATGGTAAAATAGTTGTGTGTGACTTACATAGCCATCGCATCCAGGTATGTGAATGAAAATACGTAATTATAAATAAAATATAAATAAAATAGATGGCTTGCAAAGTTCAATATCATACTTTCTAAATTATTAGATCTGTTAGTCTTACTTGTCACAGGTAGGTAGCTGAACAGAGAAACAAGTTGGCTTGAGTGGCTGTAACAATTATATTTTTATTAAGTACCTTCTTTACATTTTGAGATCCCTGACAAACCGTAGACTTTATTTCTGTAAATGTTGAGTTTGTGAATAAATTATAACTTATTCCCTCAAATCTTGTTTTGTTTCATGACAACGAATCAAAGTGTCAGTTTATATAGTGAAACTGATTTATATATAATTAATAAAGTGGGGAAACAATGTTTCAAGTTCTAGTCCTTCTGGTCAGGACATTTCCAATATAGTGAAGAAGATTGAAAATGCGCCCAAGCAAGCCTATTTTCATTTGCGAGTATCAAACTCGTCTTTTGTTTAATTCCCGGTTAATGCCACGTTTCCTTTAATTTCAAAAAATACTTTTGCGAATACTAACTTCCAACAAAAGCGCGGTACGCTAAGCAAAAACAAAATAAGGGAAGTGGTCATAATAAGTATACTCGAGGAGGACCCACCTTTGTGTAGGGGAGGGGAGGGTGAGGCTATTCAAGATACCACCCATCTCATGAGCCTAATGGGAAAATCTTTTTGAGTGAAGGAAAATTGCATTGCTAGCAAAACAGCACGGGAAGGTTTGAATCACTTTTCTCAGTTTCTACTTCTTACAAAGTGGGGACTGGTGGTGGTGGGGGGGGGGGGGGGGAAGCGGGGGTGGGGGGGCTATAACAACAAGGCACCATCTTTGTAGGTGGGGGAATGGGATACATAAAGAGACCACCAATCTTTTCAGTCTAAAATGGTGGGTCTTCCATTTCCCTAACAACTCCAAGTTAGCATTATTGGGCGAACACTGCCTTGCGATAGGTTTTGTCTGAACGACTTCCAGTTCGTGATAAATTGAAAGAACCTCACATCTTAACTACAACTTACAGAGCTATTGAATGTTTTGACCTTGAGAACTTGAGTACACAGTAGCACTCGATAAATAGCTAAATGCGCCATAAAAGACCTACAGAAAATATAGGTCGCGTTCCATGTAACTGTATTTTACTGATCAGGCAGTACAATCTCATTAAAAAAAACATCCCGGAAAAAAACATCTGTATCCTTTCAGTCTGTGCCTCTACACATTTAATTTCCTTTCACTTTTTTCATATTTCGTGCGCTAACGTTGACATGCACTGCTTTTGTGATTGGTCACTGAGCCAATTGAGCGGCAAGTGCCGAGGTACCGGTCTCCGAACGCGAGTGCTCTTTATTTCTTCTTGATTTAAATAAATGAGAGTCCTATGCAGCACTTGACGCGAACGCTCCTGATGATTAATAATGATGATTATTGAGCGTCTATAGCCTGTGAACAGGCTCCTTTTAGAACTGTTTCTGTATTCTGATTGGCTCTTTGCGTTAGCTACGTTTATTACTGTGATTGGCCAGGTAATAGAGCTTCTGTCAGTGTTTAGTGTGAACGATTCAGAACTCGCCAAGCGCCAAGCCAATTCGTGCGAGTAATTCACCATTGGTCTTGGTTTGTCTTCTGATTGGTTGAGAAAGTGGCACGAGATATTTTTAGTCAATAACAAAGAAATAATGCGAAACCCAAGCAATCGCAAAATTACTTTTGACAATGAAGTAGCCTGCGTGGCAGGCGTTCGAAGGGAAAGGGAAAGGGAGAATTCAGGCGCGCGAGAACGCGAAGGGCGCGCGAGGAAGGCCCTTCGCATTCTCGCGCGTCTGAATTCTCACCTTCGAAAGCCTGGCACACAGGCTGACAATGAAGTGGAAACCGCTCCATCACTTTGGTTTTGGTTTCAAGGCTGATCGATGCAGCTGTTAAAGAATAACTTAGGCAAACACAAAACAACAAGCGTAACTATTTTCTAACGTTCGGTTCATTAAAATCACTGAACTTCTGCGGATTCAGAGTTGAAAGGTTTGCCTATAAAAGCACTAACTTAATTTCATTTCTTCAGTACAAAACGTTTCACAAAAATATATAGATTAAAAATATCATTGCAATGTATAGTTTTCATTTCCCCGATCAAAATTAGTACTGTAAAATCAGTAAAATACTATCCGCCCAAAGTTACTCAGTCACGCATTCCGTTAAACGTATGGTTAAATAAAATGCCCTTGTAATCTAATATTGTCATCATTTACATTTAGAATTTTGTATTTTAGTTTCCATTTTGACTCTAAGTCGTATGGGCGAGTCGCCCAAGCAACAGCACAACTCGTGCAATAAAAGCGGTACTTAACATATACAAAGTTAAAATCTAATAAAATTCACTTTGCATTACTATTCACATGAAGGTTACAACCTTCCCCTAATGATAAAAATGACGGCAGTATCTTTAAAACACGAGTTACACATACAGATTGAAACAGCTGGTCAAAGAATCGCTTTTTTCCTATTGTGTTACGGAGTGAAACCTAGGCTGGTTTTCACTAGCGACGCAAATACAAGTATAAGCGCAAACACAAAAGCAAAATTCAAAACGTTTTCCTTGTGATGCGCTTACGTTTGTGCCACATTCGTTTTCACTTAGCTCGACGCAAATCTTTTAACTTGTGCTTGCTTACGCTGCGTCTAAACTCCAGGATTTAGGATGCACTTTGCAGTCGTTAATGCTGCGATCATTATTCTGAAATCCCCAGACTTTCGCTGGGATCACTGACCGATTTTTATAAACCAATCGAAGTGTTTTAAAATAAGAAACGAAGTTTTTACACAACAGGTTAAAATCAAATGCTTTTGCAGTTGGACAATAAAGCGGCTTCAAAGCCTAAAATGATTTAGGATTTCAGCTTGGGTGTTTGCAAAATCACCCAAGTTGATTGCGTAATGATTAACGAGTCCAAGTTGAAATTTTAGTAGTCCATTGTCCTTTACAGATAAGTGTTCTTCCTATGAGAAACCATGGATTCGTCGATGTCTCCCGTTCTGGCCATCGATTCAGACCATCTTCGTTTTCCGCTCGGATCCTCGACGTTAAACACCACATGACCAACATCAACCTCATTGGTCGTTTTATTGTTAACACCGCGGTCATAAGGCTCATTGGCGTGATAAACGACATCCCCTGCAAACAGGTCTTTAGGATTACGCTCTGCGTTTGCATGATAAACGACATCTTTACTTCGGAAATTCGGTGGAGCACTGCCATCTTTAGGGAACTCCTTATTTTTAAGGACGTCTTCGTTTAGAAACGTGCGAGAGCCGCTGAGATTGGGACTCTCTCTTCCCACCTCATTTAAATAGCCTTTCTGGAAGTGCGCAGGTGATTTCACCGCTGTGAGTTCGATGCCATGGGGCGTTGGCTCGTTGGACGTAGGGGGGTTAAGTCGTCTCTGATTATCAAGGCTAAGAGAATGATCAGAGCTGCAACGCACACGAGTATCATCAGGGCATCAAGCTTTGCGGGGTCTAAAGCCATGTTGTTCGAGGATCCTCCCTTCGTCGTTTACTGTGCTAACAAACAAAGGAGAATAAAAGTCAATAACACAACAACGAATACAACAACTTCACTACAGTATTTAAGCCATAACTAGGCAAGAGTAGTTGATGAGCCTGTGGATGAAATCCTCAAGTGTGACCATTTAAGGTGCAGATCACAACAGTTTCTAGTAATTTACAATGTAATAAAACTTTATTTAACGTCAATGGACTAAAACGACCACTCTTTATCAAACAACTGCGCATTCATTGTTGAACAAGTTATGGTCATCGTCATGACATAACATGCAGTTTACTGTAGTAACAGTATAACCTGATAAAAACACGAACCTTTAATTTTAGCTTTAAGTGCTTGCAACTAATGGGTGGCCGTCATTTTTTTATTATCGAATTGTGTAATCATGTTAAGATACAACTTTTTGCCAATTTTGGAAGGGATTCGGGGCCACCTTAAATTTTCGAAAATTTAAAGTGGACAATTCTGGGCCACCTTAAATGAAAGGTGTCAACGCTTTCACTCCCAGTACTCCCAGAGTCAATAAGGAGACATGTAATGTAGGTCTTACTTTCGAGTCTGTCAATGAAATCCTATGGTGTGACCATTCAAATGAAACCTATTCGGCAGTACTTTTTCATGGTTCCCGGTGATTCGTTTTTCAGTATTTTACAAAACGAAATTTGGGATTTTATATGAATTCTTATCTTTGGCACTCTTGTGAGTTAAAGGGTTAAGCAGTGCTTTCACTATTATTGCGAACATTCTCTCTTATACCAGCTCCCGTCAAAGACTGAATCGTGGTTTGAGTGCTTTTGCTGTAGGAATGATCAGCCGCTAACTTTTTACTTTGGGCAGATCTTCACTAAATTGATCAGTAAAGTGTGGTCATAGAAAAATAGAAATATCACGATAGTTTAGATACGCATGCAGTATGTTCAATTTATTTTCAAGCAGTTTATAGCTATTTTTTCTCTCAGCAAAAGCGTCTATCGCCATCTTAATTTTGACTGAGCGATGGAACCTATATAGTTTTAATTGATTCCCTTGTGTCCTTCGCGTGATCACCAAATGGATCGCGTAAGAAATAATCGACGGCCGAATGATGACTATTTATAATGTCGTATCATTCGTCGCACTCTAGCCAAACTCTTTCGCTAATTCTGAGAGCATTACCCAGCACTACTCCGAGCTAATTATTTCGTCTTTTTTTTTTTTTTAAGGCGGAGCGTTTTTTTGAAACATTTTATTGCTATGCCGAAAGTAGTTTATAATAAAGTTTTCGTTGAAGGTCATTAAATTGCTGTAATTTTCATTCAATTAGAAATGTCCACTGCTAGACTTGAACACGCGATTCAGGGGCGGATCCAGGAATTTCTGAAAGGGGGGCTCCGGGTGTATGTGCCCCGAAATTGTTTTTCCAATTTTAGCCTCTACAACGCCATTTCCGGCATTCCTGAGAGTCGAAAAGCGTTTGTTAAGTCAAAAACTTGACAATCATTCAATTGGTGGAAGTGAAACAACTGCGTATAAAACAATTTTATTCTATTATTTTTATGAACCACATGTGAGACACAGGTCACCTGCTGCATGTACAGCCGGACTATTCATTATCCATCACAGTAATGAAGCGTTGCAATTTTTGCACACATATTTCAACCTTCCTCAATAATTAGATTTAGTTAATAGCTCTTACACTTAATGGCTTAATAACTTAATGAGTATTTCAAATTCTAAAATTGTAAGTTTCACTTCCCTTTCTCCAGACCGAGAGCTCTGGTGTCGGGAATGTGACACCTGGCAGATCTGAGAGGATGATGACAGGAAGAGGTTAACCTCTTGAGTAATTCCTCGCAGAAATGCAGGATGTTTTTTGTTTTCTGATTTTGAGTCTTCAGATCAGATATCGTGAAAACATGTCAAATAACCTCTTTTGATTGGTTAATATTGACATTTCAGTATGCTGATACCATGCTATAAAGACTTCTTTGTTTCAGGCGTTCAGTATGGCAATGTTTTGAATGGTTTGTGGTTCATCGTGATTCACAGAATAAAAACATCTACCCTTGCATATGCGCATCAAATTGAATTTTTTTTGCTTGAGCAGCGTGTAAACACAATAAATCAAAACATCATCACTTGGTCCTACAACCCAGCAAGTATTCCACCAAGTAAGTTAATCTAAAAACTCTCGTGATCAGCAACAGCGAGCTTCAGAGGTCACGCTATCGCAAAATTCTTAGAAATCTAGAGTGTTTTTGCAATCATTCTGTAAACTCAGACAACGTCAAACATGTCAAAATAACGCTTTATGATTGGTTTATATAATGATAAGCCCGATAAAAATATCATGCTTATGATACAAGGCTTTTAAGACCTCATTAGTTGTTTTACTGGGGTGTGTTCACCTCCAAACTTCCTTCAGCAGTTTTCTCCCCTTCACCATTCTACAATCGTCGTAAAGAAGTATCCTGTTCTGAGTGTATGCCGTGCAAGTACACTGATCCAAAGCAGTTACCATGCTTGCACAGTTTCTGTCTCTGAGGTCACGCCATATCATGAACAAAATTCTTAGAAATCTAGAATAGTTTTGCAATCATTCTTAGAAGACGGAAAAACATCAAAACATGTCAAAATAACGCGTTATGATTGGTATATATCAAAAGCACGATATTAATACCATGCTTATGAAAATGATCTCAATTACAGGGCTTTATTCAAGACTCGCTCGATAGTTGTTTTAAGGTGTGTTCACCTCCAAACTGCCTTTCTTGTTTTCTCCCCAACATCATGGATATCAAGACCTTACTAGATAATCTTCACGAAGAAGTATCCTGCTCTGTGTGTATGTGCAAGTACACTGATCCAAAGCAGTTACCGTGCTTGCACAGCTTTTGCCTTCACTGTCTGAACGGGATTCAACGAACGAGTGCGAGTCGAGATAAAATTGCATGTCCGGAGTGCAGACAGGAATTCAGAGTCCCTGGAAATGGAAACCTAAGCGCTTTGCCGACAAACTTTCGCATTAACAGTCTACTCGATGTGTTGGCTATAAAGGAGTGCAATACAACCGGCGTCAAGTGTGGAAATTGCGACAAAAAAAGTGATCACAGCTTTTATTGCTTTCAATGCTCAGCATTTTGGTGTGATGATTGTATCAGTCTTCATAATGGCATCAGGGCCAACAAAGAACACCATGCGATGGCGCTGAAAGACTTTAAGGATCAAGACTTTGAGAACATTCTAAAGCGACCAGCGTTTTGTGGAAAGCCAGGCCATGAAAAGAAGGAATTGGAGTTCTTCTGCAAAAACTGCGAAGTTGCCATTTGCTATTCTTGTGTCGCAACACTTCATGACGGTCATGCTAAGATGCTTTTGGAGGAGGCTGCAAATGAACGCAAGTTGCATGTCATGGCAGCGATTGAATCTCAGAAACAAAGAGTGCTTCAGAAGAAAGACAAAATCGCTAAAATGCAAGGTAACTGTTTAAACATTCATGCAAAAGTCGACAAGGTGAAGAGAGAAGCACAGACGTTTGTTGACAATATGATCGCTGCAATGGAAGCGAAAAAGCAGGACATTTTTAATGACCTAGAAAAGAAAGCCAAAGAATCCCTCGAGAGCCTGGAAATTCAACAATGCGAGGCTGAAAAAGAAGTGAAACTGATCGAGACAGCAATCGAAAAAACTGAAACACTTTTGAAACGAAGTACAAATGCCGAGATTGTAAAGTTAAACAAAACCACAATCTTCCAAGGAGTCTCCAATGATGGAGAACAAATCGAGTGTGACCTTGAAGAACGTCGTCAATTTATTTTCGTAGAAAATGAAACGTTAATGGACAAAGCAAACTCTGAAGGGATTGGATCTTTCAGAAGTTTTCTTCTCAGCAAGACTAAAGTGCAACAATCAAGTGCTGAAGGAAAAGGAACCAGTGAAGTAACTGTTGGACTTGAAGGACAGATTGTTGTGACAACAAGAACTGCCGACAGAGAACAATGTTATGAAGAACGTGACTATGTAACAGTAAAAATCAGAAATCGTCAAGGTCATGACTGTGCGACAAAAGCGCAAGTCCAAGATAACAAAGATGGCACATACAAGATTAGCTACTTTGCCAAGGAAACCGGAACATGCGAGGCATCAGTGAAGGTAAATGGAGAACATGTTCGTGGCAGTCCTTTTGAGGTTCAAGTCAGACCCAGACAGTTCAGACCCGTGTTATCTTTCGGACAAGAAGGCTCGTCTGTTGGAATGTTTAGTTACCCCTGGGGGGTGGCAGTGAATGCAAGAAATGAAATAGCAGTGACTGATAGAAGAAATCATAGGGTGCAGGTTTTCGGTAGTGATGGATCCTACTTAAGATCTTTTGGCAGCAAAGGTGACCAAAAGGGACAATTTAATGAACCTACTGGGATTGCTTTTCATAATGATAACATTATAGTGGTGGATCGTAATAATCACCGAGTTAAAATCCTAAGCGAACAGGGTGAGTTTCTCAGCCAGTTTGGCGGTGAAGGAAATCTTGATCACCAGCTTAATCTTCCTCTTGGTCTATCTATTGACAGTGATGGTAATATTATCGTTGCTGATCCACGTAACAAATCAATTAAGATATTTTCTCCTAAAGGTCAGTTTTTACGTAAAATTGGCACAGCGGGCTCTTTCAACTTTCCCTTTCACTGTATTCAACAGGATAACTATTTTATTGTGTCAGACATCTATGATCACTGTGTGAAAGTATTTAATAAGGAGGGGACATTTCTGTATAAATTTGGTAATGAGGGGGATGGGGACGGGGAGTTCAATGAACCTTGTTGTTTAGCAGTAAACAAAGCAGGACATTTGATGGTCTCCGATTCACTGAATCACAGAGTTCAGGTGTTTGAATTAAATGGAAAATTTGTAACAAAGTTTGGAAGTTATGGTAGCGGGAAAGGTGAATTTTATAAACCAAACTCTACAGCAGTGCTTAGTGATGGTAAAATAGTTGTGTGTGACTTACATAGCCATCGCATCCAGGTATGTGAATGAAAATACGTAATTATAAATAAAATATAAATAAAATAGATGGCTTGCAAAGTTCAATATCATACTTTCTAAATTATTAGATCTGTTAGTCTTACTTGTCACAGGTAGGTAGCTGAACAGAGAAACAAGTTGGCTTGAGTGGCTGTAACAATTATATTTTTATTAAGTACCTTCTTTACATTTTGAGATCCCTGACAAACCGTAGACTTTATTTCTGTAAATGTTGAGTTTGTGAATAAATTATAACTTATTCCCTCAAATCTTGTTTTGTTTCATGACAACGAATCAAAGTGTCAGTTTATATAGTGAAACTGATTTATATATAATTAATAAAGTGGGGAAACAATGTTTCAAGTTCTAGTCCTTCTGGTCAGGACATTTCCAATATAGTGAAGAAGATTGAAAATGCGCCCAAGCAAGCCTATTTTCATTTGCGAGTATCAAACTCGTCTTTTGTTTAATTCCCGGTTAATGCCACGTTTCCTTTAATTTCAAAAAATACTTTTGCGAATACTAACTTCCAACAAAAGCGCGGTACGCTAAGCAAAAACAAAATAAGGGAAGTGGTCATAATAAGTATACTCGAGGAGGACCCACCTTTGTGTAGGGGAGGGGAGGGTGAGGCTATTCAAGATACCACCCATCTCATGAGCCTAATGGGAAAATCTTTTTGAGTGAAGGAAAATTGCATTGCTAGCAAAACAGCACGGGAAGGTTTGAATCACTTTTCTCAGTTTCTACTTCTTACAAAGTGGGGACTGGTGGTGGTGGGGGGGGGGGGGGGGGAAGCGGGGGTGGGGGGGCTATAACAACAAGGCACCATCTTTGTAGGTGGGGGAATGGGATACATAAAGAGACCACCAATCTTTTCAGTCTAAAATGGTGGGTCTTCCATTTCCCTAACAACTCCAAGTTAGCATTATTGGGCGAACACTGCCTTGCGATAGGTTTTGTCTGAACGACTTCCAGTTCGTGATAAATTGAAAGAACCTCACATCTTAACTACAACTTACAGAGCTATTGAATGTTTTGACCTTGAGAACTTGAGTACACAGTAGCACTCGATAAATAGCTAAATGCGCCATAAAAGACCTACAGAAAATATAGGTCGCGTTCCATGTAACTGTATTTTACTGATCAGGCAGTACAATCTCATTAAAAAAAACATCCCGGAAAAAAACATCTGTATCCTTTCAGTCTGTGCCTCTACACATTTAATTTCCTTTCACTTTTTTCATATTTCGTGCGCTAACGTTGACATGCACTGCTTTTGTGATTGGTCACTGAGCCAATTGAGCGGCAAGTGCCGAGGTACCGGTCTCCGAACGCGAGTGCTCTTTATTTCTTCTTGATTTAAATAAATGAGAGTCCTATGCAGCACTTGACGCGAACGCTCCTGATGATTAATAATGATGATTATTGAGCGTCTATAGCCTGTGAACAGGCTCCTTTTAGAACTGTTTCTGTATTCTGATTGGCTCTTTGCGTTAGCTATGTTTATTACTGTGATTGGCCAGGTAATAGAGCTTCTGTCAGTGTTTAGTGTGAACGATTCAGAACTCGCCAAGCGCCAAGCCAATTCGTGCGAGTAATTCACCATTGGTCTTGGTTTGTCTTCTGATTGGTTGAGAAAGTGGCACGAGATATTTTTAGTCAATAACAAAGAAATAATGCGAAACCCAAGCAATCGCAAAATTACTTTTGACAATGAAGTAGCCTGCGTGGCAGGCGTTCGAAGGGAAAGGGAAAGGGAGAATTCAGGCGCGCGAGAACGCGAAGGGCGCGCGAGGAAGGCCCTTCGCATTCTCGCGCGTCTGAATTCTCACCTTCGAAAGCCTGGCACACAGGCTGACAATGAAGTGGAAACCGCTCCATCACTTTGGTTTTGGTTTCAAGGCTGATCGATGCAGCTGTTAAAGAATAACTTAGGCAAACACAAAACAACAAGCGTAACTATTTTCTAACGTTCGGTTCATTAAAATCACTGAACTTCTGCGGATTCAGAGTTGAAAGGTTTGCCTATAAAAGCACTAACTTAATTTCATTTCTTCAGTACAAAACGTTTCACAAAAATATATAGATTAAAAATATCATTGCAATGTATAGTTTTCATTTCCCCGATCAAAATTAGTACTGTAAAATCAGTAAAATACTATCCGCCCAAAGTTACTCAGTCACGCATTCCGTTAAACGTATGGTTAAATAAAATGCCCTTGTAATCTAATATTGTCATCATTTACATTTAGAATTTTGTATTTTAGTTTCCATTTTGACTCTAAGTCGTATGGGCGAGTCGCCCAAGCAACAGCACAACTCGTGCAATAAAAGCGGTACTTAACATATACAAAGTTAAAATCTAATAAAATTCACTTTGCATTACTATTCACATGAAGGTTACAACCTTCCCCTAATGATAAAAATGACGGCAGTATCTTTAAAACACGAGTTACACATACAGATTGAAACAGCTGGTCAAAGAATCGCTTTTTTCCTATTGTGTTACGGAGTGAAACCTAGGCTGGTTTTCACTAGCGACGCAAATACAAGTATAAGCGCAAACACAAAAGCAAAATTCAAAACGTTTTCCTTGTGATGCGCTTACGTTTGTGCCACATTCGTTTTCACTTAGCTCGACGCAAATCTTTTAACTTGTGCTTGCTTACGCTGCGTCTAAACTCCAGGATTTAGGATGCACTTTGCAGTCGTTAATGCTGCGATCATTATTCTGAAATCCCCAGACTTTCGCTGGGATCACTGACCGATTTTTATAAACCAATCGAAGTGTTTTAAAATAAGAAACGAAGTTTTTACACAACAGGTTAAAATCAAATGCTTTTGCAGTTGGACAATAAAGCGGCTTCAAAGCCTAAAATGATTTAGGATTTCAGCTTGGGTGTTTGCAAAATCACCCAAGTTGATTGCGTAATGATTAACGAGTCCAAGTTGAAATTTTAGTAGTCCATTGTCCTTTACAGATAAGTGTTCTTCCTATGAGAAACCATGGATTCGTCGATGTCTCCCGTTCTGGCCATCGATTCAGACCATCTTCGTTTTCCGCTCGGATCCTCGACGTTAAACACCACATGACCAACATCAACCTCATTGGTCGTTTTATTGTTAACACCGCGGTCATAAGGCTCATTGGCGTGATAAACGACATCCCCTGCAAACAGGTCTTTAGGATTACGCTCTGCGTTTGCATGATAAACGACATCTTTACTTCGGAAATTCGGTGGAGCACTGCCATCTTTAGGGAACTCCTTATTTTTAAGGACGTCTTCGTTTAGAAACGTGCGAGAGCCGCTGAGATTGGGACTCTCTCTTCCCACCTCATTTAAATAGCCTTTCTGGAAGTGCGCAGGTGATTTCACCGCTGTGAGTTCGATGCCATGGGGCGTTGGCTCGTTGGACGTAGGGGGGTTAAGTCGTCTCTGATTATCAAGGCTAAGAGAATGATCAGAGCTGCAACGCACACGAGTATCATCAGGGCATCAAGCTTTGCGGGGTCTAAAGCCATGTTGTTCGAGGATCCTCCCTTCGTCGTTTACTGTGCTAACAAACAAAGGAGAATAAAAGTCAATAACACAACAACGAATACAACAACTTCACTACAGTATTTAAGCCATAACTAGGCAAGAGTAGTTGATGAGCCTGTGGATGAAATCCTCAAGTGTGACCATTTAAGGTGCAGATCACAACAGTTTCTAGTAATTTACAATGTAATAAAACTTTATTTAACGTCAATGGACTAAAACGACCACTCTTTATCAAACAACTGCGCATTCATTGTTGAACAAGTTATGGTCATCGTCATGACATAACATGCAGTTTACTGTAGTAACAGTATAACCTGATAAAAACACGAACCTTTAATTTTAGCTTTAAGTGCTTGCAACTAATGGGTGGCCGTCATTTTTTTATTATCGAATTGTGTAATCATGTTAAGATACAACTTTTTGCCAATTTTGGAAGGGATTCGGGGCCACCTTAAATTTTCGAAAATTTAAAGTGGACAATTCTGGGCCACCTTAAATGAAAGGTGTCAACGCTTTCACTCCCAGTACTCCCAGAGTCAATAAGGAGACATGTAATGTAGGTCTTACTTTCGAGTCTGTCAATGAAATCCTATGGTGTGACCATTCAAATGAAACCTATTCGGCAGTACTTTTTCATGGTTCCCGGTGATTCGTTTTTCAGTATTTTACAAAACGAAATTTGGGATTTTATATGAATTCTTATCTTTGGCACTCTTGTGAGTTAAAGGGTTAAGCAGTGCTTTCACTATTATTGCGAACATTCTCTCTTATACCAGCTCCCGTCAAAGACTGAATCGTGGTTTGAGTGCTTTTGCTGTAGGAATGATCAGCCGCTAACTTTTTACTTTGGGCAGATCTTCACTAAATTGATCAGTAAAGTGTGGTCATAGAAAAATAGAAATATCACGATAGTTTAGATACGCATGCAGTATGTTCAATTTATTTTCAAGCAGTTTATAGCTATTTTTTCTCTCAGCAAAAGCGTCTATCGCCATCTTAATTTTGACTGAGCGATGGAACCTATATAGTTTTAATTGATTCCCTTGTGTCCTTCGCGTGATCACCAAATGGATCGCGTAAGAAATAATCGACGGCCGAATGATGACTATTTATAATGTCGTATCATTCGTCGCACTCTAGCCAAACTCTTTCGCTAATTCTGAGAGCATTACCCAGCACTACTCCGAGCTAATTATTTCGTCTTTTTTTTTTTTTTAAGGCGGAGCGTTTTTTTGAAACATTTTATTGCTATGCCGAAAGTAGTTTATAATAAAGTTTTCGTTGAAGGTCATTAAATTGCTGTAATTTTCATTCAATTAGAAATGTCCACTGCTAGACTTGAACACGCGATTCAGGGGCGGATCCAGGAATTTCTGAAAGGGGGGCTCCGGGTGTATGTGCCCCGAAATTGTTTTTCCAATTTTAGCCTCTACAACGCCATTTCCGGCATTCCTGAGAGTCGAAAAGCGTTTGTTAAGTCAAAAACTTGACAATCATTCAATTGGTGGAAGTGAAACAACTGCGTATAAAACAATTTTATTCTATTATTTTTATGAACCACATGTGAGACACAGGTCACCTGCTGCATGTACAGCCGGACTATTCATTATCCATCACAGTAATGAAGCGTTGCAATTTTTGCACACATATTTCAACCTTCCTCAATAATTAGATTTAGTTAATAGCTCTTACACTTAATGGCTTAATAACTTAATGAGTATTTCAAATTCTAAAATTGTAAGTTTCACTTCCCTTTCTCCAGACCGAGAGCTCTGGTGTCGGGAATGTGACACCTGGCAGATCTGAGAGGATGATGACAGGAAGAGGTTAACCTCTTGAGTAATTCCTCGCAGAAATGCAGGATGTTTTTTGTTTTCTGATTTTGAGTCTTCAGATCAGATATCGTGAAAACATGTCAAATAACCTCTTTTGATTGGTTAATATTGACATTTCAGTATGCTGATACCATGCTATAAAGACTTCTTTGTTTCAGGCGTTCAGTATGGCAATGTTTTGAATGGTTTGTGGTTCATCGTGATTCACAGAATAAAAACATCTACCCCTGCATATGCGCATCAAATTGAATTTTTTTTGCTTGAGCAGCGTGTAAACACAATAAATCAAAACATCATCACTTGGTCCTACAACCCAGCAAGTATTCCACCAAGTAAGTTAATCTAAAAACTCTCGTGATCAGCAACAGCGAGCTTCAGAGGTCACGCTATCGCAAAATTCTTAGAAATCTAGAGTGTTTTTGCAATCATTCTGTAAACTCAGACAACGTCAAACATGTCAAAATAACGCTTTATGATTGGTTTATATAATGATAAGCCCGATAAAAATATCATGCTTATGATACAAGGCTTTTAAGACCTCATTAGTTGTTTTACTGGGGTGTGTTCACCTCCAAACTTCCTTCAGCAGTTTTCTCCCCTTCACCATTCTACAATCGTCGTAAAGAAGTATCCTGTTCTGAGTGTATGCCGTGCAAGTACACTGATCCAAAGCAGTTACCATGCTTGCACAGTTTCTGTCTCTGAGGTCACGCCATATCATGAACAAAATTCTTAGAAATCTAGAATAGTTTTGCAATCATTCTTAGAAGACGGAAAAACATCAAAACATGTCAAAATAACGCGTTATGATTGGTATATATCAAAAGCACGATATTAATACCATGCTTATGAAAATGATCTCAATTACAGGGCTTTATTCAAGACTCGCTCGATAGTTGTTTTAAGGTGTGTTCACCTCCAAACTGCCTTTCTTGTTTTCTCCCCAACATCATGGATATCAAGACCTTACTAGATAATCTTCACGAAGAAGTATCCTGCTCTGTGTGTATGTGCAAGTACACTGATCCAAAGCAGTTACCGTGCTTGCACAGCTTTTGCCTTCACTGTCTGAACGGGATTCAACGAACGAGTGCGAGTCGAGATAAAATTGCATGTCCGGAGTGCAGACAGGAATTCAGAGTCCCTGGAAATGGAAACCTAAGCGCTTTGCCGACAAACTTTCGCATTAACAGTCTACTCGATGTGTTGGCTATAAAGGAGTGCAATACAACCGGCGTCAAGTGTGGAAATTGCGACAAAAAAAGTGATCACAGCTTTTATTGCTTTCAATGCTCAGCATTTTGGTGTGATGATTGTATCAGTCTTCATAATGGCATCAGGGCCAACAAAGAACACCATGCGATGGCGCTGAAAGACTTTAAGGATCAAGACTTTGAGAACATTCTAAAGCGACCAGCGTTTTGTGGAAAGCCAGGCCATGAAAAGAAGGAATTGGAGTTCTTCTGCAAAAACTGCGAAGTTGCCATTTGCTATTCTTGTGTCGCAACACTTCATGACGGTCATGCTAAGATGCTTTTGGAGGAGGCTGCAAATGAACGCAAGTTGCATGTCATGGCAGCGATTGAATCTCAGAAACAAAGAGTGCTTCAGAAGAAAGACAAAATCGCTAAAATGCAAGGTAACTGTTTAAACATTCATGCAAAAGTCGACAAGGTGAAGAGAGAAGCACAGACGTTTGTTGACAATATGATCGCTGCAATGGAAGCGAAAAAGCAGGACATTTTTAATGACCTAGAAAAGAAAGCCAAAGAATCCCTCGAGAGCCTGGAAATTCAACAATGCGAGGCTGAAAAAGAAGTGAAACTGATCGAGACAGCAATCGAAAAAACTGAAACACTTTTGAAACGAAGTACAAATGCCGAGATTGTAAAGTTAAACAAAACCACAATCTTCCAAGGAGTCTCCAATGATGGAGAACAAATCGAGTGTGACCTTGAAGAACGTCGTCAATTTATTTTCGTAGAAAATGAAACGTTAATGGACAAAGCAAACTCTGAAGGGATTGGATCTTTCAGAAGTTTTCTTCTCAGCAAGACTAAAGTGCAACAATCAAGTGCTGAAGGAAAAGGAACCAGTGAAGTAACTGTTGGACTTGAAGGACAGATTGTTGTGACAACAAGAACTGCCGACAGAGAACAATGTTATGAAGAACGTGACTATGTAACAGTAAAAATCAGAAATCGTCAAGGTCATGACTGTGCGACAAAAGCGCAAGTCCAAGATAACAAAGATGGCACATACAAGATTAGCTACTTTGCCAAGGAAACCGGAACATGCGAGGCATCAGTGAAGGTAAATGGAGAACATGTTCGTGGCAGTCCTTTTGAGGTTCAAGTCAGACCCAGACAGTTCAGACCCGTGCTATCTGCTGGACAAGAAGGTTCATCTGTTGGAATGTTTAATTACCCTTGGGGAGTGGCAGTGAATGCACGTAATGAAATAGCAGTGACTGATAGGGATAACCATAGGGTGCAGGTTTTCGGCAGTGATGGGTCCTACTTAAGATCTTTTGGCCGCAAAGGTGACAAAAAGGGACAATTTAAGGAACCTACCGGGATTGCTTTTCATAATGATAACATTATAGTGGTGGATCGTAATAATCACCGAGTTCAAATCCTAAGCGCACAGGGTGAGTTTCTCAGCCAGTTTGGCGGCAAAGGAAATCTTGATCACCAACTTAATCTTCCTGTTGGTTTATCTATTGACAGTGACGATAATATTATTGTTGCTGATCCACGTAACAAATCAATTAAGATATTTTCCCCTAGGGGCCAGTTTTTACGTAAAATTGGCACAGCGGGCTCTTTCAACTTTCCATTTCACTGTATTCAACAGGATAACTATTTTATTGTGTCAGACTCTCATGACCACTGTGTGAAAGTGTTTAATAAGGAGGGTACATTTCTGTATAAATTTGGCAATAAGGGAGATGGGGACGGGGAGTTCAATGACCCTCGTTGCTTATCAGTAAACAAAGCAGGACATTTGATGGTCTGTGATGCAACGAATCACAGAGTTCAGGTGTTTGAATTGAATGGAAAGTTTGTAACAAGGTTTGGAAGTTATGGTAGCTGGAAAGGAGAATTTGATAGACCAGTCTCTACAGCAGTTCTTAGTGATGGTAAAATAGTTGTGTCTGAGTACTGGAACCATCGTATCCAGGTATTTGAATAAAAATACTTGCTAAAGTAAATGAAATATAAATATTTTTTTTTGCCAGCATATAAAATTAAATTAAGTTAGATGGCTTGCAAAGTTCAGTATCATACTTTCTCAATCATTAGATCTGTTTGTCTTACTTGTCCGATTAGGTAGGTAGCTTAACAGAGAAACAAGTTGGCTTGAGTGCAGTGGCTGTAACAATTATACCTTTAATATATCCTTTAAGTACCTTTACATTTTGAGACCCCTATTAAATCGTAGACTTTATTTCTTCATTTATTTTACCGTAGTCCTTTGTAGTTTTTATCACTTGTATTTTGTAACGCTTAGTGCTTACATATTTTATCACATTCAACATTGTTATGTCTTCGTCTTTTTTTATCGTTGGTTTTTATCTTAAAAAGACTTTATTTCTGTAAATAAATGGTGATGTGAATAAGTTGTAACTTATTCCCTCAAATCTTGTTTGATGTTTACGTTTATGTGTTTCATGACAATAAATCAAAGTATCAGTTAATGTAGTGAAACTTATT
This sequence comes from Cladopsammia gracilis, assembly GCA_022457155.1. Lineage (NCBI taxonomy): Eukaryota > Metazoa > Cnidaria > Anthozoa > Scleractinia > Dendrophylliidae > Cladopsammia > Cladopsammia gracilis. The sequence continues at coordinate 65,784 of JAJGOT010000061.1, read as the reverse complement.
TGATGGGGAAACAATGTTTCTAGAAGTAGTCCCTTCTGGTCAGGGCATTTCCAATACAGTGAAGAAAATGGAAAATGCGTCCAAGCATACTGAACTATTTCCATTTGCGAGCCTCAAACTCGTCTTTTGTTTAATTCCCGGTTAATGTCGCGGTTCCTTTAATTACAAAAAGTACTTTTGAGAATAATAACTTCCAACAAAAGGGCGGTATGCTAAGCAAAAACAAAATGAGGGAAGTGGTCATAATAAGTATACTCAACGAAGACCCACCTTTGTGTAGGGGAGGGGTTGGGGGGAGGGGGTGAGGCTGTGCAAGATGCCACCTATCTGATGAGCCTAATGGGCAAAATCTATTGAGTGCAAGAAGATTGTATTGCTAGCAAAACGGCACAGTAAGGATTGAATTTCTTTCTCAGTTTCGACTCCTGACAGAGTGGGGGCGGGGTGGGGGAAGAAGGAAGGGCTACAACAACAAGACACCATCTTTGTAGGTAGGAGAAGGGGGATACATAAAGAGACCACCAGTCTTTTTATAAAATGGTGGGTCCTGTTCGAGTACAATAGCGTGCGTGGCAGGCGTTCGAAGGGGAAGGGAAGGGGAGTATTCAGGCGCGCGAGAACGCGAAGAGCGCGCGAGGAAGGCCCTTCGCGTTCTCGCGCGTCTGAATTCTCCCCTTCGAAAGCCTGGCACACAGGCTGACAATGAGGTGAAAACCGCTCCATCACTTTGGGTTTGGTTTCAAGGCTGATCGATGCAGCTATTAAAGAATAACTTAGGCAAACACAAAACAACAAGCGTAACTATTTTCTAACGTTCGGTTCATTAAAATGACTGAACTTCTGCGGATTCAGAGTTGAAAGGTTTGCCTATAAAAGCACTAACTTTATTTCATTTCTTCAGTACAAAACGTTTCACAAAAATATATAGATTAAAAATATCATTGCAATGTATAGTTTTCATTTCCCCCGATCAAAATTAGTACTGTAAAATCAGTAAAATACTGTCCGCCCAAAGTTACTAGTTCACGCATTCCGTTAAACACATGGTTAAATAAAATGCCCTTGTAATCTAATATTGACATCATTTACATTTAGAATTTTGTATTTTAGTTTCCATTTTGACTCTAAGTCGTATGGGCGAGTCGCCCAAGCAACAGCACAACTCGTGCAATATAAGTGCTACTTTTTATATACAAAGTTAAAATCTAATAAACTTGACTTCGCATTACTATTCACATGAAGGTTACAAGCTTCCCCCTAATGATAAAAAAGACAGCATTTTTAAAACATGAGTTACACATACACAAACAGCTGGTTAAAGAATCGCTTTTTTCATAAACCTAAGCTGGTTTTCACTAGCAACGCAAATACAAGTATAAGCGAAAACACAAGAGCAAAGATCAAAACGTTTTCCTTGCATGTGATGCGCTAACGTTTGTACCACTTTCGTTTTCACTTAGCTCGACGCAAATCTTTTAACTTGTTCTTGCTCAGGCTTCCGCTGCGTCTAAAACCTAGGATTTAGGATACACTTTGCATTCTTTAATAATGCGATCATTTCTGAAATCCCCAGACTTTCGCTGGGATCACTGACCCATTTTTATAAACCAATCGAAGTGTTTTAAAATAAGAAACGAAGTTTTTACACAACAGGTTAAAAACAAATGCTTTTGCAGTTGGACAATAAAGCGGCTTAACTGCCTAAAATGATTTATAATTTCAGCTTGGGTGTTTGCAAAATCACCCAAGTTGATTGCGTAATGATTAACGAGTCCAAGTTGAAATTTAGTAGTCCATTCAGTTCTTTACAGATAAGTGTTCTTCCTATGAGAAACCATGGATTCGTCGCTGTCTCCCGTTCTGGCCATCGATTCAGGCCATCTTCGTTTTCCGCTCGGATCCTCGACGTTAAACACCACATGACCAACATCAACATCATTGGTCGTTTTATTGTTAACACCGCGGTCATAAGGCCCATTGGCGTGATAAACGACATCCCCTGCAAACAGGTCTTTAGGATTACGCTCTGCGTTTGCATGATAAACGACATCTTTACTTTGGAAATGTGGTGGAGCACTGCCATCTTTAGGGAACGGCTTATGTTTTAGGACGTCTTCGTTTAGAAACGTGCGAGAGCCGCTGAGATTGGGACTTTCTCTTCCCACCTCGTTTAAATAGCCTTTCTGGAAGTGCGCAGCTGGTTTCACCGCTGTGAGTTCGATGCCATGGGGCGTTGGCTCGTTGGGCGCAGGGGGGTTTAGTTGTCTCTGATGCCACTTTACCCATGTGTAGATAATCAAGGCTAAGAGAATGATCAGAGCTGCAACGCACACTAGTATCATCAGGGCATTGAGCTTTGCGGGGTCTAAAGCCATGTTGTTTGAGGATCCTCCCTTCGTCTTTTACTATGCTAACAAACAAAGGAAAATAGAAGTCAATAACACAACAACGAAAACAACAACTTTATCATAGTATTTACATGTAAACCATAACTAGGCAAGAGTAGTTGATCATGAGCCTGTGGATAAAATCCTCAAGTGTGACCATTTAAGGTGCAGATCACAACAGTTTCTAGTAATTTACAATGCAATAAAACTTCACGATTTAACGTCGATGGACTAATACAACCACTCTTTATCAAACAAATGCACAGTCATTGTTGAACAAGTTATGGTCATCGTCATGAGATAACATTTTAAAATAGTAACAGTATGACCTGTTCAAAACATCCTTAATTTTAGCTTTTTGTGCTTACAACTAAACAACGAGTTCGGTGGCCCGCATTTTTTTTATCGAATTGTGTAATCATGTTAAGATACAACTTTTTGCGAAGTTGGGAAGGGGTTCAAAGCCACCTGAAATTGTCGAAACTTTAAAGTGCTACTACGATCAAATTTTTGATTTTCATTTTTTTACATTTTCGTGTACTATTAGACTTCCTTACTCATCTTGCCAAATTTCAATTCATTAGGCATATCAGAAGTCATTTAATTTTAACATTTATTTCCGAGAATTTACGGCCGCCATTAAAAAACCTTGTTCCAAGGCTTGGTTGCGAATGGGAGAAAGTGACGTAAAAGACTCAAACATACCTCACGGGTTGAAATTATAATAACAATAAGTGTTGAAAATCACGCGAAAAGCAACAAAAACTTTAGACTCGTTCTTCGTGCAATTTTCTATGCTGATTGTTATTATAATTTCAACCCGTGAGGTATGTTTGAGTCTTTTACGTCACTTTCTCCCATTCGCAACCAAGCCTTGGAACAAGGTTTTTTAATGGCGGCCGTAAATTCTCGGAAATAAATGTTAAAATTAAATGACTTCTGATGTGCCTAATGAATTGAAATTTGGCAAGATGAGTAAGGAAGTCTAATAGTACACGAAGTGTAAAAAAATGAAAATCAAAAATTTGATCGTAGTAGCACTTTAAAGTAGCTGATTTAGACGGCACAACTTTTGCCTACAACCGTGATCGCATGCAACGTGCCCACGCTATACATACAACACGAATCGCATCGTCTAAATCAGCGTACAACTCGCTCACAACTGTTGGATGCAACACGAAAAAAGTTGTAGGATTTTGAATCATGTTTAAACCCCTACGTCAATTGTAGCCACATACAATGTTATATGATGCGAGTTGCATACAATTTTCGCCTGACGCAAGCAGTGACTGAGTGATGGAACCTATATAGCTTTTGCCGTATCCCTTACAGCCTTAATTCGTGATCACTTTATGGATCGCATGATAAATAATCGACGTTTTCGTTAAAGGTCATTAAATTGTCGTAATTTTCATTCAAATAGAAATGTCCTCTGCTAGACTTGAACACGCGAATAAACTAGCGAGCTGTGGTTAATTAATTTAAAACTTTTGCTTCCTAAATCCTCGTTCCACGTCAAATGCAAAGCTGCAAGATATTAGGCTCAGTTCAAACGTCGAACTTCACATGTGCCGAACCTAATGCAAATTAACAAGAACAATAGATTTTGCTCATTTGCATTAGGTTCGGCACATGTGAAGTTCGACGTTTGAACTGGGCCTTAGTTTGCAGATGAAATCCCTTTGCGTGACCGTTCAATTGAATACATGTGGTGCTGTGTGTTATTCAAGGTATCCCAAAATACACTTCAGCATTCGAAATATGATTAGCCCACAGAACACGCCTCCGATTTCCTTCCTGAAATGGATACCGTTGAGCGCATACTAAAGAAGGAACAGCCATATACTAGTGTAGTTTCGCATTATAATAGCGTAGAACTAATAAATAAAATCTATGCAATACTTTGTGTATAAATTAATTTTCGCTTGTGATCACAACACAAAAGCTAACAAAATTAGCAATTTAAATTTTTAAGCCATTTAAATCGACGAAGGATTAGATATTTGTTCAACAGTTCAAATTTTAATATTTTGTACTGACCCTGCCGAAAATATTGCAATCGCAAAACAAAAATCCCCAATTACCTCAATGCTTATGAAATCTTTTAATGTAAATTATACCTATAGTTTTAGTGCGTGAAACCGTAAAATAGCGCTTCTAAAACCCACACCCTCAAGTTCATGGAGTTCCACATTAGTACAAATATAATTTTGTTTTCATGCTGTTTCAAAGCAGTTAGAAATGAATAGACGGCTTGCGTATCTGGTTTCTGAGGACGGAGAACGCACAAGTGCCGATTTGAAGGCGAAAGTACAAGGATCTCTTAATACACAATGATCGTAAAAATGCCAGACTGATGAATAAACATGTATGGCACTTAGCACTAACTCATGCAGCAAGAACATTAGGATCCAACATGTGCTGAGATCTTCCCTCTTTCCTGTTTCATTGTATTATGTGCGCGCTTATTTGTGCTTGTATTCCCTTTCGCGAGAGCCAGGCCTTTACGTTTCACACAAAAATACGCCGGCTATACTAAATAACAGCGTCTATAGTGTGTTAAAACAGCTCGTACAAATTTGTGGAAAGAATTGATGCGTACCAAGAACATAGCGTCTATCTGAATAAACGCATTAACCTGACAATAATTAAGGAAATCTATACGTAACCGCGTGTTGTAAGACGCTGATACGTTCGTTATATATCAACTTACTTTTTCCCGGCTGTGCTGTTAAGATGGAGTTGAAAATCAACTCTATCTTGTAATTTTCGTCTATAAACTTGATCCAAACAATGCCGAGTGGTTTCAAACATGAATTCCAATTTACATGGAAACTATTCGCCAAACGGCTGATATACTCACCGGTATGGGTTATGTTCAAGGTATTGCAACGGAAGAAACTGAAAGAATTGCCCTGTTCGCTCTACGGTCTGTACCAACAATAACTTTAGTGTTTACTCGATCAACGTTCTACTACAAGCCGTAAACACGTTAGAATCCAATGAATATGGACCGAATTTGCATATACGCTGGGGGTAACCTTTTGAACTAAAACAATAGCATTCCCCGGTCCTATGCCCCTCTCCGCTATAATGGTGAGGTAGCCGTGTCGCTATGTCGTACCGCTTCCAAGTACCAATATCGCCTAAGCAACGGTTGCAAATGTCGCTGTCGTTTTTCGTAGTGAACCCAAATGTCGCTGTTGCTTCAAGGTTTCTCTCAGGGAAAAAAAAGGGAACAAATATCTTGTAGACTAGCTTCTTGGGAAAGCAATTCTAAAGGCTTCTTTATACATTTTGCGACTAGCGGGAGTCGTGTTTGGCCCGGTCACCTTTATAATACTGCAACAAACGGCGGACCGTCGCGTGTTGTGTTGATATAGACGATATGGTCAATAATGTTTAACTTTTATTGGTAAATTGTACAACTTCCTGAAGTCGCTGTCTATTTTCAGTGTTTATTATGTCGCTGTCGTAATTGTCGTATTTTTGAGGCGGAATCGAGTCGCTTGTCGCTGTTTAGAACGTCTCGTGTCGGCAGTTTTCGAGGCCATGTCGCTTGTGGCTTTTACCCTTTGGAAGGCCTCAATGGTAAGGAAAAATTTAAAAATGACTTAAAAATAATTTAAAAACATTGAAATATTAATATAAGTCCTGATCGGAATAACGAAAACTTGAATTATAACGCAATATTTAGTTAGCCTGAACGGTTTCTACGTGAGAATAGTCAATTTTACGTGTGTGTTAACAAACAACAAAAAAATACGCGGCCCGGAAGGAAGTCAAGAAAGGGAGGTGTTTCGAAGTTAGACGACAGTGTCACGACTTTTACACTTGTGATGTGTTTGGTTACACCGTGATGGTCGTCTTGCCTAGTAGCTATATATGATGCGTTTTTCAGTTATTCGTGTGTGATTTCACATTACGCATTGGCTGGGAGCAGTCCCTCCGATCGTATTTGGGTTTCACGGCGAAGCCGCGAGAAAAGAGAGCGAGCCCTTGCTTCCTCGTCCCATTCCCCCTTTCGACTTTGCCGCATTCGACACTCGCGCGAAATATAGTCTAAGTGAAACCCAAATAAGAGGGCCTGCTCGCAGGCTAGCTACGCATTCGTAAGGTAACTGGAGCCTCCATTTAAGGGCCATCCTTGGCACAAGGAATAGAGGTTTTGCTGTTTTCAGTTTTCGCCTACACCCTGGTTCAAACAAATGTTCAAACCCTCCTCCCTTACCATGGATTTGTAACACGGTGTAAAATTAACTTTGTTCAATTTATACTGTGACCAATTAGATCAATAAGCGCTTTCGCACTATAAAAAAATTAAAGTGCATTGACTGTACTTCTAAATGACCCTAAATGAATACCCGGCCTGTTAAATCAACAAGAGGCTGCAAGCAGCCTATACTCATGCGCATGCGTAAGAAAGTTTTACGATATATTTTAAACATGATAAGAAGATGTCTAATATGTTGAAGAATTACTCCTTTCATTCAGTCATCGTTCCTGCAAACCACGTTACTATTGAATGTTTTGTAAATGAAGACTGTACCACAATGAAGCCAGTGATTCGTCCAAGTCTTATATATACCTAACTTGAACATTAGTAATGTAAGTAGGGTTGTAGAAGACGCTGTCGTGACACTTCAGTAACGCTGTTTTACCGGAAGTGAAAGTAGCCGGAAGTCACTAAACAGGAAGTGTAAATGGCAAAGCTATAAATATGCGTGCATAAATTTGCATGCAAAATCGTGACACGAAGAAAAACGGAGGGCGAATTTTAACTCATGCCGCTTCGCGCATGAGTAATAAAATCAATGATCGATGAAATCGATATCAATCGATATCAATCGATGCCAATTAATCGATTGATATTGGAAATCGATGATCAATCGATGACGTATGTTTTTGTGATAATTCGATTGACCATCGATTTCCAATAAAATCGATTAATTAACAACATAACAAGACTTACACTGAAAACAGTTTTTGAAGACGTCAAAGCGGAGCTACTAAATCCCTCTGTAAGTGACCAAGTTGTCCGCGATCATCGGTCACCTTAAAAGCATTGCCACGATCTCCCCTTTTCTTGCTTGCGGAGAAGTTGTCACCAATTACAACAGTAAATGAACACTTCTGGTACCCTTTCACAACGACATCGGATATCACAAGGGTAACTTCCAGCTCGCGATGCGGCGTCAGCCTTGACCAGACATTGTGTTCGGAATTTTGTTACACAAGCTCCGAGAAAAGACGCAAAAATCGATAAAATCGATAATTTTCATGACATTTTTTGTGATTATCGATTGATCATCGATTGGTCGATAGCAATCGATATCAATTAACTAATTTTATTGATTGATATCGATTGATCGATTGGATTTCCGATGATCGATTGTCATCGATTTAACAGGCCGGGATGAATATCAAATCGAATTTTATGAGCGCCAACCGCGAAGGTCTGGGGATGAAAACTCATCACTTAAGATACCCCACACTGCATCGCAAGCTTCTTACCGCGCCAATCTGCCAAGATGGCCGCCTCCGCTGTAGAGGAAAGCGAAGTTGTGACAACTTTGTCAGTCTCCCTGAACATTTCTAAAGACGTAATTGCTCACATTGCCAGCTTGAGTGAAGATTCAGCTACCGTTCTTCGAAGGGTTAAAGAGGTGCTCGATGAACGCACGTTCAACGATGAAAAATATCGCTCAGACATGACTAACCTTCGACGTGCACGTGTGAACGCAGGTTTGTAATGCACTCTTGGACTTTTATTTACTTGGAAAATTTTATGAGTGGAAAAATGAGATTATGAACAGCAATACAGTAAAATGATGCACAACATATTTTATTCGAAGGTCACATCTGACAATTTTGTTCACGTTCGTAAAATAAAAAGATGACATGTTCGCCTGGATAAGCTTAAAACCTTGAAAAACAGCTTGTAAGCTTCACATGGCGTTGTATTTAACTTGTGCATTTAACTGCAACTTGAAGAGTTCTAATGTTGTTGGATTTATCTGCGTATCAACTTTGTGTGTTTGTGATGATTCTTTGTGATGAAGGCGAATACAGTCACTGTAATTTCCGAGAATGTTGGATTCTGTGTGTTGCATGTCATGATGCAGACAAATATGGAGATGTAAAGTAAGAATTTTTCATTCCACACAGAACAACAGTTCAACCAGATTGAGAAGCAGCTCATTTCCTGCAATGCCAAACTTGAGTCAGAACAAAAGCAACATGCAAGACTTCAAAAAGAACATGAAGAAACAGGTATAAAATTTCAATGGAGATCCAGCTATAAGCTTTATATGCACCCATATCAGGTCTTTGCTTGGAAAGATTACCATATAACCCCCAATATAAATTATGTACAGTGTGTACATGGTGTTATAAACTAAAACAAGCACCAAAACAGAATGTCTAAAGAAAACAATAGCTCATACATGCATATAAATAATATTTATGTATGGGATTATATTGTAATCTTGCCCTACTGACTTTAGGTTGCATATATAGTTTTTCAAATTCCCCATGCATCCATGGGACCACAGTCATTTTTCTCCAAATCCCTCATTTGGGCTGATGTTAAAGCAGATTAAGGGTAGCAATTTTTTTCAGTGAATAATAAAAAGGTTAAAAACTGGCTGAAAATGAAATGATTTTTTTCATATCTGTTGTGCCCAAAATGCACCAGAATGCGTCTCCATTGTCTTCATTTTTAAAACTTTTCCGTGGGGCATGCCCCCGGAACCCCCTAGATACTCGTGCCCTTTGGGCACTCGAGTGCCAGGTACCGCTTACTTTCAATTTACAGCCAGCTAGTCTAATTTCTCTGGAGAACCCTGGTGTACAATTAGTTAACCTAACAAATAAGCAGTCCAAATGTCTTCATTTACAGTCCAAGTACTGGTGTGTGACTACATCATAAGAGAAACAATACACTTTATTGTACCTACCATGATGAACAGTTACCACTTTTCAACACTATCTTAGCTTGTTCTCCCCTTATTTTACTGGGGCATTCATTTATTATGACATGTACATAATCAGTCTTTATAAAATGCTCAAGGAAATACATGTGCTATGATTGGTCAAACAGAGGAAAATAAAATTTGAACCAAGGATAAAATTGAACCACAACATATATGTAAACAGTTGGGAATTTTTTAGAACACTTGAGAAGTGCGAGAAGCATGAGCCAAATTCTCTGCACTTCTCTCGTGTTCTTAATAATTCCTGAAGGCTTATATAACTCAACAATGCACTCAGCGCGTTTTTTATTTCTTTACTAAAGTTAAAAAAAAATATTTCCAAGGGATATTATTTATTTTACATTGCTAGGCCAGGCAGCATATTAAAATGTTTTGTTGTAGTAGGCAGAAAAATGGAAGTCTTTCAAAAATAATTAATGTAGTACTGATTTTGTTTGTTTAAAATTCTTTTGTAGTTACAACTCTTGCCGAAAAACAAAAACGACTGCAAGAAGTAGAGAGTATAAAAGAAGACGCATCCACCAATTATGTAAGTTAAAGAAAAATTATAACATTTTTAATACATGTATATTATTATTGTCATTATTATTTAACAGCTGTCATCAAGAGTATTTTATCATTAAATACTTTGTTGTGGCTTAATTTGTTCCTTTTTGTTCTTTTTAGTCACGAGTGTCAAAGCTTAATGAACTACTTGAAACTGAGAAACTTGAATTGTTGTCTGTAGTTGAGAGGAAAAACCAGGAGATAGACAGATTAAATGGTAAGCAGATTCAGCATTAATTATTATTATTATTATTACTATTATTATTATTATTATTATTGTAAATAGTTATTTTAATATTTAATAAACATCTTGTTATTAATTATTATTACTATTATTAATAATATTATTAGATTAATTAATTATTTTTATTGAGTTGATTATGGTATTTCACGTAAGAATTTTATTGTTTTCTCCAGTTAAAGCAATTGATACAATGTGACTTTCCAAACTACCTTAATGTCTCAGTCCTTCTATGCAACAGTAGTGCTTACACAATGTAGTTGCTTTCATTTGAAGCTTATAAATTGTTTCCCACCCTCCCTCCCTTTGGAGATGGGTTGTTTTGTTTACTTTATTAAACTAGGGGTCACTCCTTGTGGTTTGGCTAAGTCTGCGTAGCGACTTCCCCCAAGCTCTTGGCATTCATTATGTGTTGCCATGGTTTTACCTTTGCCTTCATCTTGTTTGTGATCCAGCCCGGGCGGTGATGGGGAGATAAGGAAGGCTCTGCCAATACTCTTGTTCTATCCCCAAGTAGCAGGGAGATAAGTGAGGCTTACGTTGTGCGCATAACCCGAAGTCGCAAATTACCTGCCGCAGAGCTGTGTCCCCCCTATTACGCCACATTGTTGTTGTTTTATCGTGTCTCAACATGTTCGTTTTGGGTTTGGTTACATCTAAATAAGTCCAAATAGCAACATAGGAACAGTGACATTAACCTACCTTAATGTCTCAGTCCTTCTGTGCAAAAGTAGTGCTTACACAATGTAGTTGCTTTCATTTGAATGGTCATAAATTATTTTAGGATTTTGTCTACAGCAGTACGGTCATGGAAAATCCTAGTAAGTCATGGAATTGTATAATTCCAGGTCTGGAAAGTCATAGAATTAAAGTGTGGGTCATGGAAAGTCATGGAAAATTATGTTCATGGTACAAAATCAGTAAGGCAGCATACGTTGTGGGAATAATAAGGCAAGGTGAAAAATTTTAAAAAATTATCGTTTTGATAAAATTTTGAAAACAACTGTTGAACTCTTGGTCATGAAAAATTTGAAAAGGTCATGGAAAGTCATGGAATTTTAAAATCTGAAAAGAGTACAAACCCTGTACAGACTCCAAAATTAGAAATACAACACAAAAAATGCTTCTAAATTTGATTCTTCATTGTAATTTTCCCCACTTCTTTGCCTGATGGGCAAGGATATGGACGAGCTGCTTGTAAATTAAGCTGAAATAACAATTTATAAAGTCTTGCCCAAAGGGCAAGTTTAAAGTTAATTTTTTTTAGCCCTGTTCATGTACATGTACATGTAGGAGTGAAATGGTTAATTGCTTTTCTGGCCATTTTATGTCAACAGAAGAGTGGAAAACAATGTCAGAGAAGCTATCAGAAGCTAATTCTATCAAGTGTGAAGCCCAGGTTTGTGTTAAGTCATAGTCAACTGCATAAAGGTGTATTATGATGTACAAGACATTCTATTTGTCATGATTCCAGTATCCAGAATGTCCAAAATACACCCTCAACCCTCCACCTTCCATTCATTTAACACCCAGGGCAATAATTACTCATGCGCGTAGCGGCATGAGGTAAGGTTTCGGCTCCGTTTTTCTTGTTATTTTTATTATTATTTTTATTTTTTGTGTCAAGATTTTTGCATGCAAATTTATACAGGCATTTTTTAAATTGTACACTTCCGGTTTATAGCTTTGCCACTACACTTCCTGTTTAGTGACTTCCGGCTACTCTCACTTCCGGTAAAAGAGCGTTACTCAAGTGTCACGACAGCGTCTCCTACAACCCTACTTACATTAGCAATGTCCATGTTTGGTATATATAAGACTTAGAAGAATCATTCCCTTCATTGTGGTACATCCTTCATTTCCAAAACAATCAATAGTAAACAACGTGGTTTGCAGGAACGATGACTGAATGAAAGGAGTACTCTTCGCCATGTCGGACATCTTCTTTTCATGTTTAAAATATATCATAAAACTAACTTACGCATGCGCATGAGTAAAGGCTGCTAGGAGCCTCTTGTTGTTTCAAGAGCCCTTTTCACGGTTAACATTTCTCATTGGCATTACAATAAAATTTAACTTGGATGCAAAGCAATTTCGGGCAATTAAATTTTATTGTGATGCAAATGAGAAAAGTTAACCAGGCAATTCCAGGGGAAATTCCAGGAAATTCCCGCGGAACCAGGGGACATTCATGGCATAATTATTTCAAGATGCGAGAAAAATTTTAAGCAATTTTGTATTATCTGTCTGAAATTACCTTGTAACCACGTATAATTTTATTGTTATGAAAATGAGAAAAGTTAATCGCAAAAAGGACCATTGGGGACATTTGTGGCATAATTATTTCAAGAGCAGTGTTGAAATAAGAGGAGGCATTTATGCAAGTAAAATAATAATTAACAACTATTCACCTCAGTGTAGGTGGGTAGTGGTGGATATTTACCAAGCCGCAAAGTGGCAAGGTAAATATCCACCACTACCCACCTACACTGAGGTGAATAGTTGTTTTAGTAGTTTTAGTATATACTGAAACAGTGAGATAATATAACGAAAATGATGCTTTTTAACTCATTTATTCCTGTCAATGATTACAATTTTCGTGTGCAAATTGCTGGGAGGTGAATAGCACTTGCTATTCCGAGTTTCAGTAGCCAATCAGAGCGCGCCAACAATGCTATTCACTGTTTCAGTATATACCAATTATATATAATTATTATTTGATTATTATTTGATGTACAGTGTATATATAGTTGTAAATAGTTAGGATTAGTAATTTTAATGTATTTTGGATAGGACAAGTACTTTTATTATGCTTTTTTACTGTAATTTAGTTAGAATTAGTAGGTGAAGAGCCACTTAGTCGAAAAACTAGTTATAAAGTATTATTATTGTTATTATTATTATTATTATTATTATTATCATCATCATCATCATCATCATATAAATATAAAATAAATATACTGTATAATTTATTATCATAACCAGGCCGATAAGCTGCACAGCTCACCATCAGTATATTTTCTAAGTTTGTAACATAAGAAGTGTTGCTTTCCTACTAAAAAATATATATTCTTTGCTTTTCAGGCTAAAGTAGACCAAATTCAAAGTCAAGAAACATCATTTAAGGTAAATGCCTTTGCTTGTCAAGGTAATCATGAGAACATGTACTGTAGTTTCACTGTATACATACCTTAATTCTCTATATTATTGCTATCCTTCTTTCAGTTTCGTGAAAAGAGAATTGAGCAAGAAAAGGAACTTCTTCAAAAACAAAATACATGGTTAGGTGATGAACTCAAAACAAAAACAGATGAGTTGGTCAAACTCCGCAAAGAAAAGGTACTTGCAAAAAAAATTCTTGTGCAAATGTGTGTTAAACTACTTGTTCAGATACCACCTGGACTTTTAGTGTTCATACAAGAAAATTTTCCTTGTTGTGTGTTACTGCTGTCCTTAGTTGCATGTATAAACAGAACTAGAGTATATGTAATCGAACTTTTCTCATTCCAGAAATTTTAGTACCCCTTAAAGAATCTGACCCACCCAGTTTGCATTGCATGCCTACATTGGTTCATCCTCCATTTTTAGGGCCCCGAAAGTCCATACTGTATTGTAGATGAGAAATTCAGTCATGCAAGAGGTGATATGCTTGCCCAAATATGGAATAGAGCCATATCATAACAATAATAGAAGCACGCAATGCAAACTGGGTGGGTCAGATTCTTTAAGCTTTGAACAAGCCAGCAACACAAGGAAAGTAGCCAGTCATAAAACAAAGAAAGTCTTTCATGTTTGTTGTCCTTTATAGTCGTGTTCAAACTTTGAATAGCCGGTCATCTTTACTGTAGTTGCCAGCAATAATAACCAGTTGTTGGCTACTAATGACAGCCCTGTACCTTCATGTTACATAATATATCAAACACAAGGAACAGTGTTTCATCAGATATCCAAACACCACAAAGTGTGTTGAAAAACGAGGTGCAGCCGAGTTTTGTTAAACGACTTCAAGGTGTTTGGATACCTGATGAAACACTCTTTTGAGTGTTTGATATAGCTTCTCAAATTGATCGTAAAATGCAGAGAAAATGAAGGAATAGAATTGCCAAAATCTATGCAAATTAAGGCAGAATATCAAAACCTCCTTCATGGTAGTGATTTCCTTTGCATTCTCGTCATGAAGTATTAATGAGTTTGAGAAATGTATGTCAAAACTTTCGGAAGGCAATAAGGGATTTGGCAAATAGAGACCTTTCCAAAGTTGTTTAATGCTTGGGAAAAGTCATGCAGTGATTATAGTGTCATAGTTATTTATTTTGTTTTACAGTCTTCTCAAGTTTTGGAACTTCAATCTCAGTTAGATGAGGGAACTGAAGAGGTACAGTAAGAGGTTTTTTCCTTCTCAACATCGTCATCATCATCATTATCATCATCATTCTTGTCAGTCTTTGTTTAATCTGAACAGTTGTGTTTACTTGTCCACAGTTAAACATGTTAATTTGTGGTATTTTAAATTTTTTTAAAATAACAAAATTGTTGGGTAAAGTTGCACACAACCCACAGGTGGCCCACTCAGTGGAGGTTAACCCAATTTTCATAGCATGAACAGTGCCTGTAGTGCAAGCTAAGATAGGAAGCCACTATCTCTCCTGTCTGTGCATTTTTCCCTATGTTTCTTTGTTTGTTGTTTTATTTATTTTTCCTCGCAACAACTATAATTACTAATCGCGTTCGAAGAACGCAATCCTAATTTTGTGTTGGTTGTCCTGTGCTTTATGTGCAGTAAAATTTTAGATTTTTTGGTAGATGGTCTTCCAAATGACCACCCCTATTGTTTTTATTCAGGGGCTCATTTCTGCCAGAAATTCCTTCGAACACATCTCCATAAACTGTGATTACTGCTAGTTTTAGGACAACTGATGTAATTTTTTGTTTCTTATTTATCAATAAAAAAATAAAATAAAAATAAAACATGCTATACTAACCACTAAACCACCACTCCTCCTTCTGTTATCAGAGTTTTAACCTGTTTGTAAAGAAATATGTAAAAAATTCCCCCAAACTTTTATAATGTTTATGAGGCACATGCCTACAGCTGGATGCCGAGTTTTCAAAGCCTATGTGTTCTATTAAATGTAAATTTTAGTTATTTATTATATATATTTTTTTATATTATTGTAGCTGTCTCATCTCAAGGCATCAACAGAAGCTTTGAAGGAAAGTAACATGGAGATGAACAACAAGGTGGAAAGCTACATGGAGAAATTGAAGCAGGTAAAAAACCTTGAATTAGAGAAGTCCTAGAGGCGAAGAATTACAGTGTTATAGTTTTTTGAGGCTATGTCAAACACTCAAAAGAGTGTTTCATGGATATTCAAACACCCCAAAACTCAGCTGCACCCTTATTGTTGGATTTGAATTTAATTCATTGTATGTTAATCAGAGTGTTTATTGTTGTTTGTCAGGCTCGTGAGCAGTTTGTCAAGATGGAAGACCACTTCAAAACAGAGCTGGCTTCGCAGTCAAAACTAGCTGTACTCTATAAGGTGAATATTGTACTTGCTATATATAGGCAAATATTATATACAATATTATTGCCTCATTAGCATACACTTCATTCTCTAATCGATATATATTAAAATGCATAGCTTGATATACTAGAAACTCTTTGTGCTATGCCGTTTTAAAAACCCTAAATTTTACAGAATGTATCGCTCATTGGTGCTTTTGCATTTTTTTGATACTGATATCCTCCTTCAACAGCTTAAAATTGTTCAGGTTACTAAGTTTTGCCTTCTCTGCGTATAAATTGTCATTATACTAATGAAACAAAATGTATACAATGTCGTTAGCAAAGGTTCACCCTCTAAATTATTGAGTTCAGAAAAAAATAAATGTTAATACTTGTAACTTGAGAAAACCCCAGCCAGTCCTTAGTCATGATGCATATTTTTGCCGTTTTTTGAAGTTTGTTTCATTCAATGAAATTTAATTAAAATATCATCATTTCAGTGTGTGGTCAAGAGTTTATAACTGTAGAATTGACTGAATTTCCAGTGTAACAGCTTGTGCACATTGTTAATTTCCAGGACAGTGCAGATGAAGCCAAGAAAAAGAGCGAAGAATTGTTGACAGCTTTTGAAGAACTTCAGAAATTACTAAAGGAAGCAAATGAAGGTACATGAGTAACTGCAACCAGAATTTAGTCTGCATTGTGGTATCATTGTTGGGACACTTTGTTCAACATATGCTACATGTGCTACATGTAAGAATCACTTATAGCCAAAAAAAGTAAAAATCATTCTTACTTCTTTACACTTTTTTTACACTCACTAATAATTCTTTAATCAGTATCAAATTTCTCCTCTGGTAACATCCCAACCATTCAATTCTGAAGCTTATCACGTATGAGCTTCTGTTCAAACCTACAGGATACGAGAATGAAGCATAACAAGTACCTTTGCATACAAATATTATAAGCTCGCATATCAACATACAAATTCTTCTCACTAATCCTTAATGGTTATTGTGGAGACCAGTGAGGATTTGCTTGTTGATACATTTACGTGAGCTTAAATGGTATAATCTTGCAAGGTTAAAGCTAAGAGCATAATAAAGAATTTATTTGTTGCATTATACACTCTTCTTGACATAAAATTTTGTCGCTGTCCATGTAGGTCGTCTTGATCTTGACAGTAGGCTACAGGAGCAGGAGAATTCGCATATAGAAAAGTCCAAAGAATATGGTGAGTGTTACTAAAGGCCATTTACATAATTATGTGATTTTTGATGCCATTTTTGTCTTGCTTTCCAATGCAACTTTTGTCACAAGTGTAAACTAGTGGCGATGATATGTCCTGTGCGATTTGGGTGCGGCATTTGCTCTGATTTGCTGTGAATTCCCAAAAAATTGTCAGCAAGTTGCATCATTGCCAACAAATCACACCCAAATCACACTGAAATTGCTGCCCGTTTACACATGTGATTTGAAGATGCAACTTGCATGTGACAAAAATTGCATTGACAACTACGACAAACATTGCACAGAAAATCACCTGTGTAAACGGGTGTTAAGTAACCTGTAGTGTAAACATGTTTTTGGCAGGACAGTTGATGAATATTCCTTCCTTTTGTCAATGCTGACATCATAACATTGATCGTATTAATTTTTTTAAAATATGTTTTTCTCTTAACAGAGGAAAGGATCAGTAAATTGGAGAGGGAGTTGGAGAATGCTAATGACTTACTAGCTGCCGCAAGGCAAAGAGGTACAATTTTGTGGACATTTTCCATAATATTTTTCTTTGACACAAGAACAAGCTTTGACTCATCAATTGACAGATATTGTAGAAAGCAAGCTGCTATATATGTAGATTGAAAACTGCTCCCACCTGGGAAGGCATCAGCCCTTACTCTAGGCACTTGTCAACACTAACTGTAAGGTAAACCGTTTAAAGGGGCAGGGCTAAAAATTAACTCCAGTGCTTGGTAGCCAGTTGGGCCAGTTGGCTTGAATTCTTAGTTGCCCATCCCAAAATAAAGTAGCCCTCAATTTCCTCTAACAAAAAACTGAAAGTCAAAGTGAAAATATGTGCAACTTCCAAACCATTCGCACAGAACTCTGGGTAAGTCTATGGTCACGTGGCAATCACAAAATCAAAATGGAGTGTAGATATTGTGAAAGTGGATCGCTCATGAAACCACCGTTAAAACAGCTGGGCATTTTCCACTTCAGAACTAAAGTTCGCTAAAATTGATTAACTTAAGAGTTGAGAAAAAAAGAAGAGAAAGGTAGTAATTAAAGTATAAATCACATTGCAACTTTTTGAAATTCTGTAACATAGTCGCACATCGGGCAGTCGAACCTCAACTTTTGGTGGCCCTGGTCAGTTTTTAGTCCTTTTTGGCGACCAGGAGACTGCCAATTTTTAGCCCTGAAGGGGCAGTGTCAAGGTTGTTCCAATGAATGAAAATACACCATATTTTAACATGTACATTGAAGAAGCAACATTGCACCTGATGCTGTCCCCCACGTATAATAGGCTCGCCACTCTAAAGGAGACAAACATCATAGGCTCATGAGCAATGCTTAATTTGTAGCTGTTAACTTAGCTAATTTTTAACTGTAAATTCATGGCTTGTTATTTCAAATCATCCTCAGGTGCAGCCCCTCTCACTCCAATTGAACTAAGTACTCTTTCACCCACTGCCGCAGCAACAAGTTCTTTCATGAAGTCTGGAATGACGCTAACCCAGGTACATGATCTGTAATCGTTACAAGTTTCTCTGTTAGTATGTTATACATTGTACTTGTAATGGTAGATGTGGGTTGACAGGAAAATAGCCTCATACTAGTTTGTAGCATCACTTTGAAAAGCCAAAAGATATTTATATCAAAGGAAACTATAGTGCACTAAAACTATTGAAGATATTTTGTTTTAGCAGCAGATGGCTAGTATGGAAATAAATTACTGTATGAAAAATTTTAGGCTAAATTTTTCAGTTCTTCTTCCGTGTCTTTGAAATCAATGAAAAAAATAGCTGTGGTTCATTCGTCCTTTAAGAATTCACCTTATATCTTAATTTTGTGGTTTAAAGAAACATTTTTGCATGATTGAAGGTGCTTGACAGTAATTGTATTAGAGTTTTGACCAAAAAAATAGCTAAATCCATGTGATGTAGCCCCTTTGAAGATAAAAGTGGGATTGAAAAAAAAAAAAACACACACACACACACACACCCAATTTTGGATGATAATTTTGAGTAAAACGATGTGGCATTTAACTGTTAATTTTCATGGCAATGAAGAGTCCAGACATAGATTAACCCAGTAGATTAAAGGGTGAGTTAAGGTTAGCAGTGAAACATGGCTAATTTCAATTTTCTGTCTTTGAAGATTTATAGTCAGTATGTAGAAGTCTCAGATGCTTTACAACAAGAAAAAGATGAGAATATAAGATTAAAGCAGTACTTGGATCAGATACTGAAGGTAGAGTGGTGAAGTATTCTTTGACCACTGTCAAACTGTGTTGTTCTACAGTTACATGCGCATGTACATGAAAGAGTGAATGCATTCATAGAATACAAAAAGTTGGTTTTAT
Organism: Cladopsammia gracilis; assembly: GCA_022457155.1. Lineage (NCBI taxonomy): Eukaryota > Metazoa > Cnidaria > Anthozoa > Scleractinia > Dendrophylliidae > Cladopsammia > Cladopsammia gracilis. Next base: position 46,517 of record JAJGOT010000061.1, on the reverse strand, counting down.
CAACTGAGTTAGCAAGGTAGATTCCCCCCCCCCCCCCCCCCCTTTACTCATAGAACAATTTGAGAGTATAATTATACTTGAACCATGGATCTTTGTGTCAACTCAATTCTGACCAGTTTTCTTTAGCTTTGAATACCTGGTTCCATAAGCTCAATACCAACAAGTTGCAGAGAATGGAAGTGGGGGATAAATCCATTGTTGTGTTTATGAGACATGTTTGAGTCAATATCACAAATTACTGGGACTAAAATTAATCTGCAGCAACAAGAACCTTTCTTCCAGTCAATCAGCTGTTTACACAAATGTCACAAATGAGTTAATATTAATTTATTGGTGTAAAATTTGCCTTGGGATGTGTCTCCACGTTATAAATAGATCTCTGCTCACAGAAATGAAGGCTGATATAAACTGGGACACGTTTGACTTAAAGGGATTATTTTGACTTTACAGGAAATTGAGGAGAAGGCTCCAGTCCTCCAGCAACAGAGAAGAGACTATGAACAGGCCTTACACAGTGTGGATCAACTCTCAAGAAGACTAGATGCAGCCCTTGTGGTGAGTGGGTTCAAATTTATGACAAGACCAAGTCTGTTGCCTAACAAGAAAAATTCCAAGGAACCTACAAAGCCCAAAGCTCAGAAGTTAGGAGTCCTGAGGCTATGAAATGTTAGGTGCCCTAGCCAAAAATAAGGTGCCTAGATCAGTTCCTAGGGCACCCCAGGTTGCTAGGCTCCTGTTAGAAAACAACCTTAAAGACACTCGCTATAACCCCTGGGTAAAGTTCTTGATGTACAGTAATTATAAAAACTGAAATCACCTATAGCAACCCTAAATCTTTGGCATACAAAATGATTTATTCCCCAATATCATAGTTTTGGTTTGATTTTTGCAGGAAAATGAGGAATCTAAGGTATATACTGACGAGGCTATGAAGAAGAGTGAACACCTGAAGAGAGAAAATGATAGACTGAGGAATCTGTCAGCTGATTTAAGTCAACAGGTTTGTGCAATATACATGTATGTGTAGAACACTGGCTATCTTGAACATATCACTACCTCAAACAGAAACTGCATGTCCATGTAGAAATGGAGACCTGTCCTGTCTCTAACACAGGTCTATGTACAAACTAGGGCTGTGACCATGGTGATCCTGTGGCTGCTTGAATGTGTGGTTCTGTGGTCTGCTGGCAGGTGATTTCAGTGGAAGATTTCTGAGTGAATGAGACTGCAACATCCAGAAGTTAATAGAAATTTGTTGTAAACTAGATAAAATGAAACTAAAGAAAGGCCAAATTATAATTACGGTATTTTAAAAATATAACAGACTAATGATTACATTACAAGACAAAGACAAAGAGTTTGACAAATAGAAATAACTCAATTTGCAAATTACAATAATGAATATAGCAAAACAGCAAAATTAGTGGATTTCCAGAATATGTATTGTCATGTATTTTTATAAAAAGTACTGTCATACTTATTACCTTTTTCAACTTTCTAATGCGGGGGCTTTTTCCAGGGTGGCACTTATTTTGAGTGAATATCGTACAGTGTATGTACCAGTATTGTAATTAATCCACCAATTTGCCTTTCTTTTGGTGATTAACCTACAGGTTCAGGTACTGTTGAAAGAATGCGAGGAGGCAAGAGGGGGTGTGGTGAGCTCTGAGAGCAGCATGTATCCCATGTCAAGTGAAGAGGTCACCAGCTCATCACAAGTTATCTCTGAACACCTAGTCACTTTCAAGTGAGTTGTGTTTTGTTTTTCATCACCCATTGTGTCCTACCAGTTTCCCGGCTGTCCCTGAGTTTGCACCTCTAACATGGTTTGCACAAGCCTCGAAAAGTCCTTAAAAATACTGCAGCTATGTTCTTGAAAACTCTTTGAATATGGGTTTCTCCTGGAAATGTCTTTGAATTTCATCAGAATGGACTTGAATATCATTGAAAAGTCATTGAATGCTTGAGGCTACAGCAAAATAACATCATTTTGACATCAATAGATTGAAGGGGTAGCACTGCACAAGTAATACAGGTTGAGAAAAAAATGAGCAACATGTCAAGTCTTGAAAAGTCATCATTTTTAAACAGGACAATTATGTGATTCTTATAATTCAAAGTACCTTTAGTATCTGGGCCTTCTGTGGGGCCGTAGTAATACCTGTTATCCTTTTGGTTTTGTGATTATTACATATATCAGCACTTTTGGATATCAGTTTGTTGGCTCAAGTGTGCAAAATAGGTAGAAAATTTTCCACATTATTGTGTGTGTTGCTGAGGAAAATAGACATTGAATATTGTTGACATCTTGAATAAAAATTTCTGAAGTCTGTATGAACCATGTCTAAGATTAGACTAATCAGTTATATGCAGACCCACCAACATAGACAGCAATAAAACTGACATTGTTGAACCGGATTGTCAACCTACACAGTATACTGTAATTAATTTACTATTATTAATTATTCTAACAGGAGCATTGAGGAGCTTCAGCAGCAAAATCAGAAGTTGCTGGGAATAATCCGAGAATTAAGTGATGAAAAAGAGAAGAGGGAAGGAGATAATCTGTAAGTTATGTTTCCTGAATTCGGTAAACACCTGCTGGTGTGAACACTTACACGATTGTTTGTAAATGACTACCTGTCCTAGGTAACCATCTGTTCTATGCTTTAGAATTTTAACTAACCATCATCAGCAACAGAAAGGACTGCTTTTTGGGGTAAAAAAAAAAAACAGTTTGCAAGGGAAACATGTCAAAATTTGATGTGGGACAGTTATGCTCCCAGCCCTACAATTATGATAATCAATACAGCTGGTTTTTGATTGGTTGCTAAAGTTATGATGGGAAGATAACCATATCCCCAGAACGGTATTTTTTGACTCCTTGCAAAAGTCAAATCCTGCTCTTTGGCAGCTAACAGAATATTTTTAATATCCTCAAATATCAAATCCTTGAAGTTGGTCTTTTCAATGCTGATGCAGGGGTGTAGCTAAGAAAATGCTTAGCAGGCTCATTAACAGGCCCAGCCAGTTTTTCTGGCTTGTACACTATCAAAATCACCCCAAGTCTTTGTTTTCTAGAGAAATTTCAGCCGGTGACAAGTTCTCTTTCAGCTGATAAATTAGCCGGTAGCTGGCACTTAGCTGCATCCCTGCTGATAGTGTCAAATTTTCATTAGAATTGAAGGTCTGCAGAAAAAATTGGATGGCTCATTGAAGGAAGTAGAAGGTCTAAAGGAAGCAAGAGAGAGACAGATGCAGATGGTTAGTATCTATTGTTTAGATAAGATAAGATAAGAACTTTATTAACGTGTCAAAATCGCTAGCATACGATGTACACTAATTGGGGACACCTAACTACACTATAACTACAATAATAATCTAATAATTAATAAAATATAAAATGTATGGACATATATAAATATAGAAAAAGTATATAAATAGAAAAGATTGATTGTCAGTTATTGCATAAAAAACAGTCTTTACAAGTATTGTCTAGCAGGTTTGTGAAGTCAACCAATTTAATGCGCTTTTTAAAAGTGTCTAATGATTCAGATGATCTAACAGATTTGTCGAGGTGGAGTAATGGTAATGAAAGTGCATTTTATACAGCACAAACTTCATTATTTTGTAAATATCGAAATCTGCTTTAATGCAGTTCTTCTGAGCTCGAGATAATGTTAGACATTTGCATATTAAGGCATAAGGCTGTCACTATTTTTCTTAAGTTTGGCATGCTACTGAGTTTTGAGCTGTTGGTTTACAAGAACATTGCTTAATGTTGTGGTTTTAATTTTTCTTTGGTTTGACATTTTTCAAACCAGTTTGATTTTTGTTTTCCTTTTCCTCAGGTCATGGTGATAAAAATTAGACTGGTTTGAAAGAAAAATTTGAACCACAACAAGTGATGAACATTTATGTTGTGGCTCAAATTTTGTTTTGGTTTGAAAATTTTCAGACCAGTCTAATTTTTCTTGCTCCTTGTCTCAGATTTATTATCATTCTGAGACAAAGGAAAAAAAAATAAAATTGGTTTCAAAATTTTCAAACTAAAACAAAATTTGAACCACAACATATGCATTGTAATGCCTCTTTTTCAGGTTGAAGCAGTTATTAGGCAGCGTGACATGTATCGTGTCCTGTTAGCCAACAGTGGCCAAACACCGGTAAGAAGCAAGTGATCAATTAATGGTTGGAGGTTAAAACTTATTATGACGCTAGTTTGTCTATGTTGTAATAGTCAGAGGGTTGATAAATTTCATACAGTTAAAAAGTGGTGTTGTTTATGCACTCTTACACTGTAATCACTGCTGAAAATTGCTTACCAACAGGATAAATTTAGGTTCTTTATTGGTTTTTAAGCTCCCTGTACCTAGTGTATGAGCAGTTTGTTGTGACATTCTGCATATTTTATACTAGGACACGAACATTTAAACACACCTTAAGTATCTTTGGAGGAAGAAAAGTCCTTTACAGAACAAAAATTTGGATTCTCTTAAATTTTGATTTTCAGCATTGTTGGGAGTTAAAGGGTTAAATTATGGGACATGTAACATTGAAAATAATCGTATTCATAGTAAGCACCTAACTAGTTCGTTATTTATTTTTTCCTGTTTGCAGATACCAACATCTGATGTGGACCTGTCTGTACTGGCCTCCAGTCCATTGCTTAAGACTCCAGATAAAACAGGGGCTGAACTTGAGGATACCAAATTGGCCTTAAAAGAACTGCAGAGACACTTTGAAACTTACAAAGCAGAGAGGACACAAACTGAAGAGTAAGTGTGAAAATTCTAAATTTGAAGGAAGATTGTATATTTGTTGTAAAATAGTTTGAAGTTTTTAATCAATGTTATTAATAATTCCTTTTTTAAACTTTTCTTATCATTGTTCTCTTAGGAAATTGAGTGAAAAGCAAGATAAATTGCAAAATGAAAACCTTGAGTTAAATGGCAATAATGCTAGGTTAAAATCACAGGTAGGTTCACAGATTATAATTCTTTTAAACCTGTTTAATGCAGGATTCATACAAATCTTATACAGTTTTGACAAATTTGAAGCTCTTGAACATAATTATATAATAATTCTCACTTTCACCCCTAAGCTAAGCCGTGTTGTCTTGTTTTAGCTGGAGTTTGCCGAGGAGAGATATGCGATGCTGAAGTCAAATGCAGAGGCTTTCAAGAAGGAAGCATCTGCTGCATCTGAAAAGTCAAGAAGCTTACAAGTGGCATTCAGCAAGACACAAGCAACACTTGACAGCACATCACAGGTAATTATTAAATACATAATGTTAAATACAATATTAATATACCGGTATATTGTAGTAGAGAAATACATAGCTTTTGGGAGTAAAGGAGAAGTCTGGGGCTTGTTCATGTAAATTCAATGTGTGATGTAAATACATAGTGTTGAGACTTGTAACATTCGTGTCAAACACTTTAAGGTCTACTGGTTCTTACTTTTTGTTTTTGCTTGTAGGAGTTGACCAGCATCAAGGAAAAATGTAACAAGCTAGAGGTGAGATATGTTGTTTATTTAATATGTGTATGTTGTGGTTTAATTTTATCCTTGGTTCAAATTTTATTTTCCTTTGTTTTTGGCTATGGTAATGTATGATAATGAGTTTTAAACAAAGGAAAATAAAATTTGAACCAAGGATAAAATTGAACCACAACATTTACATGAATGGTAGCAATCATTCGGTCATTTAGAATATTGTCATTTTCTTTTCATTTTGTTTTCCAATTTCAGGTGATGTGTGAAAACTTGAGAGCTGAGAAAGCATTGATGAAGGAGTCAGAGGTTCGCCTGATGCAGGAGAACAAAAGCTTGTTGGAACATCAGAAATCACAAAACTCTCTGGTTACCAATCTACAAACCTTACAGGTCAGCTAGTACTGAATTATTTCTCTCAAATTTTAAAGGCCCAGTATCACCCAAAATGCATTGCACACCCAATGCCTCGATGATTGAATTTAACGCAGTCGAAAATTCCCGAAAGAGCCAATCAGGAGCGTCCTCGTCATTTGAAAACAAAAACAAATGACTGCAAAGCCGAATGGGTGATACTGGGCCTTTAAGTTCCATTGTGACCTGTCTTTGTGAATAATCCTATGTGTCTATGTTAATATAGTACGTCGAACGTTTACAGCAGACATGATGTCGCATGATTATTCTATATGACCTGTCTTTGCTTTTGTAAAAATTTATATTTCAAAGATTTCAAGAAAGTCATTGTTTTGACTTTTCGCAGAATAATCTTGAAAGGTCTGAGTTTGAAGCACGGACAAGACTTGGTGCTCAAGTGGAGACGTTACAGCGTGAGGTGAATCTACTGAAGAAAAAGTTGGAGTCGGAAGAAAAACATCACAAGAGTGTCATCAGTACATGGGAGGTGAGGATATAAGTTTTCAATGTTTCTGCAGTTTGATTCAATCTGATTACCAGTCATATCATTAAGAAATTGCTGTCATTGATTATCATCATCTAGAAGAAGAATATTTTTAAAATTAGTGAAATTAGTTTGAGGTACGGTAAATTTGCCTTAAACGCCAAGTTTCGGTATGAAAGGAGCCTTGCCTGGCCATTCTTACCTCCAGTAGTCAATCAACCACTGAAGCATTAACAAGTCAACTGACAAAAAAACATGTGTCATTACTAAGACCATTGCTAACACAATTTGGAAAAACTTTATGAAAGTTATGTCTTCTGTTTCTTTTATTGCTTAGGTAAAATCTTGGTTTAATTAGTTTTTTTAAGCAAATTATATTTAAAGGCCCAGCATCACCCAAAATGCATTGCGCGCCCAATGCCTCGACAATTGAATTTAACGCAGTTGAAAATTCCCGAAAGAGCAAATCACGAGCGAGCTTGTCATTTGAAAACGAAAACAAACGACCGCAAAGCCGAATGGGTGATACTGGGCCTTTAAAGGACGTGCAAGTTAACCATGTTTTGTGAATGAAAGAGGCCTCAATTTGCATTTTACACCCAAAAGTTGTGAAATGGGGAGGAACTAAGCCTTTTAAACCGGAACTTCGTGTTTGAAAAGCATGCTTTATAGGATGGCATATAATTCCTCGTGAAGTGAGGTTAATAAAATAATTTGTCGTGCCTCGGGAGCTAAGCTGTGTGAATTCAAAGAAAAAAATATATATATATACTTGAAGGTGTCATGCAGTTGCCTGGCAACAATGTGGTACTACTTCATGTAAGCCTATATAGGAGCATAGTAAACAAATATGGCGGACGGTAAACGGTACGCAAACCATCGAAAGGACCTTTTTGGTTTCAAAGAAGACGAGGTGGAATGACGAAAAGCCTCATACGCAAATCAAGAGTTTCTACTCGCGGTGCACCCTCCCCTGAGCTTCGCAAGGTTCTGTGATACACATATTTCTAGTTTAAATAAATCTTTTCTCAAGCAAAGTAGAAGGGACATTGTCCCAATGAATTAACCAAATTTACTTACTTAATTTCAATGTTATATTGCCAAAAGCCATCACACATACAATTAATTGGATAAAAAGATTCTATAGATGGTTTTCACTCATGTGACATTCAGTCCTGTGGGACTCAAATGACAAAGGCCATGGTGGCCATGATGGTGCACATAACATTTTAGTTGTTAGTTTTCGTAGGTGCATGTGCACCAACATGGCCGCCGTGGCATAACGTGAAAGCCACCTATAGAGCAAAACAGAAGCAATAGAAAGACAAAAATTGTAGGATTACAAGAATGGAAGTGGATTACAATTCATCAATTTTGATTTATTGACTGGTGGTCTAGAAATCAAAATTGCCATTTTCACTATAATGCAATATTGTTTTAACAAGCATTTTTATCTTGTTGATTAGAAACGTGTTCAAGAATTGCAGTCACAACTGAATGCTGAAATCAAGACCCATCAACAGGCTCGAGAACAGCTTTTAACATCAACCAGGGATGTTGACTCTGTACAGCTCAGAGTAAGTTGTAACTTCCTCATCTTGTTTTTTGCATACTTTCCTAGCTTAAGAATCTGACAAAAACGTAAAGAATTGCCTGTTAACATGCTCAGATAAGATGCATCTATTTAAGGGTGTGCTTATCTGCATGAATCTTTGCTCCTTTTGGGGCTGGGGTGACAGGCTAGGGTTCATTTGTCTTTCATTGTTGCAGTGTGCGGAAGCTGAGGCTCAACTTCAGGCCAGTGAGAAACGTTTAGCTGATATTTTGGACAAGGAAGCAGGCAATCTTCAAGAAGGTAAAATTTCAGTTCCAACTTTATTAATTATTCAATAATTAGATAAGTAATGAACCTCCATGGAACACTCTCAAGTGGCAACTTGGAGGAAATCTTACTAAGGGAGATGGCCTCTGGGGAAAATTAATGTCTGCTAAACTTTGTGAGTGTACATGCATGCAGGGATGTAGATAAGAGCTGGCTTCTGGATTATTTCACTAGCTGAAAGAGAACTCATCACCAGCTGAAGTTTCACTAGAAAACAAAGAGTTCAGGTGATGTATGGATAAAAAAACCCACAGTGTGGCCACTGAAATGAGTGATCTCCTCAGTTCTTTTCCACAGTGCCTTTTTTTTAAGTGGTTTACAAAATGGGATTTTTCTGAGTTTTGATTTTTTCTTTTTTGGGAGGGTGGGGGATGAAAGGGTAAAGGAAGGTGTTTTCATCAAGTGTTTTTTAAACTTGACAGACTACTGAGAATAATAAACTGTTGTCCATTATCTGAGGTGCTACTTCACAGAATTCTCACCTTGTGTTGTGTTTTTTAATAATAATCCTTTACAGCTGATCAAGAGAGGATAAGAAAGGAGGTCACTGAAAAGTACACTGTCAAGATTCAAGAATACGACTTGAAATTGAACAATGCAGAAGCCAAAATCAAGGGTAAGTAACGAGAACGATTCACTCTTTAAGGCCAATTTAGATGGTACAAAAAAATGTCTTAGGGTTTAAAAACGTTTGATAATCACACAGTCAAAATTTTTCATTCTGTACACTCATTAGCCAGATGTTAGTTTGATTTGATATTTATATATACAAATAGGTTTTAGACTTTTTGAAGTGGGCTAGGAGAGCATTAATTTTGGCTCTTGGATATTGTAACTACAATAATATTTTACCTTGTTTTCTTTTGGTGTATTTAGGTCTTGAGGAACAGTTACAACAAGCTAAACAACATGCAGAGCAATTTAAATCTATGTCAGAAGCTAATGAAAATGCATTGGGTGATTTAAATAAGGTAATTTTATTTAGTTAAACCTCAACTTGTAAATGGACTGCAAAATGTAAGTAAAGCATGGACACTTCACTTATGCAAGAGCAGTCAGACTAAAGGAGATTTATGTGCAAATTTAACATGATGAATTCCCTATGTTTTTCTAAAAAACCTCAGACATAATGAAAAGATAAATAAGACCACTGCTCTCCCAGATTCTATGTGCCATTTTTTTTTTTCATCACTGAAATAGCGGGGAGGCTGTCTTAATTTTTCATTTGAAATGTCCAAGATTGTAGGCTTAATTTCTGCCTCACACTCAGATTCCGTCCCCAGGGGGTGAGTGGAGGCTCATTTAATGAAAAACGGCTGGTAATCAAGTCTAATAATTGTCTCATTGTCTTTCAAATAATTATGTGCAGTTTAGCTGAATTTTAACAAAGGAAAGCCTTTCCTTTCCACCTTAGACAAGTGAAGAATTTAAGCGAACCATAGAAGGAAAACTCAGGACTGCAGAGCAAGAAGTTTCACAGTACAAGTCTCAGGTTTCCACTCTCCAAGCTCTTAACCAGGACCTCAATGCCACAAGAGCCAAGCTAACAAGGGAAACAGAGTCACAGACCAGGAGCTTACGAGAAATGTTAAGCAAGGTCAGGGCTGAGCTGGACGAGGCTTTGAAGAAAGCCCAGACATCTGCTGCAGCTGAGATGACTGCAAAAGAAGAACTGAAGGAACAAGCTATCTTGGCTTCAGAGGTGACTGCAGATAAATGCTGTTGTTCAAATTTTTCTGTGTTTTAAAATGTTTTTGAAACCTTTTTTCATTTTTGTTTTTCTTTCTCTCAGAATAATGATAATGAATCTGAGACAAAGGAAAATGAAAATTAAACTGGTTTGAAAATTTTGAAACCAAAGAAAAATTTGAACCACAACAGAAATATAGTTGAAAGCATTTTTTCGGCATTGCTGTATTTATGATTAATTAACACTGATTGACATAATCCTTTGCTGCTTGTACTGCTCATTAACTTCTTTTCCTCCATTCTGATAGACGCAAGACAAATATGAGAGAGAACTGATCCTTCATGCTAATGATGTGCAAGCATTGACTTCAATCAAGGAAGAGGTAAGTATGCTTTATTGGCAGATAATAATCATTCTGAATATTGCAGTTGCCTGTTAGCTTTTTTTTTAACAATTATAATATTTGTGTAAAACTTTCCATGTTGAGTCTGGAGGAAATATTGAAAATGTGGCAATTTAAATGAAAGTTACTGATTGGTAGAAGTGTTCTTTAGTATTATAAAAAATGAAATTTGGCATGATTCTTGTTTTTTTTTTTTTAGCTGTAGTGAAAGGATTACAGTCATTCCACCTTATCTTTCACCTTATCAAGTTCTTGTTGATTTTCTCTTAAGTTTCAAGAGCAGAGCAGCAAATTCAAAGAAATAGAAGACCGTGCCTTGGCAGCTGAACAAAAGTTACAACAATACGCAAGCTCTTGGGAAGAACAGAAAAAGGCCAAAACTTCAGAGACGAAGAAGTTAGAGGCTCGCTGTGCAGACCTTGTAAATCAGAATTCTACACTACATGGCCAGTTAGAAAAGGTTTGTTTGTGTTGGGCACCAGCCGATGTTTAGCTAATGCCAGAAAACAGGGGGGCCATGAATGTGTGGGGCATATATTTATTTTGACTTTTCCAAAGAATGTTCAGTTAAAATCCCTGCCCTATCACCCAAAATAAATCAAATCTCCCTCCTCCCCTCCCCCCCCCCCCCCCCACCTTGGGCAAATAAAATTATTGTATCCCTTTTGGAAATTTTAAAAGCTGCTAGAGTTTAAATTTTTATTGTTACCCTTTGTGAGATGTCACATTTAAAAATGACAGCATTTATTAGTATTCAAAAAATCTTTCAACGCTATTAAATAGTGTCAAAAAACAATTTTGAAGACTTACAAATAGTGTTTAGTCACAGGCACTTGGGCTCTACAACCTACCAGCATTTTGTAAGGTTTCTCCAACACTTTACTGGTATTTCTTCAGTTAATGGTCATAGATTTAGTGATTGACTTTTTCCTTCTATTTACAGTATCCCCAATTAGGGTAATAAGCGCTTTCATATCATGCTAAATACATAAAGTGCTTTATACTCAACAAAATGTACGGTTTCTGATTGGTCAATGATGAATGCATAAATAGACTAGTGGTATCCATTGGAAAGTGAAGTGCTACCAGTAAAGCTTATGCAGAAGAAGCGTTGGTTTTTGGAGCTGTCTTGTTATTTGCATATACCATACTTCAGATAGTGAACAGATGAGCAGGTTGATTTATTTTGACATTGGATTAACTTGGCTTATATATATGTATATAATGCATGTACACAGGCTGGTCTAACTGGGGAGCTCATATTAAAATGCCGTTTATGGCAACTTGCGGGCGATATGAATGTCTATGACCAAAGTTTGGGCATTTTTGAAACCATTGAAGCGTTTTGTTAAGAATATATTAAACAAAAAATCATAGTGAAGTGCAATTTTGAGAACTTTCAAAACATCACTCCTGCGCATAAATCACAAAATGCACTCGTGTTGATATGATTTCCAATACTTATTAATCTCTAATAGCTGGAGTAAGTGAGTATATTTTACTTCATTTGCCAGCTGAGTGCCCAGCTTGCAGCCAGTAAAGAGTTTGCTGATAAAGTTACCCTGCCTCCAAAAGAAGGCGTAGCAGGTGAAGAGGGTGGTGAAGATAACAAGTCTGTAGAGGAACTGTGGGAAATCATCAGGTAATTATTATGCTTCTGGACTTGTTCATTAGTTAGCTTTTCTGATCTGCTGTCTTGCAACATGGGCTGTTATTCTTGGTTTTCACATGACGTCATAAAAATTCAAAAATCTAAAGTATAATGATGTCCTACAAAGCTGTTTCTAACATGCAGGGTTCTCCTTATCAGGCGGTAACCGGTAAAATTTACCGCTTGAAGCAGCACTTATTACCGCCTTTAACCGCTTGCCCCCGGAAAATTTTTAAGACACACAGTTTTCCCTTTACCGCTTAGCAAAAATCCCTTACCTGCTGAGCGGAAATTTAGGGAGAACCCTGAACATGGTATGTGGATACAAGTGTTGTAATCTTTCACAAAAAGTTTCAGGTTTTAACGATGTTTTGCTTCCGATTTACAAAGGTTTTAAATGTGTCATGCAATTCGTCACACTATTTCCGATGAAAGTTATTGTTTGCATTATAAGTGCTTATAAGCCGAGTTAATGGAGCTTATAGCAAATACAATATTTTTTTATTTGATTTTTGGTGATTTTTGGCCGCCATGTTTGTGCCCCTGAGTGGGGCACAAAGATGGCCGCTCCATACATTTCTTACTAAAAATGTCTAATACTCGTTTGCCTACAACTCTTGAACAAAATGCTTTGGGCTTCAAAATTTGGCCAAGATGTGTATAGTTTTAAACTCTCTACAATTCCATAAACATTTTGGATTTGAAATCTATTGTGTAATGCTTCTGAACTTTGATATGACGTAAGTGAAAACCAAGAATTGTTCATTAGTTAGACATGAAAAATGGATGAGTTGAGTTTTGATACAAGTTGAGCATAAGAAGAATTTACGTTGCAGTTAATGGCCATCCTAGTTTTAAATACAGAGCATCAGTTGGAGACAGGTCCTTCACTTGCACTGCACCGAAGCTCTTGAATGCGCTACCACTTGATTTCTGATGCGAATTTTTGTCGCGCTCTCCAATGCAATTTTTGTCGCATGTGTAAACGGGCGGCGATTTCCTGTGCGATTCTGGTACGACATTTGCTGTGATTTTCCAAAAATCGCCGCCAAGTTGCGTCAGATTTCGAACATGTTCGAAACCTGCGACATCACGCGACAAATCGCACCGAAATCGCTGCCCATTTACGCAAGCGATTTGAAGATGCAACTTACGCGTGACAAAAATTGCATCGCCAAGTGCGACAAAAAAAATGCCTGAAAAATCGCCTGTGTAAACGGGCCTTAATATAGTTAATGTGCCTGATCGATTACCCTGGTATTGGTTTTATGAGAATGTGTAGTTCCAAAAAATATCCATACTCCCCCCACGGAAGGTTTTTGTTTTGCACCCCCCGTCCCCCCAGGAAATTCCAGTTTAGCTTCATACTTTTCTTCTAAAATGTTGACTTTTAAGACCCCCTCCTCCCTAGGAATTTCCACTGACCTTCCATGGGGGTGGGTATGGATTTTTTCTGGAACTACACAATCATAATTTGACCTTGCTGTTTGTACCAAATCTCTATCCAACTTACCATCTCATTGCCTCACTTGAAAGTCGATATTCTCTGATTTTCATGCACCTTTACATTGTAAAAGGTTTGTTCGCCGTGAAAAGGAGATTTCAGAGACAAAATGTGAGCTGTCGCAGTCTGAAAGCATCCGCTATCAGCAACGCTGTGAGTACCTGGAAGGTCAGATTGAGGACTTGCAAAAGAACATTACAGAGCAAAGAACACAGTCTGAGGTTGACTCTCAGACAGCAGCTCAGCATGCAGAGATCATGGAGAAAGTAGAAAAGCTAAACGAACTAACAGAAGCTAATAAAGTACTGGAAAATGAAAAGACAAATGCAGAGGAGATAGTCCGAGAGCTGGTGGTAAAGGTACAGTGAAACCTCTGCTAACACTTTATGGCAGACTTTGTAAATGGAAACCTAGTGAATACTCTCAGCCACACATAAGCACTGCATTTTGCACCTTCATTAAGTGCCTGGACACATAAATGTGTTTGCAAGATGTTCTACTGAGAATGTACTGTACTGGGAAGTGCGGGTGTACGGTATTTACACACGAGTTGCTTCATATCAGAAATCACATGAGCGAGGCTTTGTGAGTGAGTAAGATTTCTGATACAAACCATAAAGTGCGTAAATGCCATTCAAAGCACTGCCCATGCTGTAATTTGTTTATTTTATATGTTTGTGATTGGACAAGATGCTTTTTTCATGTGCAAGAAACTCGTTTTGCCATTCTGATTGGCTGCGAACCCTGAATGGGGCTTTCACATGCCAAATTTTAATAGAAAATCTCAATAAGTATGAAATAAGGTTGTGTAGAGCTCATTATGTCCCCATCTACACACATCTTTAACAATAATAATAAGGTACTGAACGGTTGTTCCTTTTCACTTTCAGTCCTTGCATACTTAGTCCTTGCATACTTTATGATATGCTTACATTATGATATGCTAATTTGTTGTTTCTTAGGTCCAACAGTTGGAGGGAGAGATGCGACCTCTAAAAGCTGACATTCAATCAATGACAACACAAAAAGATGCCTTGTTAGCTGAGAAAACTGCACTGAAAAATGAGGTACTCTCATCATTGTTATCTGGTATAGTTGAACCCTGTTAATACAGACACCAAAGGGACCACAGAAACTGTCCATATTAATGGGGTGTCCGTATTACATGTTAGTGGGTTCACATATTGTTCAGTAAGGGAAAATGGCAGTGAATTACCCCATCTAGCCCCAGTATTTATATATTGGTCATTCCTGTTGTTAGAGTAAGATGTAAGTGTTGTAATTTTACAGTTGATTTCCTCTTGTCATTTTAGATTGTTCGTTGGACGGCAAAGACCAATCAGTTATCTGAACAGTACAAGAATGTTGATGCTGATGAGTACAAGAGAATGAAGGAAGAGAAGAAGCAATTTCAGCAACAGATATCCAGCTTAAAGAGTGACAATCAAAGGATGAGAACTCAAGCAGAATCACTGAAGTCTGAGTTGTCCAAAACACAAGGAGAGCTTGCTGGGCAAAAGGTAAATAATTTATGCTTCAGCTTGACTTTTAGTATGCATAATTATGCACTGTGCTACACACACTGCCCAGCTACAAACCACTCTCATACTAACACAGTCTTGGTCTTACTGAACAAAAAGTAATGCCAGCTTGTAGTATATACTGTAAAGCAGACAAGCTGCATTTCCAGATAAGTCACAGCTGAGGGTGGGAGGGTGGAGGGAGGGGGCACAGGTTCTTTAAGAAAAAGGGTAAGTAAGAGAATCAGCTCGTTAAACTTTGGTTGTATCCATGGAATCATCCATTATTGAAAACAAATCACACAAAATGGTGATTGGTACATGTTCTCACAGATAAGTCCCTCCCCCCAATTTTATGGAACATTTTATTTAAAATGGTACAGCTTATCTGCCGGTTTTTAAGTTACTGGTATATGCCATTTCCTACACAACACTCACATGCAGCCTTGAGCTTACAGAATTCCCAAATGTTGTTGTGAACATGCATGTTTTGGGTAATTATGTTCCTTGCATTTTTCTCAGGCCATGTCACAGAGAACAACTGATCAAATTGGAAGTCTGAAGGGAGAGCATGAGAAAGCTGTGGCTAAACTTCAAGAGGAAGTGGCCACACTAAAGAGCTCAGTGAATGCAAAGACAGAGGAAGTCAATGAGAAAAATAAAACTCTACTTCAGGTTTGTTCCCTTAAGGTGCCGGTACACGAGGCAATTTTTTCCTGCAACTTGCAATGCAATGCTGACGAAAGCCGTTGCGAGACAAGTTGCGGATGAATTTGCGCGTGTAACACCTTCTCTGCACAACTTGTTTCGCAATGAAAAAGTGCAATGCGAGCTGTAGAAAAAGTTGACCACTTATCTACTTTTTGCAACGTTGCAAGACAAGTTGCAAACATGTAACATGTAATGTCGCAACGGCTCTCATCAGCATTGCGTTGCAAGTTGCAGGGAAAAAATGCCTCATGTAACAGCACCTTTACTGACATTTTTAGGGTCACCTTCTTGGATAATCCAACTAGAACAACTATCTATCTTTCATCCTAATGGACTGTCGTACAATTATGGAGACATGTAGTGTAGTTTTAACTTTTGAGTCTATGGATGAAATCCTATGGTGTAACCATTAAAACGAAACCTTTTCGGCAGTACTTTTGCATTGTACCATTTGTTGTTCAATATTTTATAAAATGAAATTCGGGGCACTCTCTCTTCATTTATCTGAACCATCATCATTAAAATCAAGGAGAGTGCTTAGGCACCGGGTACAATGTCAAAGCTGAATAAATTGATCATACACAGATACCTATCTGTCTGTCTGACAGTTTGTTTTTCAAAGAGAAATTGGTTGAAAATTTTTAATCAATCCTAGGAGTAAAAGGGCTAGCTAATGGGGTACATAATACGCATGCTTTCAGGTTAAGAGAATAGCTCGCCGTTACAAAACCCAAGTTGATGAACAAACAAAGGAAATGGAGGAGCTTAAGAAGAAAGTGAATGAGTCTGGGCAACCTGCAGGAGAAGGAGCTGCTGCAGGGACATCAGCCCCACCTGCTGAAAATGTGGATGTGACTTCATACGAGAACAAGATCAAAGAGCTAACGGAACAACTTAAGAACTCTGAAGAAGAGGTGAAGAAACTGAAAGAGTTGGATGAACAGAACAAGGTAAGCTGAATATTAAAGATTTTCTAGTCAGTCAGGGATGTAGCTAAGAGCCGGCTACTGTCAGATTTCACCAGCTAAAAGAGAACTTATCACTGGCTGAAATTTCACTACAAAACAAAGATTTGGGATGATTTTGAAGGAGCACAAACCAGAAAAACCGGCTGGGATTGTTAATGGGCCAGCTTAAAGGCCCACCTTCACCCAGCTACTGTGCAGCTGTGAGGTGATTTAGTGGTTAGCAAGTTGGACTTTTCATTTAAAGGTTGTTTGAACCAAGGTAACTGGCAAAGTCACCTTGCAATGGACAAGCATCCCATCCTGGGGGAGTTGCAGGGTTGTCATTAAGCTTTGAGGTTGTTAGCTGCACAAGGAAAACTGGTGGCAACACACTCAAGATAACCTCACATGGTTGTTGTCATTTATTTATTTTTAAACCTTGAGTTGCCAGTCATAATAGGTTCATAAAACGGGTTTCTTGACTTGACTAGCCTGCGTGGCAGGCATAAACAGGGAGGGGGTAGAAGGGAAGGAATGCCTGCTATGAGAACCGGGCTATTTCCATTACGCCCACCTCTTTCTTTGTAATCGAATTACGTGAACTTTCAATACGTTCACCATTCAGAAACTGGCACCCGCTTTTATGCATGGAGGACTTCACGTGGGAATTTGTATGTTTACAGCACAACGCAAATTAGCTAATCAGAATTTTGCGGCCACCAGCGTCCACAGAAATGAACAAATGGGGGTCTTTATTGCAGGCGTCTTTTCCCTCTCTCCCCAGTTCCCTGATCCCTGATGCCTGCTATGCAGGCTGTGACTTGACCTACTTTGTGAATGTTTTTTGTGATGCAAGAATAATCTCTTTATCAAAGTCATGCCCTTTCTTTACTGTGAAATGATCTCAGTTCTTCCATTTGCCGTTGCCAGGATCTGCAGTTAAATCAAACTTGAATCCACCTTGCTTCATTTCATCTTATTGTTTTTGCAGGCTTCACTGAAAGAAAAAGAGGATAAGAACAAGAAAGTGTTGATTCAAGCCCGAGAAAAACTACAACAACTTACAGGTATGTCAAGGAAGTAATGGTATTAATCAAGAATTCTGGCCTCTGCAGTTACTGTTAATTTTTTATTTTTCCCTCTGGAATCAGCCCTCATTCAGTGAAGTGTAAATCCTTAAAATGAATAGACAAATCTGTGAACACGGACAACTCGTCCTCGAGGAATAGCTGAAAACAGTTTTGGAGGATGTAAAAACATCAACTTATAGTAATATTTTAAGGTGTTTCCCTCCAGTTTCCATGCAGCCGCACCGACCATTTTTAAGCGGCCATTTAACTAACTTTCCTTTATTGAATTAGTATAAAACTTACACAAAGTATTGTACTTAGTTTGAAGTTTATAAGATTGTAATAATTTTGAAAATCGGATTTAAAATTGCGGAGATAAACGAGTAACATTGAAATCGCTTGAGTCTAAATTCCGAGCGATTGCGATGGCATCTAGAAAAATCAAAACTATTACGATAAACTATGACATATGGCAAACAAAATATCTAAAAATTAGAAACTTTTGTCAAGCCGATTTTGAGTAAATCAGGAAAACATTTCGAACTTGTGATTTTGCATGTGTATGAGCGCATCAATAAGTTCCTCAATCAAGCTTATAAAAGTTTAATTTCTCAATCTCAAATTTACGCCAAAATGTGTGTTTAGAGTATGAGATGAAACTATGAAATTTTGAAAGCGTTTCTCGTTTTAGTTTTGGAGATTCGATTTTCTGTAGGAAACCATAGTTTTTTGACTGAGTCCTTGATATTGTAGTTTTAGCGCTTTTCTATATATTTCAAAAACCGCGAGATAGATTTTTTTAAAACTTTTTTAGTCGTTTCTTTATAATATGAACAACATTGTCTCGAAGTTTGATCTTGATTGAAACATTGCAACATGGTCAAATAAAATAATAAAGTTCACCCAAAACGCGATTGAGACTTTGTCTTTTGATTGCACGGTTGAAGGCGCACAAACACGCTTTAATTAATTAATTCAGGTGAAGCGAAACGCATTTCTGCGTGACCATCATGTTTTGCGGAGTAACGTTAAGGGCTGTGTTCCACGTTATTTTTATCGTTCCCACGAATTTCAGTGGGACGTTTATTTGAAAGCAGGTTTTTTTATTCGCATTTGACGTGCACTGGACTTTCTCGACATTTTGAATTGTAGGGAAAAGAAAGAAGTCATCGCGATTTGCATAATTCTCAACACGCAGAAATGCGTTACATTTCACCTGAATTAATTAAAGCGTCTTTGCGACGTGCGCCTTCAACCGTGCAATCAAAGCACAAAGTCTCAATCGCGTTTTGGGTGAACTTTATTATTTTATTTGACCATGTTGCAATGTTTCAATCACGATGAAACTTTGAGACAATGTTGTTCATATTATAAAGAAATGACCATAAAAGTTTTAAAAAAATCTATCTCGCGGTTTTTGAAATATGTAGAAAAGTGCTAAAACTACAATATCAAGGACTCAGTCAAAAAACTACGGTTTCCTTCAGAAAATCGAATCTCCAAAAATAAAACGAGAAACGCTTTCAAACTTTCATAGTTTCATTTCATACACTAAACACACATTTTGGCGTAAATTTGAGATTGAGAAATTAAACTTTTATAAGCTTAATTGAGGAATTTGTAGATGTGCTCATACACATGCAAAATCACAAGTTCGAAATGTTTTTCTGATTTACTCAAAATCGGCTTGACAAAATTTTCTAATTTTTAGATATTTTGTTTGCCATATGTTATAGTTCATCGTAATAGTTTTGATTTTTCTAGATGCCATCGCAATCGCTCGGAATTTAGACTCAAGCGATTTCAATTTTTCTCGTTTATCTCCGCAATTTTAAATCCGATTTACAAAATTGTTACACTTTTATAAACTTCAAACTAAGTACAATATTTTGTGTAAGTTTCATTCTAATTCAATAAAGGAAAGTTAGTTAAACGGCTGCTCAAAAATGGTAGGTGCGGCTACACGGAAACTGGAGGGAAACACCTTAAGATGCTGTTTATTCGAAAACCCCTGAATTAACAAGTCAAAGATTCAAATATCTTTAAAATTCAATTTCATTTTGTCCTCCAAAACCTTGGCACCCTGTTCAAACATGGAGGCGTTCACGTTTGGCAGAGTCAACGGCTAAAGGTTTAACATGGACTTCTGTAATTAATTAAGAAAACTGCACAGAACAGAACAAGATGGAAAACTTGGTTTCAGACTTTTGTTCTGCAAGGAATTGAATTGAATCGAAAGAAGAAGTAGAAAATAACCTTTGCTATTATTTTTTGGTTCATGCACTTGTAGAAGTTAAACTGTATAATCTGGTCTGCTTTTTGTTTATTTTCATTAGCTACCAAAGACAGACTGAATGCAGAAAATGAGGACCTGAAGAAGAAGCAAAAATCTGTTAGTGATGAAAAGGAGAGTTTAGGTCAAAAACTGAGTGAACTAGAGATGAGACTGAAGGTCCTGAATTCTCAGTTTGAAGGAAAAATAGCTAGACTTGAAAAAGAACTGCAGGATGCTAAGGAGGAGAAAGACAAGCTGGAGAAAGCTGCTGGAGATGCAAAGAATCAACTTGATAACAACCTGCAAAATCAAAAACTGTAAGTCTGGATTTTTTTACCTCCAATTTTCCCCTTGAGCATCCCAAGGACTACTTTAGGTTGAGAATCCCAGAGAAAAAAATTGGGTCTCCCAAGGTTGGTAGTGATTTTAACTCAAGAATAATAATTTAGTCTTTCAAGAGTGATTGTCCAGGTTAGTGTGGTTCTGAAAAGAACAGTTGTTGTTGACATTGACCGATGAGTTCAACAACCTGAGTAAAAGTCATATTCAGAGTCATGTGAATTGTAAAATGTCAGTTGATGGTATTAGGTATTAGAGTGCTTTTCAATTGAGTGTCAAAAGTAATTTTGCATTTGCTTTGGTTTTGCATCGCTACGCTAAATGTGATTGGCTAGAAAATCTTGTGCCACTTTCTCAACCAATCACAAGTAAAACCAAAACCAATCATGACTTGCTCGCGGGCGTTTTGCCGTGCTTGGTGTCAGCTACTCTGCTACATGTATTTGCTTCAAGTTCTGATTGATTCATTGGATTGTCCGTGAGTTCTGTGATTGGTCAGAGTTATTACTTTTGATTTTACGACACTCAAATAAAAACCTCTCTGATGTTTGGTTGTTGCTGTCATTGGTCCGTTTTGCCACTGGTTAAATTTTGAACTCCTGAATTTGAGTGTTTTTGAAATGACAGTGATATACTACTGTCTGTTTGTATTCAGTGAGACTGAAAAACTGCAACAGAAGCTTCAACAGTACC
Source organism: Cladopsammia gracilis (assembly GCA_022457155.1). NCBI lineage: Eukaryota > Metazoa > Cnidaria > Anthozoa > Scleractinia > Dendrophylliidae > Cladopsammia > Cladopsammia gracilis. The sequence continues at coordinate 25,438 of JAJGOT010000061.1, read as the reverse complement.
AGGCATTGATCCAGAAACAGCAAATGAGGATCAAGTCTCTTACAGCAGCTTCTGCAAACTCCATCTCAAGACCCTCCCCAGGGGAGACTTCTGGGGCAGAAGCTCTTGCAACTCAAGGTTGGTTAGAAAGTGGAGAAAAATAACATTACTGAGCTATGTACATAGGTCTGTGTTATGAAAACTGATTTGGTTGCCATTAAACAGTTGACCAACTAGTTGTAATTGATAAGATAATTAGAACGTTTGCCCGTAAGCCGGTTTCAATATGATAATGAGTTTAGTAACATGCTAATGAGCTTTGAACAGTATAACGCTGTGACTTGTATTAAAATAATGAATACCACCACTGCAATTTGCGCTGAACCATTTTCACTCAATGCAATCACAAGTTTTGTCATTTTTTCGCCTTTTGCAAACCTTAAAATCCACTGAGTCACAATCTCATGAAAATAATTACAAACCATCCGGCTTCAAATGAACTGTGTAACAAACATCTAGAATCTTTGTGTGTACTTTGACTACTTTTCTTACATCTTATAAACTTAAACCATCATTTTATCAAACACTACCTAAACCAAGCTTTAATCACAAATCACCATGCCTGCTATAAATTGAAATTCTGAGCAGACGGTATAAAATCAATTCATACATCACTGCTCAAATTAACTAGTGTGCACTGCTACTTTCCGCATAAGAATGTTAAAAGCTCATTAGCATGTTACTGAACTCATTATCATATCAAAACTGGCTTACGGGCAAACGTTCGTCAGCGAGACGATAAAACAGCATTATTACAACAAATTTACCGCAGCAATTGCTATCTTTTGGATACACTAGTATTATATGTTGCAAGATGTTTTATTTTTTATTTTTGGAGTAATTTTCCTATTCTAAATCCTTAATAAATATTTAATGCCAGGCGCCTCAAAGGTGGCCATTTTGATAATCTCTCCATGCTCTTGACATTTTGTGGTGGTCTTTCAGTTATAGCCCAAAGTATAAATTTGTCAGTGCTAAGTAGGTTACATCACCCCTAGCTGCAAAGGACGTATTGTAAGAGGAAAAAATATTTATTTATTAGGCAATGGGATTTGTAAATTACTTACCTAGAACACTATGATGAAAAAGTAACCTGAAAATTTTGCTTTATTTCAGAAGCCCCCACAAGTATCAATACCTCATCTGCACTGCCAGTGTCTTTGGTACCGCCAACAGCAACAATAAAACCCACCACCACCCCCACGACCATCAAACGAGCAGGTCCTAAGGCAAGCATCAGACCTATAGCAGTAGCACCAACACAGAGCACCCCCACCCCCACAGCAACTGTTTTACCCACTGTCACCTCCACCCCCTCAGAAACAACAAGTGCAGCTGCCGTCATAAGGGGAACAGGCACAGTTATTTCTATGGCTAGTAGTGTGTCGACCTCTGTTCCAACAACAGTATCTGTGCGTCCCATCACCAGCACTGCAGAAGAAGAACAGCAACCACAGATTCCTGAGTGAGTAATCAGTACAACTGTACAGTTGAACCTCTGTAACACAGATGCCAAAGGGATGTAGCTGCATTACAGAGGTGTCTGTTAGGAGAGGTTTCATTGTATATCTACAGTTAATCCTTTCCCTGACTGAACAGACACAATAATTTATCATGTACTTGTTGGGCTCTTTAACCCTACTAAGACCTGGCTTTTTGTGGTCTTCTTGGCCAGGGGTGGGGAGGGAGGGGGGGGGGGGGGTTAGGCGTCCATAGGGTCATCATTTCGAATGACGGCCATCTTGGATTACTATGATGTCAGGAAAGCGCCACTATTGAGGCAAAATTAATTGAAATCAAAATAAAAATGATCTTAAATTGCAATGAAGGGGCCAAAACTAACTGTCTGCCATGAAATGAACATTTAACCAAGGAGAAAGAAACGTTTTTTTTTTCAGAGGAGAACCAGAAGTATCATCCTCAGAAGTGACAGCTAGTGAACAGCCACAGCCAACTCCATCAACAGCTGTAGTGTCCGGCAAAAGACACAGAGATGAGCCAGAAGTGACTGACAGGTAACATGGGCACATAGGTCTACAGTGTGTTAGCTAGGCTAAACCTATGAATCCCCAATTTCAAAATGTGAATTCTCCTTTCTTCTCATACATTTCTCATATCAGTAGTGGGGACAATTTGTTATAATATCTGGGGTATTCATTTTGTGTGATCATGTTCTTAATTCTCTTGACCTCTCTGAATGCTTTGGCATTGATATCACAAGGAAGAATTTGACACTTATCACTATTGGCACTTAAGGGGTTTAAAGGCAAAACTATGAGTGACAGATTTCACTTGTCAAATAAGCTTATGTGTTTCACTATCGATGTTGATGTCTTTTGTTGTAGAAGTACTACTGAGGTTGCTGAAGGTACCAGTGCAGATGAAGAACCAATGACAAAGAGAATCAGGACTGCAGAGGTTGGTTAGCACTTGATGCTCTTTTGGTAAACTAGCAATAGGTTGTTTTGGTGGACAGGCCCCAGTATATCAAGTCTTGAACTTTACGGGGCTTCCAGTGTAGATGTAACTAAAGCATATCTCTAGGTTTTGCTTGAAAGCAGACTTTAGTTCCTTTTTTGAGGGCATAGTAAGAAAGTAACTGCAACATGGAAATTTGTTGCACGCATAGATGATAATACGTGCAACATCAGGGTTGCAACCTGCAATGCAATGACAAGTTGCACGATTTTGTTGTTTGTATTACTTCATCGTTGATAATGCATTAGTTGAATAAGAAGAAAGTGATCATAAGATAATTAAAAAGACCATCATGGGAAGAACTTTTTAGTCTAAGACATGCAGGAACCAGCAGTTCAGAAATCTTATTTTAAAAATTACTTGGGAATTACACCCAAAGCCCCTAGAGTATTACTCTTCAGCATATGACACTGCTAAGTTATATATCAAACATAAGGAAAAGTGGTTCATCAGGATATCCAAACACTGGGAATTGTGTTGAGATAACAATGTGTAGCCGTTTGTTTTGTTCAACCCACTTCGAGGTGTTGGGGTTTGAGAAATGTCATTTCTTACCAAAACTCTAAATCTCTAGAAATGTGCACATTATCTTTTGTAAATGATTCATTTTAGGTTCAGTTTGTAGGAGAAGTGGGAACATCACAGGAGGCTGTCATAGAAGCCACTACTACCGAGGAACGAGCAGATAATGAACTTGGAGAAGGTGAAGTTGGTGTAGAGGCGTCTGATTTTCTTGAAGTTTATGAAGAAGATATCGGTGGAGAGGAAGAGGAGGAGGACGAAGTCGAGGAGGAGGAAGAAGAAGAAGTCGAGGAGGAGGAAGAAGAAGAAGAAGAAGAAACTGGCAAAACTGTGGCAGTTGAGACTGGTAAAGTTGCTACAGTTGCACCAGAGGTGGTGTTGATTGATAGTGATGATGATGAAGATGAAGAAGAACAAGAACAAGAAGGGGACGAAGGAGAATATGAAGAAGAAGATGATGGTGGTGAGGAATTTGCTTTTCTTCTACCTTCTCTACTGGTCATCAAAAGGGAAGAGTGAGGGGTCCACAAACATGACTGTTTTAACTCTTTCTTTTCCAGGGAGAAAGAGACATGTAAATTATGCAGTTCTATCTTTTGAGTCTGTTGATGAAATCTTATTGTGTGACCATTCAAATGAAACCTCTTCAGTAGTACTTTTGCATGGTACCATTTGTTTTTCAATATTTTACAAATGAAATTTGGGATTTTTCTTTAATTTTGATATTTGGCACTCTTGGCAGTTAAAGGGTTTTAATCAATCTCGCACTCATATTTTGATGAACAGGTCCACAATTATTTGTAGTGCTGGAAATGACAGTTCGTCATCGGACATTGTCCAACCAAAACATCCTAACATATATAATTACTAAATTACTTAGCTTTTGTCTTGAAAGTCTTGTTATGCCATCGCATTTGATTTCAAAAACATTAAAATAATCTTGAATTTATGCTGTTTATACCACTTATTTTGCTGTAAAGGTTTTCTTGATTTAAGAAAATTCAGAAAAAGACGTGATTTACAATCACCCTATAATGCATTACACGGTGGTCTAGTGGTTAGCGCGTCGGACTTTCAACCTGAAGGTCGGTGGTTCGAGCCTGGTCTCTGCCGTCGTGTTGTTTCCTTAGACAAGAAACTTTACTCCACACTGTCTCTCTCCACCCAGGTGTATAAATGGGTACCGGCGACAAAATGCTGGGGGTAACCCTACCATGGACTAGCATCCCATCCAGGGGGGAGTAGCAATATTCCTAGTTGCTTCATGCTACAGAAACCGGGTTAAGCTCCGGCCGTGTGGGCCATTGTGGCTCGAGTGCGACTTTACCTTACCTACCTTATAATGCATTACACACTTCAAAATAGCGGATGTCTGACCAATATTATTTTGTAAAATGTCAGATCAAAATGGAGGTTTGAAAGGACACATGCCCTTTTAAGTAAAAATAAATTATCATATGATGACCCGTACGACCCTGCGAGCCTTTTCTTTGCAAAACCATTGATGAAAGTCCTGTCTGAGGGCCATATGCATTTGTGCGGTCAGGGCCGGTGAAAGATGTACGGCTGTACTATAATTTAAGCGTACGGCCTCACGTTTTAAAATTTCAAGTAATTTTGTCTCCAAATTGGTCATATGATAAAATTCTTATTGCCTTAGTTAGGTCGGGCCAGATGGGAAAATATTTGGCTTTTGGTCATGGCGCACAGACCTTGAGTCAAATATTTTCCCATCTGGCCCTCCCACTTAGTCAATAACTACATATTATTTGCAGCACTGATTTGCTTGCTAAGGATTATTATATAATATAGGTGGTGAATATGATGATGAGGAGGAGGAAGATGATATGGAGGAAGGAGATGACGATGAGGACGAAAGAGGGGAGTATATGGGAGAAGAGGGTGACGAAGGAGAAGATGAAGACATTGAAGAAGATGAGGATGACGAGGAGGCAAAGCATGAGATTGTGGAAGTGATTGATGATGATGATGATGTCGAAGATGTCGGAGAAGGACAAGCAATGGAAGACACACCGCTAGAGGAAGAAGTTGGGGAAGACATTGAGGAAGGTGTGTATATAAGGTAGCAGGGACCTTAAGCTACCTCGACAGCAACTTCAAAGAAAATGTCATGTAAAAAAGATAATTCAATTTTGCTAATAGTTTGTCACTTGACTGGCTTCACACTTAAGGGGGGTGAAACTTGACTACAGTTTTAGAGTCGTTGCTAAGTACATTTCATGGTTAGCATTTCTCACGTGTCATAAACTGCTAATATGGTGGGAACTATGAAACTGAACACAAGACATCACTAAATCGACATTGCACATGCGCAACTAGTGCCAGTCCCAAACTGCGTGTAAGAATGAAAAAGCGCAAAAAATGAAAGGAAAAGAGATGAAAATTTGATTATTTTTTTGGCGAATCATAAGCAATTCAACTTTTATTAAAATCTGTAGCATGGTATTACCGTTAGGCAAAAAAAGGAAAGCTATTAAAAAAATGTATTAAAATACACCTTTATGACGTCATAGCTTTTTCAATAACGTAAATTTTAACAAATCCATGCTACAGATTTTTTTATTAGGATGTTCTTAAGCCGTTGACATTGGTTTTATTGGGAAAAAATGTAAGATGTTTGAGTTTTTAGGGTTTTTATGTTCTGCTCACATGACTTACCAAATGTGGTTGTGACTCATAAAATTTAATGGAACCATTAACAGAATGAACGTGACCTAACATCATAGCCGAGGAAGTAAAGAAACTCATATGACGTTTTGAACTCTTCCATAGCAACCAACTTGTAAGTTTCTCCCCCTTAACACAATAACAAAATATCATTAAGTCAACCTCACTTCACAGGAGTACTCTAAGAGTCCCCTTTCCTCCTCCCTAGAGGGGAAGGGATGGGGGGATGAATTGCGAGCCAGCATTGTAAAAGGAGGAACAAAAACCTTACCAACACTTTCAAACAATTTTTGTTTTGATATATCAAGTGAATATTTCGCTGATACTTGTTAATAACCCCGTCTTGATTAACTGTGTCACCAGCAGAAGACGACACCACTGAGAGAATGGAAGAAGGTCAAGATGAGGTAGAGCAAACTGAGACATCAGAGACAACTGTGGAAAGAGAAATCTCCACAACAGCGCAGCATAATGTCCCAGAAACAGAACGTCAGCTGATGGAGGCAGAACACAGAGTAACACCACCTACAACAGCACCATTTGCACAAAGACTTCTGAGTGCTAGGTCTCATTTGCCTCCGTTTTCATTCCCTCAAGTAAGTCCTTTCTGCAATTTAGTGCACAGCTACAAACAGAAGCAAAACTAAGCAAGTAACCATGACAGGCTGCTCTATGGTTTAACCTCTGATCTTTCAGTAGAAGTGATTTTTACCTGTAGGCTAAACAAGCAGCAACCCCTCAGTGCCACACAATGCCACTTTGAATTACCAATAGTGGTTTCCCTGTGGTGTCTTAACCTCTCCTTTTGTTGTTTGGGCCGCTTTATACTGCTATAACTATTGATTTACTGTGACCTCTAATAAATTTTGTGGAAGCGCAGGGGTCTAGTGGTTAGCATGTCGGACTTTCAACCTGCAAGTTGGTGGTTACAACCTGGTCTCTGCCGTCGTGTTGTTTCCTTAGACAAGAAACTTTGCTCCACGTTGCTTCTCTTCACCCAGGTGTATAAATGTGTACTGGCGACATGATGCTCGGGTGGGGGGAAAGAACCTTGCAATGGACTAACATCCCATCCAGGGGGGAGTAATAATACTCTCAGTCGCTTCATGCTACAGAAACTGAGTTAAGCTCCGGCAGTTGTGAGCCATCAGGCTTGTGAAGACTTAGCTTTACCTAATAACCTTTCTAATCTCAGGGCCAACCAGCCCCAGGTCCCTTTAATGATGAAGAGGACTGCATGGTGCCTAGTACGCCCACTCTGTTTGTACCAAAGAGAACAGATGGTTTTGCAGAGGCTATAAGGTAATGTGAAATGAGAGGAGTATATGTGGGTATTTAGGGTTTCAAAGGTGTGAAAGGCTTGGAGTACTTTGGAGCCATAATGACAAACGTCATGTCTTTTTAAAGAAAACACAGTAGATATTTACAAAGAAATTATTTACTTTGAAAGATGCCTTAACAGCCTTTTTATTAAATTTCGTGTTTGTTTGTTTGTATCCTCAGTTCTCCTCAAATAAACCGTTCGTCGTTCTCATTTGGTGCGCCAGGCGAGACTTCAATGTCATCTGCTGGGGGACTGGAGCTTAGTATGTCAGAGGAAGGTAAGTCATACAGTAACATCCAATATTTAAAAATACAACAGATTTCCTGTATGAAACCAGTGACTCCAGAGTCTATTTGCTCTATGCAATAAAAGTCTTTCTCTGTGTTATTGAAAGTTGATTGGATGGTCGCAGTTATGAAGGATAAAAACAAAAGAAAAATTCAAACTCTTTACCTCCAAATGCTGCTATGGTACTTAATAGAGACTCAAAATTTAGTGTTTGTCGATGTGTTACATAAAAAAAGCTTTGGCTCGTACAAAATGATATGTCAATAGTGCATATGACTTTTACACTTAATATTGTCAACTGTCTTTAATTTGCACAAATTGAAGGGACATTTTCTTGCAGGGCTTCGTGTGGATGACACCCAAGTAGACTTGATGGGGGGCTCAGATGAGGCTTCTAATGAAAGGCCCTCATTTGTGGTACCTACAGGTAGGACACTGAGGAGGCATAAGGGCAAAAAGAGCTGTAGAAGCTGCGAGGAAGACATCAAGATACGTAGAAAGGCAGACAAGGCTTCAGTTTTGAGGATTTTGAGGCAGAGAGTTGGAAGGAAGAATCGTATTACTTTGTTACTTAGTCCTTCAAGAAGAAGGCGAGGTAGAAGAACAGGTAGATTAGCTAGAAATAAAAGTTACATACATGTGCAAGTGCATTGCATCTTCAATTGCTCGTTTATGCCACTCTTTGTATGTAGTGTTACGAGCAACCTGACATTAACCATTTGAATATGTCATTTTGAAGGTCAGTTGTTGCTTTTTAAGACTGTATTTAGTTCTTCACGAAGAAGGTGTGGTAGAAAAACAGATAGATAAGCTCGATGTGCCATTCATTATCTGTAGTGAGGTAGACAACCTTTTAAAAATATTTGCATATTTCATGGTGAAGGTCATCAGCTGTTGCTTTGAAAGCTTTTGATGTCAGCTCTTCCTATCATTGCAAACCTATAAGTGTCTATGTGTTGGTGGAAAATAAATCACACTAGCAGACTGTTGCACTAACACATGAGCTAACAAATTCTTTCCTGCAGGATTACCGGAAACATCCGAATCTAATAGTCAACCCAACCAGCGTCTTCCAAGCACGGGCTCTGACACAAGACAGTTGTCCTTAGAAAGCCTGGAGAGTGAACCAGACGTTGGCAGTATCGCTACTGTGCCTGTCATAAGAGTAACCGAGGCATCTGAAGAATCCAATGAACAGAATGTACCTGTCTCAAAGGCTCATCCCGAGAGTCTCGAAACAGAAGTCGTTGAGCTGTTGGAAGAAGCAGAAAAATTAGGAGAAGAAGCAGAAAGCCAAGAGGCAGAAGCAAAAGATAGGTTAGTACATCACACATATGTATGGCCTCGCTCACCACGAGTCTCTCGTAGCTCAGTTGTTAGTTCATCTGACCGGTGTAAGGAAGGTCATGGGTTCCATTCTTGTCGGGGAGTCAGATTTTTTTCCTTATCCCGCGATCATTACATTTACCACCATTCTTTCCGTTTTTCTAGTGAGGAAGGCACAAGTGAGTCTGCGAATTCTGTTAATGAGGACATTTCCCAACCAGGTACCTCAGGTGCGAAGTTCTGCCACGTGGTGTTTATGGGTCAATTAAAGTGCCCCTATGATCAAATTTTTCATTTTCATTTTTTTTTTACATTTTCGTGTACTATTAGACTTTCTTACTCATCTTGCCAAATTTCAATCCATTACGAACATCAGAAGTCATTTTATTTTAACATTTTTTTGCGAGAATTTACGGCCGCCATTAATCAACCTTGTTCCAAGGCGTGGTTGCGAATGGGAGAAAGTGACGTCAAAGACTCAAACATACCTCACGGGTTGAAATTATAATAACAATCAGCATAGAAAATTGCACTAAGAACAAGTCCAAAGTTTTTGTTGCTTTTCGCGTGATTTTCAATACTTATTGTTATTATAATTTCAACCCGTGAGGTATGTTTGAGTCTTTGACGTCACTTTCTCCCATTCGCAACCAAGCCTTGGAACAAGGTTGATTAATGGCGGCCGTAAATTCTCGGAAATAAATGTTAAAATAAAACTACTTCTGATGTTCGTAATAAATTGAAATTTGGCAAGATGAGTAAGAAAGTCTAATTGTACACGAAAATGTAAAAAAAATGATAATCAAAAGTTTGATCACAGGGGCACTTTAACCCTTTAAGCCTCAATATCGAAAAGCAAATTCTTCTCGCTGGTCTCCATAAATTTCTTGTTGTACAAGTTGAGAGAATCTGTTCAAACATCAAGACGAATTAAAAATGATGATCATTTCCTTAGTTCTCGTGACCTGTAAGTTTGGTTGTGCATTGATATCACAAGGAGAAATTTAAAGCTCATCACTACTGGGGCTTAAAGGCCCAGTATCACCCATTCGGCTTTGCGGTTGTTTGTTTTTGTTTTCAAATGACGAGCTCGCTCGTGATTGGCTCTTTCGGTAATTTTCGACTGCGTTAAATTCAATCATCGAGGCTTTGGGCGCGCAATACATTTTGGGTGATACTGGGCCTTTAAAGGGTTAACATGAATTGTGAGAGTGGCACCATCAAAATGAAACCAGGTTTGGACAATCGTTTCACATCTTTGGTCCTTAGTGATCACATGGTAATCCTACAGGACCATAAGAGCAGTTTTCAATTGAGTGTTGTGAAATTGAGTGTCGTGAAACCAAAACCAAAGTAATCACTCTGGCCAATCACAACAGACACAGACAATCCAATGAACCAATCAGAACTCGTAGCAAATACGTGTAGCCGGCGCTAAGCGCGGGAAAACGCGTGCGAGTAAGTCACGATTGGTTTTGGTTTTACTTCTGATTGGTCGAGATAGTGGGTTAGCCAATCACAAAGCGTAGCAATGCAAAACCAAAGCAATTACGAAATTACTTTCGACACATAAATGAAAACCGCTCTAAGTGAAGTTAAACCAAAACCAAAGTAATTACTGTGGCCAATCAGAACGGACGCGGACAATCCAATGAACCAGTGAGAACTCGAAGCAAATACATGAAGCCAGTGCCAAGTGCGGGAAAACGCGTGCACGAAAGTCATGCTTGGTTTTGATTGCGCCACTAACTTTGTGTAGGTGACGCAAGATATTTTAACCAATCACAAATTGTAGTAATGCAAAACCGAAGAAATCGCGAAATTACTTTCGACACAATTAAAAATCGCTTTATAGTAACAAGTTATGTATGCATACTTTTCCTGCCAGGAGAGTCATCCAGTGCAAGTTCACAGTCTTCCACTGCAGGATCTCAACCCTCCACAACAGCGGGGACTGGGGCTGCAGCTAAAGCCAAGCAAGGTGACACTGATCGTCCGCCTAACTCTTATCTTGACAACACTTTATTGCAGAAGCACCTTTAACGCGTTTGTGAGGTGCCGGTTTTGTAGCTTCCCCCCCCCCCCCCCCCCCCCCCCGCCGTTTTCAATTTGGCTGTGTCACCATGTTTGTATTAAAGAAAACTTTAACCCTTTAAGCCCTAATATCAAAATTTAAATTCTCATTTCTTGTCCCTATACATTTCCTATAGAAGAAGTGGGGAGAAGTTGTTGAAATATCAAGATAATTCATCTTGTGTGATCATGTCCTTAATTCTCATGACCTTTTTGATTGATAAGGCATTGATATTACAAGGAGAAATTTGATGCTGATCACACTTAGGGCTTAAAGGGTTAAAGGAATATGTCATAGTGATTTTGAGGTTTTGGGGTCAACTGCCTCAAATTAAAACAAAGTACCTTTCTCGTACACGAAATGCTTACAGAACACTAAGAGGAAGATATAAAGTTAATTTTAGAAGAGAAAATGATTAGATAATTAGAGTTTTAGCGAGTTTTCCAAAACACAAGCAATGAATTTAGATGTAATCCATTTTCATCCTGGCCATCTGCAGCTTAACCCTTTAAGCCCTAAGAGTGATCAGCATCAAATTTCTCCTTGTAATATCAATGCCTTATCAATCAAAAGGGTCATGAGAATTAAGGACATGATCACACAAGATGAATTCTCTTGATATCCAAACAATTTCTCCCTACTACTTCTATAGGAAATGTATAGGACTAGAAATGAGAATTTAAATTTTGATATTGGGGCTTAAAGGGTTAAGACACTTATTTTTTACCCTTACAGCACTAGTAGAATAACAAAACGGAACCATTAGTTTTTTTGTTTTCACTGATAAAGATGTCTTTTGGCTTTTTAAAGTAACTCTTAAAATGGTGACATCCCTTTAAAATAATGGTCTGCTTTAGTTAACAGTTACTGTCTTAGGCCCGGTTCAAACGTCGAACTTCATATGTGCCGAATCTAATGCAAATGAGGAAGAACAATAGTTTTTGCTCATTTGCATTAGGTTCGGCACATATGAAGTTCGACGTTTGAACCGGGCCTTAGTGCACTGAAACTATTTATGTGTGATGTTAGCAGCGGATTGCGGGCCAGGGTGGATAATGGATTGCAGTTTGAAAAGTTCAGGCTAAAATTGTCAAGTTCGTTCAATTCCCCGTGTCTTTGAAAACTCGCTGAAAAGGTTGTGGTTTCGTTCTCCCTTTAAAAGAAAAGAAAATAATGTAGATAATTGAAGCTATGCACCTCTTTCATAATAGCGGCCGATTTATTCATTCTTTTATATGTATGCTAATTAGCCTCACTGACCTCATTTTGAAGTAAAAATTCTTTTGAATTTTGCACACGCTAACGAGGCCAATAAGGCTGATTAACATATAAAAGAATAAATAAATCGGCCGCCATTATGAAAGAGGTCTATTTACCGGTATTTATTTTAGCACAGTTGTGACCAAAACTCAGACAAACCCTTGTGAAATAACCCCTTTTGTATGGTCACTCTTAGGAGTAAAAGTTAAGATACAGAATCAAGTTTTACTCTAGCTTTACTTGGTAAAGTAAATGCAGTCCCAAGTTCCGGTTTTTTTTTACAGATCCAAACCGACCTAAGGGTACTGTGGTGCAGTTAAGAAGGCCTGGTACATCAGCAACATGGTCACAAACAAGGGGAGGTCACCAAGTGCAGAGAGGTAAGAAAGATGACATTGTTTGCAAACTAATGTGGTCCATGCAGCTGGTACGGTTTTTTTGTTTTGTTTTTTTACCCTTGAGTCATCTGATTTAGTTTGATTCTGTGTATGGAGACCTTTTTATTGTGATCAGTCAAATGACAGCTATTTCTGTGGTGTATATTCCAAGTGGAATCAGTCTTGTTGCTAGGTCCCATGCAAATTTTAGGTCAGCAACGATTTGACGCTGTTGTGCCGCAAGAAAACAAGATTTTTGTGTTTCATGTTAAAGAACACGCGTGCGAACATCCATGAGTCATTTCTAACATACTGTATTCCCAAAGCTAAGCTATAACAGTGTGTGTGACCATTCAAGTGAAACCTCTTTAGCAGTACTTTTGCATGACACTATTTCTTTTTCAATAATTCGAGGTTTTCTTGAATTATTAATTTTTGACACTCTCTACTATGGCATCATATCAACTCTCGTCCTCGCACATTGAACATGTTGCTGGTATCTAGAAAAAGCGAGGGTTTCTGGTTGCTTGCTATACACACTTGAGTTTAATAGTCAGGGCTGTGCTCTAGCAGTGCCCGGGGGCCTCATGCTCCTTACTTTTATCTTCGGGCGACTAGAAAAACTTACTTTTGCATAAAGCTTAAGTGACAGGCACCCCTGATTTCATATTTGGAAGCCTTTAGGCTCCCTGTGATTCTTCTAAGAGCACAGCCTTGATAGCTGGTCTCTTTTGATTTTCAACTGCTGCATGGATAGTTCGATAAAAAGTATTTATTTTGTAGGTGCTCCAGCATCCGGGAGAGTACGTCGACTAAGAAGGGATCCTGTAAGAGGTGAGATTTAATCCATTCACAGTTCTCTCACTTTCTCAAATGTCTTACAATTTACAACATCTGTGAGAATGATAAACACATGGTCCGCGGTGCAGACATGTGCACTGTACTGCCGTCATAGTGCTTAAGCTCACACTCTATCCACCATCACAGCTTCGTGGTACTTAGTTTGATACGCTAGCTAGCCCACAGTCGAACCTCCGTTAATGGACACCGACAACAAGCATAGGTCTTTCCTTAGCAGACAATGAGTCAAGATCCCACCCATATACAAACACTGCACTGTGAACCTCCTATAGCAGACAACTCTCTGCTTTGGTCCCAAAAGTGTCCAGTTGTGGAAGGTTCGAATGTGAGAAATATAGTGTACCGCATATTATAAACCGATTACCTGTTCCAGGTATTTAGTTGGTTAAGATAAGCGTGAACAAAAATTGCGATCATTAAAATGGCGACGAGACTGGAGACAGGGGGCGAAAGAACTGTCCCACTCTCTCGGAGTCTCGGTGTCACTCTCTTTTGCCGAGGTTCACTCTATCAGCACTACTAATATATTTTCTTTTGTCGCTAACCCTAATCCTTTGCTCCCCACTATCTGAACAACTGGTAAGGCTAATAAACCAGCAGACAGTGTGTGCTGCAGTGCACACTTGGAAGACACAGAAAGTGACACCAGTTTGTTAACTTGTTTGTGTTTAGGACCTTCACATCGTGGGCGTGGCACACCAATATCTCGCGGCAGAGCAAGTGGGACACCAAGAGGAGGAGGACAAACGTGAATTTTACACTGTTGATAATTGTTTTATCTAGGATTTTATTTTTAAGATTTTTTTGTACAGATTAAAATAAATAGTTTTCATTTTTGTTTGATATTGTAATAAGTCTTGTAATAAAGCTAAGCATTGACAAATTTTAGTTTACAGTGACAGTTTGTTGTTTGATAGCCTGTTTACCGCCGCCTCTCATCACTACTGGTAACTAGTTCGCTAGGGCTTTGTAGTTGGTGGTTTGATTTCTGTTTTGCTTTCTGTGAACTTGAAGAGGCTGTCACTATTTTTAGTAGAGAGCTTAAGCAACCACAACGGTGACGGCAGCGAGAACGTTACAAAACAATAGGTTTAATGAGCGAAAACAATGCCTCTGCACGTGTTGCACGTGCGTTTTACTTTTGGTACATTTCTTTGCCGTTCCCTGCAAAACAACAACGTCAAATGATCAAATTATAGGTTTTACGGAGAAGGTGAACACGCGACGGTTAATTTTCCTTTCTCCATTTGAACTGGTAAGCCATTCCTTCAAATTTAGCTCTTGGGCAATCCAGACACATTAGACAAACTTAACAAATTGGAACAACTGCAAAGTAGTTTAAAAAAGCGCTAATCCTTTTTTCAAGTGACGTTTTTCATGGCTTTGCCGTCGTCGTTGCTTAAGCTCTCTAGTGTTATTTTAAAAAACCCACAAGACATTCTCCCTTTGGACATTTATCTGATCTCTTACTCTTATTGTTAGTTGTAATTTACAAGTAAACTTATTAAGTTTAAATTTAAGCACAGTCTTGATCCAAACACTGTAAAACATGCAAATCACCACGACATAGCTCCTTTAAGTAGAATCCATACATGGTTCCTTTTTTTAGCTTAAAATACTGACATGTATGGTAACAAAATCCCGGTAGTTTCTTGGTGTTGTGGATGGTGTGATCACCAAATGACGTAAAACAAAAGATTCAAAAGACACTGAACAATACCCACACCACAACACAAAAGCTAACCAACAATGGCTTCCGCAACACCAAGAAACACCCAAAATCCCGAAGAGCTTTTGTTGTTGTTGTTGTTGTTGTTGTTATTATGAGTCATCCGTCTAGGGTGTTATATATTGTTTGAAAAAACCATGTGACGTGTTGTCTAAAGGGTATAATATGAATACGAAAGTTTTAGCTAGATATGGCTTGCCTGGCTCGAGCTGGTAAAAGTGGTTTCCGAATTTTCTTCATTGTTTTCTTGCTCTTTATGCCCATCTGTCAGCAGGCACTTAATGGGTATTTCATCTTCACTAGCGTTTGATTTATCCACACTCGTAATGTTTGTTGTGGAACGGCATTCCTCTTGTGGAGTTGCGTTTGAATTAGTAGTTGTAAATTGCTCATCTGAGTTGTATTCGTCCTCATGAAACGTCTTTCCAATTGTGTTCAACTCCAATGAGTAACACCTTGTTTGTGCGGCGGCACCCTTGTCTTTCTTTACGTCACCATTACTTGAAAAAGTGGAATCGAATTGCCCATGCAAAGCTTTATCATTTGTTTTTCCCCGTTCATTGCTTTTTTCTTCAATTTGAAAGACACTGTGTTCGAGTAAACTCACGGCACCTTGGAGACATCCTAGTTTTTTATCCATGCTTAGAGTTGCCAAAGGTGAACAATGATCTGATACATTTTCAGTTGATTTACTGGCTTTAGTGCTTTGCACAAGCCCTTTCTCGACACTTTGGTTAGTTTGCTTTAAGGATAAGTCTATGATATCTATTTCTATAGTTTCTCTACTTTCTGATTTTTTGCCTTGGGATTTTTTAACTCGGGGTTGTGTTAAGCTCGCAATGTCTTGGAAGTATTCGTCTTTTTCTACACCTTGTTGAACTTGTAAATCGTCTTTAGGCTGAGATGAGCTTTGTCTAACTTGTAATCGGTCTTTAGGCTGAGGTGAACTTTTGTCTAATTCTTCCAACGCAGATTGCACCGTTGCGAAATCCAGAACAGGTAGTTCAAGAACAAAACTGTCCAATATGCTCACTACAATTCCATCGGCCAGATCTCCACTGAACATGCCCCAGTTTAGGTCGTCCGTCACAGGGTCCACAATCTGTAATGATTTAAAAAATTGAAACGAAGAATAAATTTGTTTCAAATAGACTTTGCTTATGCTGAGACAAGTAACCCCTGTTCAATGTAGAAATGAGAAAACTTCTGATGTTTACCTTGCGTCGTGAAGGGTTCACCCCCCTTTGTTGTTCAGCTGCTCTCTGTTCCCTATTTGTCAACCAACTGTTTCCTTCTTCTAACACCTCCACCAGAACATCGTTTACAGGATAGGATTCCGACCACTGCTTGGCAGCCCGACCATCACTAGCATTATCACTTCTCTTTCCCATTTGCCACATAAGTGGAGGATGAAACTGCCCAAAATCCCCATGCATGGACCCTGGATGGAAAGTGCCTGGTACACCATACGAATATCCATGGTAATACATTCCAGGGTGGGGCCACATGTACGGTGGTGTAGGGACTGGGTACTGTTGACCCCAGTACTTCTCCCAGAGTCTCTGCTGAACCTCCTGACCAATGAGAGTGGTGTTTGTCAGACTCAAGTGCGACATGTGCACCCCAGGGGGGAACTGTGGGGCGTTGATGTTGTGTCGATAATGGCTCATCTGTGAAGTATATGGAAAAGGTAACTTGTTAGCTAAAATTCATTTGCAACAGATTACAATAATTTGTTAAAGACGTGGAACTTCTGCTACTTGCAAATTTCCCCACTTTCTACAACAACCATGTTTATTTCTTCCAGCTGCCGATCCAGTCACTAAACTAGCAGTAATCACAGATTATGGAGACGCGTTCGAAGGAATTTCCGGCGGAAATGAGCCCCTGAAAAAAAACCAATAGAGGCGGCCATTTGGAAGACCGTCTACCAAAAAATCTCAAAGTTTACTGCACATAAACCACAGGACAACCAACACGAAATTTGGATAACGCGATTAATGTTATTCAAAAACCCTCATAACGGTTATCTCTCTACAACAGCAATGATTTTTTGTCCTATCCACCGGTCCATTCACGTTATATTGAAAACTTCCAAAACGAAATATTTTAACAGTTCTTAAATCGTTAATGGCCTTGAAAAGTACTTGATATAATTAAAAAGAGAATTAAAAGTTCTTCAAATTCTTATTGTTTGTTTTTCTTGTTTTTTTTTTTAATACAATTTGTAAAGTAATGTGTACCTTTTCTTTCTACCATCAACCTCCGATAGTTCCTGTGGCCCCGATAAAGTGTGCAAGAGTTTTGTTATTTGAAAATTTATTTTTTTGTCCTTGAATAGTTTAAAATTTTAAAGCTGTATTAAAGGACTGTATCACGCTATGCGCATGCTTGCAAAAACCTCTCCATTAAGCAATTTGTATAATAAGTAAGGAACACGATGAGGTCGACTGGTTACGTGTCGCTTTTATGAAGCACGTTGGTTTGTTGCCACATTTCGATGCTCATTATTATTCCGAATAGATTTTGCTCCCTCACAGGTTCGGTAGGATAAAAGAACACGATAGAGGCATACGGCTTGCTCCTACTCAAACCACCGCGATTTCGGAACACGCTAACAAGATCGGGCACTTTCCAGTTTGGAACGAGGTTAAGTTATCGACCGTGACCCACACTGGTACGCCCCAAGGAACACATCATGATGAACAACCACCATATTTTTTAATATAACACAAAGAAACACTTTCAAAAAAACAAAATTGGGAGCGGTCAATGCTATGTTACGCAAGTTAATTTATCCTACAGCCAGGGTTTTCAACAGTATTGTAAAGTAGCGGACATATTTCTGAAAGCACCGGACGTGGAATGGTACTTTGGAATCAAAGTACCGGACGTGGAATGGAAAACGACCGGACGAAACGTCCGGCCTCCGGCCTCAAACAAAAACCCTGCTACAGCCCGAAGGATAAATTCGCTTTAGCACCGGCAACTGCTATCCGTTTCAATCGTCCTCGAAAGGAAGCCATCTGTAAAAATGGAAAGATTTGTACAGGCATGCGCATAACGTGATACAGTCCCTTAACCAAGAACTAGTAATGCTGCCCCAAAGAGGCGTTTTAGATGGGTAACTTTTGACTGTAGAACTATCTATAGGTGGACGAATTTGTAGAATACAGACGAACCCAGCTTTACGTACACCCTGTTGATACGGACAGTTTCCGTGGGCAGTTCGGTGTCCGTATTAACGGGGTGATTGTACATGTATCCAAAACAATATCTCCGACTTGATATGTTTCGGCCTGGACAATACACACACAAAATCCGGTAAAAACCTTAACATTTTTTACGTCCATCACTTACCTTAATGTATTTTTAATACAGTTGCTCTTTCCTGTGCAGAATGTACAGAATACGGCAATCAAACCCTGATTTTTCTTTCTGTTGTTTTTGCTCGCGAACATTTGCAGTTTGTTATGCGAAGTTTGTGAAAACTACAATTTCAAATTTAAATCGCGTCACCTTGAGCTTCGATCGTAAACTGCGCGCGGGAGCGCGCGCTCTTGGATGTTTATTTCGAGTAACGGCTTGCTTTTCGCTTCGAGTTGCTAAGATGAACTTGGCAATGACTTTTTTCTTGCGTTTATATAACATTCATATCTTCTTTAATATGTATTCAAACGCCATCAAACGTTGTGACATTTCCTAAAATTTATCTGGCAACAATTTCATGACATTTTATTGATCAAGTGACTTGATGTTTCCAGGACAACAAGATTTTGACAGCCATGTTTTTTGAAATTTGTACATTTTTTTACCTTTGAATGAAGAAAAACAATGTTTATTGGTATAACTTTTACATTTTTACGTCATTTAGCATTTATTTATTGGTTTTGGCGAAATAATGCCCCCCCCCCCCCCCCGAACTGGGCAAAGTGCGCGCCAAGTGTCAGACAAGAAGACAGAAAACTGAATAACGATTGTTTTAATTACAAAATAAACTATCCTTTTTATAATACAAATTCTTAATTTGATGTAGTTTACAAAGTATATACAAATCATTTTCAAAACGAAAGTTCACAATACTTTTTATATAAATTTTAACTTGGTGATATATTTTTAACCATTTCCCCACCACAATGTGTAAATTAACTCCTAAAATGGACACAAAACACAACGAAAAGAAACAATTTTGAAGTCTGGAAAATCATTATTTAATCGACTTTGTATTTGCATTTAAGTTGAACGTTTATATTTTGTAAAATAAAATATTTAAAATCTTTTATCCCTCTTACGGGTTGATTAAGTTACTGCAAAAGAACTACAGTGAGTACTTGTATAAATAGCCTGCAAGCAAGCTCTCAGGCTAGGGGAAGCAAGAATGGGGCGGGGGGGGGGGGGATCTCGCTCCTTTTCCTCCACCACCCCCACCCCCTCCCCCAAACCGTGATCGCAGGCTACTGTACAAACTAAATGGAACACAACTGTATGATACAATATTATTTTTCAACGTTTTTTTTACCCAACAAGAAAAAATACCCACCCACGAGCGACAAGAATGTCAACAGTTATATTTGGTGTTCAAATACACCACTCTCTAAAGTCTTCAAAAATATTACAAGTACCCAATATTATAAAATATCTTCACCAAATACCTTTCTTTCTTAGAAATAATTTAACTCTTAATCAATTTTACAAATTTCTTACCAAGTTTAAAATTTCAAATATATGAAACTGCTCCCAGAGGAACTTCTTTAGCTGCAACCTCGTTCCCAGGGTCTCTCATCTTCCCGCCCCCTGGAGCGAGAGAAGATGAGAAGATGAGAGACCCTGGGAACAAGGTTGCTTTAGCTGTTGTGGTTTGAAAATTTTCAACCCAGCTTGTTTAATTTTCATTTCCCTTTGTCTCAGATTCGTTATATTCCAAGACAAAAGAAAAAAAAACTGGTTTAAAAATTTTAACCAAAGAAAAAAACTGAATGTTGGATTTTTGGAATGTTAAGACCAGTGAGGACATGTTGGCTATTTGCAAGTATGGTACAGGAGTCAACCATAAAACAACTTCAGCTAATTGTCAGAGAGGAACTTGAACATGGAATCCCAGGAAGGGGGGGAGGTGTACTCTGTATATTTCTGGGTGCAGGGGTGCTGCTGGGACTCTGAAACCCTTACCCTATACCAGACCATGTTCAGCTACGTAAGCAACCCTATACTAGACTAGACCCCGAAAATCCCTACCCCATCCCAGACTTACTATTTTTAGAACTGTATCACTATTAGTGTTTTTAAAGGTGTCAACAATGTTGCCACAATCATTTTATTTCTGTTTAGGGAAGACTTTTTCTCTTCCGAGTTTCAATTCCTTTTCTAGACTTAATTCTTCATACCACCGATCAGTTTCCTGACTAATGATACCCTATTCTAGACCAAAACTCTGATTTCTATACCCTATCCCAGAATCCCAGACTACACTGCTTGAAAACCATACCCTTCACAGCAGCACATAACCACATAGCTTATATATGAGAATACCCCCCCGCCCAGGCAATGCAACTTACACTCAATCCTTTTGTGTGCAAACAAAACCCAGAGGCAAAACATCAGAATCTCAGGAAACTTTTTCCCTAGTGTAAACATAGTCCTTCAGTGTCAATGTATGTATAATGGTTATTCAGTCTCAAGTCGTTTGACATGTGGTAATATTTCCCACTGTGGGATATGCAGATCAAACTCAAGAGCTACCACAGCTTGAAATTCAAACTTGAGGAGTTCTTTTACTGATATACGGAGCCTGTCCTCAATTTCCTGCAACAAGAGTTTAAACATCTTACAGTCAAACCTGCATTAAACGGACACCCTCGGGACCCTCGCTGGTATCCGCTTAATAACAGTGGTCTGCTGAAAACAGGTTTGTTTTACAGTCAACGTGGAAAGAAAATTTAGGGACCTAAGCAGCTGGTGTCCGCTTAAGGAGGCTCGTACCCATTTATCAAGTGCACACCCTTTCAATTTTAATGGTCCATATCTTTTGTTGTAGTGCATAAAAAGACAAGCCACTTTGCATGCAAACACACAATACATTGAACTTTATGGGAGTATAGGATTTGTTTACATCGGTGCTTCCATGGCAACGGAATGGTGATCCTCTGAAATTCACAAGTTGCGGAGTTTCTCTAGATCAAGAGAAATTTTTGTAAAACCCGCTAGTGGACTAATTGATTAGACCATGGGCTTCAACTGGACAAAGTTTGAAAGAAATGTATGAGAGCGTTTTCGAAATTTTTAGGGATGAAGTTTTGGGGATTATAAATACCGTGAAAAACATACTATCGACATAATTGGCTAATATCTAAAGAAAATGATGCGCGATGGGGATGCAGTTTCATCTCATAGTAGTTTGATTCCATTTAAAATGGTGTGTGAAAAAGTGAGGGGGTTGCTTTGACCGATTGCGAGAAAGAAGGATTTGATTAGCGTACATTCAGCTGCTCTTGTTGCCATTTTTGTATGTAATTTGGTCTACGCCTACAAATGTGATGATAATTTGGAAACCGCGAGATAAATTTTTTTAAAAATTTGACAATCTCGAGATTGGTCATCAATTTATATGGCCTGCAAGTTTCAAGGACATTGAAGACATGCAAGGCAATAAAATAAGGCCTCCAATGTACCAATTTTTTCCCGCAGAGTTTGTGTTTACAAGTGAGCGTCCTCATTATTCACGGGTATTGTTTTCAAGTTTCATATGCACGTGCAAAACTTTACAAAAAAATTTATTTGCATCGAACAGAACGCTCGGTTGCTTTCCGAAGAATTTTCCGAAACATGATAATAACTGGCTTGCGTTACGAATAGCAATGACAACAGTACTGATGAAGACAACGTCGGAAACGTCACGTTTCATCAAGTGCCGGATGCAGAAATAACACATTTACATATGATTGTCTCACTCTGGTTATTTGTTGCAATCGGCGTAGCATCTGTTCCTTATTTAGATATAAAATAGCGCAAAGCAGAATTCTCAGCTAAAATATAAAGTTGTCACGCTGTTCTTGCATGTGACATATTAAAGAAGCACTGTTTCTGCATTACGTTTATAAATTTCCAAATTGGGATATGTTCTTCTTGTCCTGCAATTTTAAAGAGACCCTCGGTATGGCTGCATTACAGCGTAATAGCGCAACATCGAGTGCGTAATGTTCTTACAATTCTCAAGCCAGCTATTAGCATGTTTCGGAAAATTCTTCGGAAAGCAATCGAGCGTTCTGTTCCGATGCAAATAAATTTTTTGCTAAAGTTTTGCACGTGCATATGAAACTCGAAAACAATACTCGTGAATAATGAGGACGCTCACTTGTAAACACAAAATCTGCAGGAAAAAATTGGTTCATTGGAGGCCCTATTTTATTGCCTTGCATGTCTTCAATGTCCTTGAAACTTGCAGGCCATATAAATTGATGACCAATCTCGAGATTGTCAAATTTTTAAAAAAATTTATCCCGCGGTTTCCAAATTATCATCACATTTGTAGGCGTAGACCAAATTACATACAAAAATGACAACAAGAGCAGCTGAACGCACGCTAATCAAATCCTTCTTTCTCGCAATCGGCCAAAGCAACCCCCTCACTTTTTCACACACCATTTCAAATGGAATCAAACTACTATGAGATGAAACTGCATCCCCATCACGCATCATTTTCTTTAGATATTAGCCAATTATGTCGATAGTATGTTTTTCACTGTATTTATAATCCCCAAAACTTCATCCCTAAAAATTTCGAAAACGCTCTCATACATTTCTTTCAAACTTTGTCCAGTTGAAGCCCATGGTCTAATCAATTAGTCCACTAGCGGGTTTTACAAAAATTTCTCTTGATCTAGAGAAACTCCACAACTTGTGAATTTCAGAGGATCACCATTCCGTTGCCATGGAAGCACCGATGTAAACAAATCCTATACTCCCATAAAGTTCAATGTATTGTGTGTTTGCATGCAAAGTGGCTTGTCTTTTTATGCACTGCAACAAAAGATATGGCCCATTAAAATTGAAAGGGTGTGCACTTGAGAAATGGGTACGAGCCTCCTTAATACAGTTTTCACTGTATACAAAAGATAGAAGCTTAAAATTTATGCTTTATGTAAGGTGAAGTCTGCTGTTCAAATCTAAAACATATATGGATATGATATGGAATGATGGATAACATCCTGGCTCATTTTCCAACCGAATGTTTAGTTTTTCCAAGTGTGATGCCCACTTGTAACCTTAATACCAAAAAACGAATTATTCTCCTTCCTTGAGTCCCCATACATTTCTAACTTATAGAAATAGTGGGGAGAAGTTTGTAAAATATCAAGAGAATTCATCTTGGGTGATCAAATCCTTAATACTCGTGACCTCTCTGATTCACTGATTTACAAGGAGAAATTTGACCATGATCACCATTGGAGCTTTAAAGGGTTAATCACAGGAAAACCACACTCACACAGCTGTGCACCATACAATCTACTTAGCCACACTGTTCTGCACTGTAAAGGGCAATTTACACATGCAACTTTTGTCATGCTCTTTAACTAGCGGCGATTTCTGTGCGATTTGGGTGCAACATTTGCTTTAATTTCCTGTGATTTCTCAATAATCACCGTCAAGTTGCATCAGATTTTGAACATGTTCAAAACCACTGGGACATTATGCGACAAATCGCTCCCAAATCGCACTGAAATCACTGCTACTTTAGACTGGCGATTTGAAGATGCAACTTGCGCGTGACAAAAATTGTACCGAAAGGTACAACAAAAATTGCACAAAAAATCACCTGTGTAAATGGCCCTTAATAATTCAAGATTTGACTGAGACAACTGTTTTCAGGAAAGATCAATGTTGATAAGAAAACATGAATCATGGCCTTTTGCCATCACACTACTGACTTCATGTTCTCACAATGTTGGACTTTCTGGGCCCGCACAAGCATACCTCAATAAGCTCCTTGATTTTATCTCGTTTCATGTCATCATTAAATTTTGCTGCTAATAACAAACAGGAACCTGAAGATAATTGAAACAAAAAGAAAACAGAAATGTCATGTCAAATGCAAATTCTACAGGGAAAATCTAGCACAGATCTGGGGTAATATACCTTACGTTGGCTTTGGAATAATTAACTGATTGAATAATTGAATGATTAATTGAGCAAAATATCATGACTTGCTAGTGGCAGGCAGATCAATTATTATTTGCCGATGCCAAAGGCAGAGGCAAATAACAACAATCCAGAATGAAAACCCTTGGAGCAAGGACGAGAATCAACGACAAATTCAACACACACATAAAAAAACCTCAAAACCCCGATTTGGTTACAAGTGTCAATCAACCCTTTAACCTTTGAAAGAGCTCCCTGTAGAATCAAACAGTCTTACCTGCCAGCAGTTTTCTGTTTGCTTTACTTATCTTTTCCTATAAAAGTAAAAACAACATGGTATATTAGGACACAAAGCAATGCGCAAATCACACTGCAATTACTGTACATGTGGTGTGAGGGAACAGTTGGCAGTATTTTACCGTACATGTGGTTCAGTGGTTTTCAATTGAGTGTCGTACGTAATTTCACAATTGCTTTGGTTTTGGTTTTGTGCCACTTTCTCAACCAATGAGCAACAAAACGAAAAAAAATTGTGACTTGTTCGCACAGTCACATTTTCCTGTGCTTGGTGGCGGCTTCATGTATTTCGTTTGAGTTCTGATTGGTTCATTGGATTGTCTTTGTCTGTTTTGCTTGGCCAAAGTAATTACTTTGGTTTTATGACACTCAAATGTTAACTGCTCTACTGCAATTTGTGGCACTCAAATTCTTGCCACCAATGTTTTATCAAACTACTTTACCTTTAAAATTAGTTTTTCAAAATAGACAAATGCATAAGCCACAGTTGTCGGATCTAGCTGACATTCCTGAATCAGAAAACAAAGACATGATTATCTCCTAGCTTAGCAGGAAAAAAAGTTGACTGATCAAATTCAAAATCCATGCCACTATTTCATAACGGTAGTTTCAATTGATTGAATCTGCCCTTGAAATGTGAATGGGGGCAGGAAGCATAAAGGAGTGAGATGTCTATGGGAGGCAGGAAAAGATCAAGTGAGCAGCAGGATTCCCAAGGGGGTGAGAAGCAGGAGAGATGAGGGAACAGTTGGCAGTATTTTACAACAAAATAGCCCAAGGATACAGAAGTCTCCAAGGAAGGGGGAGAAACTGGTAGCAGTGGGTATGGGAAGTGCAATGTTCTGCACCCCCTGTACCCAGCCCCTCCCCTTCCCTGCCTCTCCCTTATTTTTTTCTTTTGATTGTATGGGTAGAAAAATAAAGTTGTTATTGTTGGGTGTCTCTAGTGTTGTTAGAATGACTACCAGATGAGGAAAAGATAAATTCAGATGGTATGATGATAAACAAACACAAACATTCAATTTCTAATATACTTTTTT
>JAJGOT010000531.1:320000-578561 GCA_022457155.1 Cladopsammia gracilis | reverse complement strand
AGTGGACAACCTCCTTAATCCTTAATCTTATCTTTTTCTTTAATAGGTCACCCAGGCTCTTCAATATTTGGTTATTATAATCACTATAATTCACCTTGTAAAGGAACTACTTCAGTTTAAAACACAGGTTGGTCGCCTCAAAAGGCTTACTTCTTTGTTGTAGAAAACGCACTAAAGCAATAGTACTACTAGGAACGCCACAAGGTTGATCAAATTAGAATAAAAACTCTTACACAAACACTTGGTGTTATTGGCTCTGCGTTTTTGCGATGCGTCTATATTAGGCTAAAAGCCGTAGTTGGTCGGTCATCTTGCATCTGTTCGATGAATATCCGAAAAAATTGCTGATAGCATTCCTTGTTTTTTGTTACTTTCAATAAGGCGAGAGAGATAACTCAGACACAACCCACTGAAATTGTGCCAAACTTGCCCTCTTTCACTTGATTTGCATACAAGGTTTAGTTAAATAGATCCCAAGACCTAAAAGTATTTTACCGACTGGGTAAAGTTTTGTTTTACACAGGCCATCTGCTAATATGAAAATTTGGTTTCATCAACTGATTTGATAAGGTAAATTGTAAAGAGATTCATAAGCTGGCGTTTCGAGCGCTAACCCTTCGTCTGACTCACTCCTTCGCCGACGCATGCGCAGCACCACAGTTTGTTCGGAAATAACCCTTTATTCATTTGCTAATATATTCTTCTTCTCGCGTACCACTTATTTATCACATAACAGGGAAAGAAATACCTCCTTCATCTGTCCAATTTATTGGAGTGGACTGGTTATGGTTTCGCCTTGTTTTATGTTCTCCCAGCGTGTGACTGTAAGCTGGGATTCAAGCAGGAAGTTGGTGCAATTGCTTTGTTCTTTGGATGGATGAACCTGATTCTGTTCCTCAGAAGGTTAAAATACATGTTTTAAAGAGCGTATTAGTAGGAGAATGGCACAGTTCTCAATAATGACCTGGGAAATTATCAGAAAAGTCCGTTCTAGTCTTACGTCCGTTCTTCTACCACTTCGACGTCAGACAAAACTAGTCTCGACTTGTATCGGATTCTGTTCCTCAGAGAGTAACTGAGTGCTAGAGTTTTCTTAAAGAGCTCCTAGACTGTTCTCGATAAAGCCTGTTAGGCTAAATATCTGTTTAGAAGAGCGCATTAGTAGGAGAGGTCGTGCAACCTTATTGTCTTACATGGGTTATTCTTCGTCAGACAAAACTAATCTCGAAGTGTATCGTACGTACGCCTGACTTTGGACTGGGTTTCACCAGTTGAATGTTAGCTACAGTCTTTACTACGATCGATTTTCATATATATACAGTCATATAAATGCACACTTTGAACAACACGCTGAGGATTTCGTTTCCATCATATCCTAGCATTTCGGATCTAAAGCCCTGTTTCCGCATTCCAATGGAGAATTTTCTTGCGTACTCTGTATGGCCTTGTATGGATAAATAAAGATTGTTTTTCATATTTGAAACGGATACAAAGGCCCCAGGGGGTGGTGGTGGGGGGAAGTCGTTTTTAAAACTGACTGGGGGGTGCGAAGGTATTTTTAGGATTTTCAAATTTGCGGTTCTTGCGATGTTTTGGGGTTTAAAGTTTTGCCCAGTATTTTATTTTTTCAGTGGTAGTGAGATTCTGGCAGGGATATTTTGCATTTAGATTAAACGTCACCGTTTATGATTTTGTTTCTGCAAAATAATTAAATGATATTGTGTAATACTGACAACTACATGTGTCTGAATAAAGGTTGCAACAGATATTTACATAAACAAACGAAGACGGGCTTTTCAAACCTTACAATATTTATACTAGCATCTTAAAGGGACACTGTCATCTATTTTTTTAAAACGTATTTGTTTCAATGGAAACCTTAAAATAATGGTCCAGTTTTGTTAACAAATACACTACCAGTGCAGAGAAACTAGTATTAATTATCTTTGGCTGCGGATGGCCAGGATGGAAATGGATTGCAACTTCCTCCTTCCAAGTTCCTCCCAAGAGTCATGGAAAAATCGCAGAAAAACTTATTATGATTTGTTCTTTCTTGAAGAAATCACTTGATATTATCTTCTTGGTGTTCTAAAAGCAATTTTATGTTTGAGCAAAGACACTTTGTCATATATTTAGAGTATTTTGACCAAAATACAGCAAAATCTGCGTGACAATGCCCCTTTAACATTTTCTGGGTCTTTTCGGAAGGAGAAAAAAAATACAAATCAACGGTAAAACACGACGTTTCGACCGTACTTCGGTCATTATCAAGTGAGAGGTGAAATAGAATAGTAAAAATATATATATGTACATAGGAAGTGTAAAAAAAATTTTGCATGAAATTTGCAGGTGTAAACGGACAATAAAAATGTTCGAAGAAAACAACTAGTAAAAGGCTAATTAAAAACTAATTAAAAAACCTTAGCACGAATTGAGTCAGATTGTACATTGAGAGTAGGTCTCAGTTCGTGAATAAAAAACATCTCATATACGAGGCAGTCAAATTTGTTCGTGCACTTCATTAAGACACTAAAGTTCTTTGTAAGATCCTTAGGAGCCAAACCTACTCTTATTATCAACCTCTCACTTGATAATGACCGAAGTACGGTCGAAACGTCGTGTTTTACCGTTGATTTTTATAGTTAAAAGTTTTACGAAATCCTTACTTATAAAAAAAAATACGTGGGATTTTATTAGGTTCCAATTTTGTTCATCGGAATTTTTAGGAGTCTAGTTTTTAAAGGACATTTTCGGTATGAAGTTTGGCTTCATTCGCACCTCCCAGTCACCCCAAATTGGCGCAAACGACGTAAAAACGTTCACCTGGATTAACATCCTCTTTTCTTTTTTCTCTTACTGCAACCGCCCCTTAAACTCCACAAGGCACATCCCCCCTCAAGGGTTGGTCTATAAATAGGTACGGGGTATGGCGATATTTCGGTAAGATCTAACAAAGTGCTGGAGAACAACTTTTGATGAACAATCAAACAGCCTTACCTTGTCGTATAGTCTTACCTTATCGTACAGCCTTACCTTATCATATACAGCCTTACCTTATCACACAGCCTTACCTTATCGTCCCATCTTTGTTCACTTTCAGGTTGTCATCGTATGGTCAATACATTATAATGCTGACAACGATGTTCATCACGCTTTTCAAGGTTGGTCCTTAGTTTCTCTTATCACTTTTAATCACAGTTGTGATGACCTTTTGACTCCCAAGACTGCCAAACATCAAAATTCAAGACATCTTCCATATTTTATTTTGAAAAAAAAAAAATGAAAAACAAATGGTACCATGCAAAAGTACTGCCGAAGAGATTTCATTTGAATGGTCACACCATAGGATTTCATCCACGGACTCAAAAGTTAGAACTACACAACATTTCTCCATAATTGACTCTGGGAGTGAAAACGTTAAAAAATACAACGCAAACAGCTCCAGTGTTCATTTGAATGGTCACACTTTATGACTAACTTGAACATCATAACAAACAGCCGCCACATCAGGAAAGTCTCAATAGTTTTCATGTGAGTGATCGCACTTTAAGGCTTTTTTAATAGAATTAAAACTTAAGGCCATCTTTTACAGCATAATAAATAGCACCACAGGAAAGTACTGCTCAATAGCTTTCATTTGAATGGTTACACTTCAGGGTTATACACAGACTCAAAAGTTGGAACCACCTTGTACAGGATAATAAACAGCACCACAGGGAAGTACTGTTCAGTAGCTTTCATTTGAATGGTCACACTTTAGGATTTCATCCAGACTCAAAGGTTATTTAGAACCACCTTTTACAACATAATAAACAGCACCACATGAAAGTACTGCTCAATATCTTTCATTTGAATGGTCACCGACTTTAGGATTTCATCCACAGCTAGACTCAAAAGTTAGAACCACCTTTTACAACATAATAAACAGCACGACATGAAAGAACTGCTCAGTAGCTTTCATTTCAGTGCATTGGCAGTACTGCATGCTCTATAGTTTTATCCAAATGGCACTTGATAACAAACAACACTACAGGGAAGCACAATAGCTTTCATTTCAATTGTTACATTTCCATTTTAGGATTTCGTCCACAGACTTAACTTCACGACTCATTTTTATTTATAAAAGAGAAAGGTGTAACTGAAACAGGAATTAGTATCTCAATAGTTTCTTCTGTTTTTTTTTTTCAGGTTCTGCTGTTGTTTTTCTTGTTCGTCATGGCATTTAGTACCACGTTTTATCTGCTCATGGACGAGGCAACGGTGAGATTCCCTTTCTTGATCTACATTTTTCAGATAAGGTTATTTATTCATTTGATTTCGATCATTCTTTTATTTAAATTTCAGGAGCAGTACGCTACTTTTCCCAACTCCATGATGACGATCTTTGTTATGACTCTTGGCGAACTCAACTATGCTGACTTATTTTTTCCGTGGAGCAAGCTAGAATATGCTACACTCGCCAATACCCTGTTTGTCTTGCTTGTGCTTGGAATGCCAATCATTCTCATGAATATGCTGGTTAGTATGACGTCCCTGCACAAGAGATACCTCACTTCAAACTCCTGTGGGAACGAGTCATTTTAATCCCACCTGACCAGTGCTTGTTGGAAATAAGCTCCCTCTGGGAACCATGTGTCTACTGCACGCTGCTAAATTTTAACAAACTTCCGGTGGCATCGTCGATAGCATAGTGTCTACGCGCTCATGCGCAGTAGACACAAAACGTTCCCGAGATGATTTCACTACAGGTTATAGACCCATGATTTTCTGACCTCGTTCCCTGAATATGATTTGTCCATGATCAGAAAATGATGCAGATCTTCTTTTCCGTTTGGCTGTTTATAATTTAATAAGTTCAATTTCAATCTGAATTGTTTTGGTTTTTTTTTTTTCACGGACGAAGTTGTTTTCTTATCGTGTTTGGATCACAAGGTGCGACTTATAGCCCGCAAATATGTTTTTTAAGACTGACACCAGAGTAGATGAGAGTCATGATAGTTTAGGTCAAACAAAAGATAGTTTCTTCTTGACACTACAATGAAAATCCCAGCAAATTCGCAGCAAATTAGATGCGATGTTATGAAAAGGAAACATTTTTATCTCTGATCGATTGTGAAAAATTAAGAACCGTGATATAAACTCTTTGAGAGGGAACGAACGAGAGTTTCAGATCAATTCAGGGAGCTCGCACCGCCGCATTCACCTTTTTTTGTTCTTAGTTTTCGCTTTTTTGCATATTTCTAGGATACATTCTGACGATTGCTAAGGTCAGCTCTCGAAACGTCAGCTTTTGTTTCTCTTTACTGTGGTCAATTTATCTTATGAAACCAGTTGATCAAACCAAATTTTCATTGTAGGTTGGTCTTGCAGTGGGAGATATTGACAAGATTCAAGTTAACGCTGCAATAGATCGTTACGTCATGCAGGTATGACAGCTACATAGAACAGAAATACAAATCATGATATTCTTTTGCCAAATATTACAATAATCTTAACAATTCTTTTCTGGTCGATTCAGACGAAGAAACTATTATCCAAGAATGTTAATAGCCGAAATTGCCTTTTTGATTTACCAGAATGACCCTTTTGAATACGGGGCCAAATTGTTAAATCGATATGTAATCATGGTGTGACATAAATTAAGACAGTTCAACCGCCTTCACACGGCAAACTTAAGTCGGCAAAATCATCTTGGCAAACGTCAAAAATTTCTAAACTCGTCAGTGTTTATACAACACAAACTTCTAGACACCTCAACCTCGTTCCTAGACCGGCACAAGTGATAAGAAGTGCTCGCTTTGGTTCTTTGTAAAGTGAACAACGTGTGTTTGAAAAACTTTTACACGTCAAATGCGAGATTAACAACTCAAAAGAGTTTAGTGAACAACCAATAAATGTTTATGCCACGTTCGCAAACGCCAACTTAAATTTGTCTTGTGAATGCGGTTAAAAGTGACACTTGTTATATGTGCGAGGTATGCTTGGTTGCTTCATGCCACAAAACCACAGATAAGCCCAGTAGTCCTGATAAAACAATGGGGTGTCTGATCTAAAAGGCTGAAACATATTTGTTTTCTTTCAAGGTGGAGTTGGTGTTGGATATGGAGGAAACAAGTCCTGCTTGGCTCGCTGAACGAGCTCATATTGCAAAACATGTCGAGTACCCAAATAGAGATACATACAAGGTACTCTAACTAAGTCTTCACCTTTTTACTAGTTTGGTTTATTGCAATTGTTTGGCTAGCAGTAGATAACACCTCAATACCTCCTTTACACAGTGTTATAACACTTCTTGAAGAGCATGAATGGTTAATTTTCAATCTTTACTTTATGATAAAGTGGAGGTATAATTGTGTATGTGCAATAAATACAACTGATTTGTCCGAATTAGATAAAAACAAGGTGTCTGTTTGTTTGTTATCTCCTTTTTAGCTCTACGACAGGATTTTAGGATTCAGCGCGCCTGGGGACGACAAAGAGGAAGAAGAAACTTCCCCCGACCTCCCCCCTGAATTTCATCCTCTGTTGAAGAGAATGGAAGAGCAGGAGAATAGGTATGAACATGCGTCATACGGAGCATAAATAACTGACTTTTGGCTTGAAAACCAAAACGGTATTTAGGTGCGTTTCCCGCGGCGCTTAGTATCAGTTCCATGTTTTCCCGTGCGCTGTGCCGGTCGTAGGTCACGTGCCCTTCGCAGCTGATGTATGTTTTCCCGCGCTTGACGCGGTTGTAGGTTTTTGCTTTTGTTGGTTGGTCGCGCCATTTCAGTTTGTTTCGTTGTCATTGGTCAGGTTTGATTATTTTGGTTTTTGCTTTACAATAATCATTACAGAATTGTTCATTCAAGATCATTTTTCTTTAACTTCCTATAATTTTTTGCTGGCCACAGAAAATGTCTATTATTTTTACGGGACGTAGTATTCAAATAATACTACTACTTACTTACTTATACTTATATCTCTCCGTGCCATAAAAATAAAAACAAATCTGGTGCCACTTCCTCCAGTGTAGCAGGAAGCTGAATTACGGAGGACCAGAGAGGTGAGATCGGACGTCAGCATATAAGGTGCAAATTGTAGCTGCCTCAGTCCTTGTATGATCTCACCCCACCCACCAAGACAGATAGCCATTACATTGGGAACTCCGTACCCTACCCTTATCGAACAATTTCGTGGGTTCTTTTACGTCCCTTTCAAAAGACAAGGAAGGATGAAGGAGACTAGGCCAACGGCTTAACGTCACTGCCCAATGACGCGATCATCTAAACTGAAACATGGTGTTAATCACAGTCAGCATAAACTTGGCAGTTGTTTAAAGACCCAGGTTGGTTGCTTGGCCGGGGTTTGAACCCGCAACCTTCAGCTAAGCAGACCGGTGCTCTATCAACTGAGCTAACCAGGCGACGGTAAAGGCACATGTATTCCCGTGCGCTGTGCTGGTCGTAGGTCACGTGCCCTTGCCATTAGGCACATAAGGCTTTAACGTTCTCCTTCCATCCACTTCAATTTGCTGCTAGAGCTCTAACAGTCGCCCAGACTTTCATCCAGCTGCTTGTCTTTCATCCTCAACCATTCTCCCCCATGTTGTTTTTGGTCGTCCTGTGCTTCTCTTTCCCTCAATTCAATTTTTACGGAAGTGGATTATTAGCCCCAAGCCCAACCTCTAACCTTGTCATTTAAACGATGGTTTTATTGACTTAATGATTTATTGATGTCTCGGTTATTTATTGTTGTTTCAATTTGCATTTCAGAATCAATGGGATTTATGACCTGTTAAAGGAACAGTCCTCACTACTTAAGTCCAGGGATCAGGCCCGCATGAGGAAAGCACAAGACGTGTTTCCCTTTGAAGCTGTTGCCGACAAGAGTACATAATTTTCCTCAGGTTTTAAACCTTACCTTGTAAACATTAGTGAATTAAATGTTGCAGCTGTAGAGTAGTTTTCGATTTAGTGACGTAAAACCAAATCTGGGTCTATTGTGATTGGCCCAGATTTAGTGTCGTAAAACCAAATCTGGTCCAATCACAACAGACGCTGGCAATCCAGTAAACCAATCAAAACTATACAAAAACGACGCCAAGCTTACTTCTGATTGGTTGGGAAAGTGGCGCAAAAATATTTAACAAATCATATATGGTAATGCATAACCAAAGCAAATGCGGCAATACATGGAAAATGGAAAGCCCACTTCAAACTTCAAGTACTTTATTGGCAAAGAATTGCCAAATTCTAGGTTTATCAGAGTATGAAAATTAGTAAAAAAAAAAAAAATAGGAAAATGGTCAGTCAGTTGGGGCTGGTACGTTGGTAACAATGGAGAAAGTTTTCAAAACTCAGCATGTTTAATTAAAATTTATCCATAACTACGTAAAAGCAAAACTTAAACTAGACAACACTTTGAAAAAAGCACGCTTTTGAGTCTATGAAACGTGTTTCGGATGTTTCTACGTCCATCATAGGTTACAAAAAGTGGAGATCTAGTAAAGATTATATAGATTCTATAAAGTGTTAATTAAAGATAAAAGTCCGTGATTATAACTTAATAGTCGGTGTTAATAAAACAATGACGTACATAGATATAAGGGACATTTGCTTGGACATAAATCCACGTTGTGAAGCTCGCAATGCATAGTATACAGCTTTCGTGTGATATTGTCAAGTGAAACTGAGCAATAACTTTGATAACAAATTTGAAAGTAACATTTGTCCCTTGTTAGTTGTTTTAAGAATGTCCTTTAGCTAGCGTTAAGCGAACACAATTAAGTAGATCTAGAGGTGCACTCGCAACCCGGGTGGGAGGGTACCCCCTATAATGGGCTGTACGGGGATGATCCGCCAGAAAGGGGTACCATTTTGAGGCTGGAGGTATATGAAAGGGTAGGGATTTCACGAGCTGAAGTATATAAAAGGTTAGGCATTTTACGAAGTACAGGAAATGGTAGGGAAAACACGAGTTTAAGTACAAAATAACAAAATAACAAATTTTTGTCCAAAATGTTTTGTCCCATTTATTAATGACAAAGTAATTCTGTGATTTAAGCTGCTTAATTAATGACAATAGCATTCTAAGTAATAAATAAAGAGTTGTTGACAACACAATTCCTTTGCTGATTGTAAATTTATTGTTTGGGGCTTGGAGCTTGAACTTGAAAAGGCAAGGTACGGGATAAGATCGCAAATGTTGGAATTATGCATAAGGTACCTGCCAATGTACCTTTGGGGTAACATATATCTTTGGGGGTGTCAGTACAGTGTAACAGCTCTAGCAAAAGCGTGGTGTAGTAGGCAAACTCATTCGTTATGTAGTCCCTAAGGAAGCTCGAGTTAACGCTTTAAACAACGTCTTGTTCTTTTAAAAATGATCGAGCAAATTTACCCTACTGGTCGATCAATATGGCTTGCTCCTTTTGAGAGGCGTCAAAAGCATCCAATCACGTGATTAGTCTCAAATAATTTTTCTAACAAGATTTAAGTCTTTAATTTGTATTGAACGAGAATATTCTTTAAGTAAAATTGAAGTACAACACGAATCGAATCCATAAGGGATAACTACATGTATAGCGGGCGAAACCAACATTTTTATTTTTTACTTACTTAACTTAAACAAAGAAAGGGAAGTGTTGCTTTAGAAAAATCCAAATCCGGATTTCGTCTTGATTTTAACCCGTGAATACGCGCAAGCGTAATGAGCGGGTTATCGGTAACGGTGTCTAATTCAATCACTCACTCACTCACTAACTCACTCACTCGCTCACTTGCTCCTTCCATCAGCTGTAAACTTAGTGACGTAATGCTTTGTTACGAATGCGCAGTTCGTAACAAGAACAGCGTGAATCCAGCGATAACAATAACTAAATTTCAACTCCACTACACAACAGACATTATACGTTCCAATAGGTTTATTTTGATGCATTTCGGCCGGACACCAACGGCGCTTCCAAACATATTTACAATAATGTGAGTACAACTGAATACAATATAACGGTGTAGTCAACTAAAAATCCATCAAGTTGAAAATACTACAATGCTAAGCACGAGCCAGAGCTGAGCAATCACTCACATACAAAGAAAAACTGCGGTTAAACGGAGACCAGAAAAAACCTGTCACCCAAAAAAACCCCTTTGGGGAAAAATATGTGGCAGGAAATCTGGGTAGGATCCATGGCTCAAACTCTATAACCCATCCTACGAGACGTCCCTATATAGTACTACACAATACATACAATATGCACTGAAGTTCTTACACAGTAAGATAAATAAATAAATAAACTAGCAGTAATCACAGATCATGGAGACACGTTCGAAGGAATTTCCGGCGGAAATGAGCCCCTGAAAAAACCAATAGGGGCGGCCATTTGGTAGACCGTCTACCAAAAAATCTCAAATTTGTCTCCAAAACGAAATTAGGATTGCGTTCTTCGAACGCGATAAATAAATAAATAAATAAATAAATATACAAATTTTGAAAATGGTGCAAACCTAAAATGACTAACCACGTGCGATACTTCGTTTATAACGAAGTTATGCTACCCACGTGCACAATGCACTACAACAATAGTGCCCAGCTCCTGCTGTTCCCGTGCCGTAGAAATATCAATTTCTGTCAAATTCGTTGACTACGTTACTCAAACGCCAGAAATAACATATTTCAAATCCACTACACAACAGACATTATACGCTCCAATAGGTTTATTTTGATGCATTTCGGCCGGACACCAACGGCACTTCCAAGCAACCTAGAAGACAAAGAAAGGGCTTGACGAGTCAAACTAAATTATTTTCATTAGCGGAAAATAAGTACACACTAAAGCACCAACGATTTAGAGACAGAAAGCCTAACAGATATATCGTCCTTAACATAGCCGTTTTTGGCTGAAACTGATTTCCGGCAGTACCGTGCCTTTGAAAAACTCTTTCTTTGATATCACTGTTCGCAGCTTTTGATGCTCCTCCCGACCTGAAAGAGTGACTACCGTATATGGTAGGATCCGGAACAAAGTTACCCAAAGTCTTACGAAGATGATTTCTAAAGACAGTACTGTAACAAATTGGCTTGTCTCTAGCAACGAGCTTGTGTGATGCCTTAGGTTTAACGAGCTGTCTGAATATAAGCTCGCTGGAGGATGAACTTATCGACAAATACTCGTTGAGAATCTTAACGGGGCAAGCCGAGCCCTCGGCTTCCGAGATCAAAACTTCTCTTAGCTGGTCGTTTTGCTTTTGTCAGTTTTAATTTTCATGAAACCTTCGGGAAATGATATTTGATTTCTTCTGATTCTGCCTGCTAACATCATCAAATCTGAAGAAACCAGTAAAACACAACAAAAACAGACAAACATTTTTAAACACTAGGCCGTCAGCTGGACAGATCTGATCCGTCCACAATGCCTTTAAGAACTTCTAACGGCAAAGGTTTCTTTCTGTTCGCCCTTTCTGTACCTAGGATTCTTTTGGCCCCCTCTTTAATCCCTGACCACTAAAGAGTTATCCGTTAAGGATTTTAAACCTGAAGATTTATGTGCCTATTTTATAGCATAAAAAGCGGCGTCAGCCGAACTGTGAGAATAGGTATTTTCAATTAGAAATTGCAAATAAATTGCCACCGGCGGAGGATCAGCTGGAAATTAATCCAAATCTCCCCAACTCAATGCAAAGTCTTTCCATCTGTTGAACTGCGCACGCATGTAAGATTCACTGTCCCAGGAGCTCTTGACAGTAGAACAGTGGTCTGTAATCTGCTTGTCAGCTCCCTCAACTCTGGGTTCTTAAAACCTGCTTCTTTCTAAATCCGCTGTTGGAATACATCTAAAAGATAACAGAGAAGAGAGAAATTGTAAAAAAAGCGTCAGAAAAAAGACGCCTTACGCCGCCAAATGAAAGAACTAAGCATCGAACACAATAAAAATCACGCAGTATAGACAATTCAGACATTCTTAATCGACAAAACTCAAAACATAAACGTAAGAGCGACTTGCTGTAACTATCAACTATACCACAAATATTTCCACAGCTAAGACTTTCAACTTCCACTAAACACAGGCAAAGACGCTCGTATGGTTTTTACGAAGATGTCCAGGGGACAAACGCGCTTTGATTCACAACACAAAAGATCTTGAAAGCTGAACTTTAATCGAGCATTGCACGTAGACGTGAGCACATTTTTTTTTTAAACACAACGGGTCACATTTGGAGTCTCATCTTGGCTTTCAAACTTCACCGTGCTGTAAAAACCTACGCGAGAAAACACTAAGCCGCTGTTCTCGGGGTGGAATATCTAAACACACGAGCTCTGAAAGACTTACCCTACGCACTAGCGCGTAACAAAGCACATGGCTTTGTTTCTCCTTTCACAACGTAACGACACCGAGAAGCGCGCGCCTAGCATGCCGGGAGTATAAATTACAAATGGATTGGAATGGACTTAAGAAACAAACTGTTCTATTGTTGAGGATTGGCCTCAACAAGCACTAAGAGTACAAAATGTTTACCATATTTACCATATTTACGTTGCTTTCAACACAAGCTGAGACACGTGTTTTGATGCGTATCTACCTTGAAGTAATTAAATTTAGTATTTTCTTCTTCTTCTTCTTCTTCTTCTTCTTCTTCTTCAGAGTGATGTACTGTATTTTTATTTTTGCGTTTTTCAAAAATCCTCACGTTTACTTTTAAAAAAATATTGAACCGTGTCAGTGTGAAAACATAAGCTTACCGCAATATTGCGTTACGACTTGGCATTTCTTATTCACGGGTTGGCTCTTAGGAGCCTTTGATCAAAACACCAGATCGATTTTGCTATCTTCGCTATGATCCAAAAAAACAGACTATAAATCCTTATGAAACGCAATGGAGAATTAAAAATAAATATACGACGGATCTGAAAAGAATACGCACAGCCAGCGGTAACTCGAATCATATAGCATTACAAACTGCTCTGTGGAGTCTGTTTATACCATCATTTTATTCCTTTTAAACCATTGCTGTTTTTGGAAACGAAGACTCGAAATGACCAAATGTTTCATCAAAATTTGTAGATTTTTACGAATATATCCTTGGAATATTTGCTTTAACGGCTTAATTGAAAATAATTTTATCATTTTTTAATATTAAAATTGTTTTGCATAAAAAAGAAAATGCTTTGATGATTGGAGGATTTCTCTCCGAGGACGGCTTTTACGTCAAACAAGCCGTGCCATGCGTTGCATTGAAGACAGCAAAGACGCACAATAACACTCCTCTCTGCATATTCTCCAAACCAACTTACCAACGCTATATTTCATGGTCTGTGTTCTCTTTACTTTGGCTGCCAGAAACTTGTCACGGTGTTTTTTGGCGTGTTAGCGCATTTTTAAAATTAATTTTAAATATTTCATTTTTCTTGTCACTATTTGGCGGACAACACGTAAAAGCTTTCAGCTGTTTCTCAGTTTAACAGTCGGCTGTCAATTCGCCACGTGCTATACTGAAACACGTTTTTACATATTGATATAACTGTATACGTAGAAATGGTCATAATACACGTGAAAGGATACCAGCGTTCTGCATTGTATTGTTAAAGTGAATCGAAACAGGATTAAAAGTAAGTTCTCAATTCCTGATCTGTTTAAAATATAGCCATTTATTTCACACGGTGTTTAAACTTACCCAAGTCCAACCCTTAATCTAGACCTATGCTGCATGAATAGCATCAAACGTTTTAGGACTAATTAAAACAAAGCAGTCTAGGGAATCCTGGCAGTTTGGCGATGGCAAGTATTATCCTCGACATACAATAGGTTCCTGACTTTGGAGAACCTGCGCCAAGAGAGTTAAAACGGCGCAAAGCTTCACAGCGAAGCTTAACGAAATAAGATGGGAAATTCTTTTTTGAGTAATGAGACATAAATATAAAACTTCATACATACGGTATTTCTGTAAACAGCAAAGACTAAATGCTATCCATTTTTATATTAATCATTAACACTCTTTTATAAATGTGCTCTACGCAACGCAAGCTTTATGCGTTATTCGAGTTAACGAGTCTTGACGCAACGCGAAATTTGTCTGTAAAGAAAACACGTTATTTTGCCGGATTGTTCTTTACGCAAAAAGTAAAAGATGCGAAAATTTGTTTTCTTTAATTCTGTGTCCTCGTACTATTTCTCGAATGACCAAAAAAGCTGCCTATTAATGCGATAGTAACACAGCAGCAAAAGCAGGAGATATACATACTCGCCGCATTCCAATACGTAGAGTACTCATTTGAGATGAAACATTTTACACAACGCCGGAGATAATCAATTGCAGAATTAGAAGGTGTTTAAAGTATCCAAAGGAATCATCGTGTTTATAAACTTTCTTGAAAAAATATAACAAAGACATGTTGTTATCATGATTTGGTCATGATTTGGATAAGTTCCACTTGATAATCACCTGAAAACAAAAGGAAATGTGCTTTTGTTAAAGTGAGCAAACATATATGTTGCTATATTTTTTTGCTGGGTACAATAAGGCTGCTCTATTTTGTTCACAGAACGCAAATTGCAGCATTTACTTTTCGACTAGATACTTTATGCTCACATACGAGGGAGCCTCCTCCTTTCGACACGGTTTTGTCAGCTGTTTGCAGGATTAAATGATATACCTCTCTGAATAAAATTATCCTTTTGTCGTGAAAATAAATTGTCATTGGAAGATGCTTATCGCTTTATGACTGTATGAATTAAAGAGCTTCTAGTCGTAACTCATATTTACGGAGTGAAATTGACTGTGCTTGAACAGGCCCAAAATAAGTCCTGAATACATAATACAAACGCGCTTACAGACAAATTACGGTGGGGGATTAATAACTTGGAGGCAAGCGTGACTATTTGTGAATACGGATGCTTCTTTACATATCCGCATGTTGATACGTGTAGAATGTCTATTGTATTAGATTATTGGCTATGTCTAAAATAGGAATGAGGAATGGGAGAACGGGGAACGGGGAACGGGGAACGGGGAATCTCTAAAATGAGGAATCTCTAAAATAGGGAATCTCTAAAACAGGGGATCTCTAAAATAGGGAATCTCTAAAATGAGGAATCTCTTAAATGGGGAATCTCTAAAAATGGGGAATCCCTAAAATGGGGAATCTCTAAAATAGTGAATCTCTAAAATAGTGAATCTCTAAAATAGGGAATATCTAAAATAGGGAATCTCTAAAATAGGAAATATCTAAAAAAGGGAATCTCTAAAATGAGAATCTCTAAAATAGGGAATCTCTGAAATGGAGAATCTCTAAAATAGGGAATCTCTGAAATAGGGAATCTTAAAAGCAGCTGTTACGATAAATGAGATCACAACAGTTTTGTCAAGGCGGCCGTAAGTAAGGCTGTCCGCTCACGATAAAAATTTAGCTCAGAAAACTCCGACTGAAATTCAAGATGGCTACAAACTAGAAGTCAGGTGATGCGTAATTCATTTACCGTGTTTTGTGACAAATCATGCTACGACACTTACTGTCTGGTTCACAAGTTTGACAATAGCCGTGGTCACACTACAGACTTCTGCCCTAGGGAAACCTGACTTGTTGACATTTTCCCTAGGGAAACTGAATTTTTCAAGTGTGACCGATTTTTCCCCAGACTCGTATCATGGCCAGTCACTATTAATTGGTTTTTGGGGCGGCAGAAGATTGGATACCAGGGTGAATCGAGGCGCGCGGGGTGTCATGGGAAGGGTCGAAGGAAAAATAGCGACTGGACGAACTCGATCCAAAATGGCGACTGTTGTTCACTATTATTGTAAACAATGCTGAGAAAGAGTGTAAAATGGCCCATGTGGATAAATATTACAGCTGAATACCAATATTCTTTAAATATGACGGGATTTTGTGGCATTACAAGATATCTTATGGTTGAGATATTCAGCCATGGAGCCGATCGATCGAGTTAGGAATTTTATTCATGCTGACAAAATTTAAGGTTTCCGCTATGCATGGCAAGTGTATTTGGTCAAAATTTACTGTAATAAGCTGTTTTTCAATGTTGATTTTCAATGTTGATTTTCAATGTTGTTTTTAAATGTTGATTTTCAATGTTGATTTTCAATGTTGATTTTCAATGTTGTTTTTCAATGTTAATTTCCAATGTTGTTTTTCAATGTTGATTTACAATGTTGATTTTCAGTGTTGTTTTTCGACATTGATTTTCAATGTTTTTCCGAATTTCGTTTTTGATGATATT
The DNA here is from genome assembly GCA_022457155.1 of Cladopsammia gracilis. Classification (NCBI taxonomy): domain Eukaryota; kingdom Metazoa; phylum Cnidaria; class Anthozoa; order Scleractinia; family Dendrophylliidae; genus Cladopsammia; species Cladopsammia gracilis. The sequence continues at coordinate 562,351 of JAJGOT010000531.1, read as the reverse complement.
TTCCCAAAGTATTTTTTCTTTTTTTTATTGCTTAATTAATATTTTATATTTGTTTTTTTTTTACCTTTTTTTTAATTGGAGGTATTTATTTTCAAAGTTTTTTTTAATATTATTAATTTATTGTTTTTTCTACCTTTTTTCTTATTTTGTATTTCTTCCCATTTTTTATTGTTATCTTCGCAATAACTTGCATATTTTACTATGATAACGATGGGCCACCATACAACTGTACTCGCTTTGAATATTTAATTTGTTGATTCCCGATGAAATCCACACTCATCTTATATTTCCCAAACCATGACTTCTTTCCGTTACATTTGAAAAAAACTGTTTTTAAAAGCAATGAAATCAGTAAACGACCGGGCTATTTTTTAATGTCAGCGAGGCGACGCGTGTGTAGTTAGAACTATAAAATTAGGCCTTTAATTGTTTTGTTTACATATATCGGACATTATTACGACTGAATTTGAGTGCGTTTTATAAACATTTCTCCAACTAACGAGAACACAAACAAAAAGTCAATCATAAATTGATATCAACATAAATTCTCATCGAAAAATCCAACTTATTTTACGAGTAAAGTACCTCGGCTTCATTCGGCTGCTTGATAATTCTTTAAAACTCCGCTTCTTCGAAAGAAATAGTCCCGCATTGAATAAAATGTATGAAGTTCCCTGAAGCAAGATTTCGTCGCTTAAAGTTATCCTTTTTCTCCACTACAGCAGCTTCTGAGTATTCTTTAAAGCCTCCTCTTTCCATTTTGAATATTTGAATATTTGTGTATTATTACTCCGATAAGACAAAACTATGGTTTTGAAAACCAAGCACATGCCGAGCGCCGCAGCCATTTTTGTAGAATTTGTATGCAACCTGACGACCTGGTTCGTAATAATATATGCGTGCATAAATTTGCATGCACAAATGTGACAAAAAAAAAAATGACGAAGAAAAACGAAGCCGGATCTTACCTCATGTGCGCTATGCGCGTGAGTAATAATAACAAGAAACACGGAGCCGAAACCTTTACCTCATGCCGCTTCGTGCATGAGTAATTATCTGAACAAATAAGCATTTGAACATTAATACTGTTTTAACATAGACAAAAGCTAATCAACTTTTAAGTAAAGAGATCTTCATAATTCACAATATTTATTGCATCTAAAGCGAAGTGGACATTAGTGGGAATTTAACTATTCCTAAAGTTTTCTTTGGTCTTGATCGTTTGGAAATTAAAGAGCTCTCTCTTAAACAACTGCTGCGGAATGTCTCTTCCTATAAATTGTGATAGTTTTCCAATTGTGTCCTGTTATAAAATCGTGTCAAATTAAAGAGTTACCGTTTATAAGTTATATGTTTTTTTTTTTAAGCCTCTAAGGTCTAATGGCGAGTGACAACTTTAATGGCCGGGCACCGCCAGCGAAACCTGGTGAAGAGGATATACCATTGATTCCTTTGAGTCAGAGCCAGCGAGCCAAACACTTGCGTCAGCTGTCTCTCCAATCACAAGGGAGCGATATATTAGATGCAGCATACGGCGATATAGAGAATGGAGGCGTATCGGTAAGCTTAGCAACAATAGCCCACTAGAAAGGCGCGAAATTATTATAATAATAACAACGATAATAACTGTTTATTCACAAACAAAACGTGAAAAGGAGATGAAAGAGGTTATCCCTTTCTTGTTTATCTCCCTCCGTAGGCCAGTAAAAACATGAGTAAACAAAAAATATATAAACATCACATTTCAAAGTATAAAAAGATAAATTTAAAATACACTTAAATAATTTAATGTTCGCGAGAATAAATAGCGTTTGAGCTTGTTCCTAAAAATGTTCAAACTTTCAGCTTCAGCGATTTCTTTAGGTAATTCATTTTTATTCCATACGTCAATTATGCGAATAAAAAAAGATGATATTTGTAACTATTTGAAACAAAATACTCCACGTTCTTTTGCATTTTGTTTACAAAAAATCTTAAACATTGGCGGAAATTTCGCATGGGTGGAGCGTTTGACAGCTGTCGAGTTATAACCAAGTAGTGGAAAATTGACGGATTTATAACTGGCCAATCCGGTAGCAAAACCAGATCCAATGGCTTGGCTGTACGCGCTTTTCCCCGCACTTGTGACCGGTTGCGTTTTCCCGCCCTTGATACCGGTCTGACAAGTTGCGAGTCTTTTTGTCAAACTCTGACTGATTAATTTATTGTATTTATATTTGATGAGACTTATTGTTAGCCAGTATAAGCAGTACGAGCAACGGTATTAATTGACCTTTTTTTCTGTAGCCAGATGAAGATGGAGACAAATTACACCTGGCTTGTTGGTCTGGAGACGTGACAGCAGTTAAGAACATGATAAGCAATAACTCTGGTAATGACTGATGTTCTTGTTAACCTTTTTACTCGGCCAAATTTGGGATAAGGAAAACATCCCAAATATCGGGAAACAAATATTGCCACTAAAAATAACTGTTCGATACCTTTCATTTGATTGGTCACAATTCAGGATTTCATGTTATAGGAAGAACGTTGTACTTGTCGTTCAGAATAATAAATAGCACCACAGGCAACATACTGCTCAGTAGCTTTCATTTGATTGGTCACACTGTAGGTTTTTATCCACAGACTCAAAAGTTGGAACCACCTTGTACAACATAATAAATAGCACCACAGGAAAGTACTGCTCAGTAGCTTTCATTTGAATGGTCACACTCCATCCACAGATTCAAAAGTTAGAACCACCTTGTACAGCATAAAAATATAGCACCACGTTAACGTGCCTAATTGAGCCTTAAACTTAATTCCTCTGTTTTGCTATACTTGCGGCTCGTTTTATTTAGTCCTCACTTCTTTCGCCGACTCTCGCTTCACTTCTTTTCGTGCTTTATAACTCAGCAAAGTACGCTGAAGGATTTTTTAAGGCAAACAACAAGAGCAACAATCGCAAAAAGAATCCGATTGGTGCGTTCAAGTTTGATTTAACCCAATTATCTGTTATTGGTTATCAGGCATAGATTTGAATGACCTGGACAAGTCCGGACGTACTGCTCTTCATAACGCCATCCTGGGACGTCACGTGAACATTGTGGAGGTGCTCCTAGAGGCTGGGACCGACACATCTATTCTCGATCGGAGCCAAGATGCACCGCTTCACACTGCGGTCAGGACTGGGAACGAGAGCCTTGTTAAGGTTTGTGTTCGAAGAAAGCTATAGACAACAAGAGGCACACATTATTACCTCGCGGAATGGTCAATACCTCACGCATGCGCAGTGCCAAATTATCAGCTGGCTATGCCATGCTAAAGAGTCCTAACAAGGGCCAAACCACCGTCCACGGCTGTCAATAATGTTCAAAACATCGAAAAACTCCCATGCAACTCTCGTCAAACGAAGGAAAAATCTTGTGTATTGGAAATATTTATTTAAATTCGATTTGATAAGGATCGTTGAAAGTAAATGACAGCGCATGCCAGTTATCAGGGCTTTAACATCAAGCCCTTCAATTATCATTATAAATTATTTGTTTTCCCGAAAAAGTGCTTTGATTTTTCAGGCCTTTCTCCGTCACGAGAATTGTGATGCAAATATTACAGGAAAAGGATCACAGACTGCGCTTCATATTGCTGCAAAGAGGGATAAAGTGTCGATCTGCAAAATCTTGGTTAGTGGCAAACTCACAAATTAAAAGTTCTTCTTATACATGTATCAAAAAGTGTCGGAAGTTGACTGTTAATACAACCTTTTTATATGAATATGACATAGCCGGAGATGTGAAGGGGTTATGACTCATGGCCTTCTCCAATACCAGGCGTGCATTTCTGGAAAGTCCCAGAAACTTTTCGATCCCGAAAAGTTGTTATGTGAAAAATGTTTACCAACATAGATTCGGTGTTTGTTTGTTTGGTGTTTGTTGATTTTGAAAGCTAGGCATTAAAATCTAACGTTTACTACACGAGCTGAACTGGTTTTCTGGCAAAAAATTTCATCAGTATTCGTTAGAAACTGAATTTTAAAAATAGCTAAAGGGCCCGAAAAGGTTTTGGTACTTTCAAGAAACGCACGCCAGGGCATGGGGCACACTCCGCAAGCAGGGGTGAGTTCCAGGGATTCCGGAAACAACCTTTTTCGAGAACAAAAATGAAGAATTGAGAACAAATCCATACAAAAAATCGAGAAACGAGCAGACTCTTTCAATGTGAAAAAGGGGAAACGGGAATTTTGTGGCGATGGTATGGAAGTTGATGACATGTACTGTAAGTGAACTGTGATGAGATGATGAGGTGGAACCTCCCTTTGCAAAAAAGGGGTAGACTTAATCGAAACTGGGATTGGCAGAATGTGAGTTACAGCGCAAGATCTATTAAATGTCTGCCTGAGGGCAATGTACGTACTCGAGTATTGTCTCGTTAATAAATTAGAGTATAAACTGCTACGCTTTAGGACGAAGATGCCGTCTTAAGTCTTTCAACATGATTGCAGATATGAAACATTAGACCTTAACCGCGGTCAAACGAGAGAAATTTGCAAAAGTTAAACAAAGTACTTGAAAGTTAAGGTTGTCAATTTTACTGTTTAAAGTTTAATATATTGCCAATACACTGTCAATTTACCAAACGTTTTCGTGAACGTTTACTAAAAAAATTCTAAGCATTTAAAAACTGTGAACTGCAGAATTATCGGCGCGATTTGCCAACATAATTTTGATCAGGCGCAAAGAGTTTTGGTCAGTTTTCAACTGAAAAAATAATAATAATAATAATAATAATCTTTATTGAGGAAAACTCTTTCACATCAGTGATTTTCAAAAAGGACCTCGATTAAGACTAAGAATAAAAACTAAAATACTCACACTAAAAAACAAAACAAAAAACACATCAAAAGCTATGTAAAAACTCTTAGATTAAGAAGTTAAAAACATTCCGCTTAAATACATTAACATTAGAAGATTGTCTTATTACCTGACTAAGAGAATTAAAGTTATTTACAGCATGACTAAGAGAATTAAAGTCATTTACAGCATGAAAAGCTCATCATTTTGAGAAAATTAAAAGATAGTAACGTCAACTAAATTTTTAATCATCCTTGCCCATATTTCCATTTAATATTAAATAAAATCCCACTAAATAAAACGAAAAAAGCCTGGGACGTTTGAAAGCGGTGGACATTAGACCACCATGTGAAAAAGCGTTTGGCAGCCAGTACTCATATGAATGTTTTCCGAGTATTGGCTGAAAAAAAAAAAACCGAAGAAACGAAAGTTACAAAACAATTATGTTTCTTTAGGTTGAGCATGGTGCCTCCCCGGACTGCTGCGATGATGAAAACATAACACCGCTGACACGAGCCGTGGAGCAAGGAGCTTGCAATGCTGCGGAATTTTTCTTTAAAGATGGTCAGCAGTTTTTTAAACTTTGAAGATTACGACGTATAATTTAAAAGTTTCGACGGCTCAGCAGACAACTTTTTCTTCACTTCTTGAAACACATTAAACTCAACTGGCTAGCTAACGAGCCAGCAAATCACCAAAAACATACAGCTGAACATATAACTTCCTTGTTCTATAAGTTACTCATTGTAGAGCTAGACTCGTATTTCTTGTTTCCAGACACGATTTTAGATCATTTTAATTGAAACACTTCTTGAAAAGTGGGATTGTTTTCCACCCAGGGCATGTAACACTAAAATCTTCAGGTAACCTTATCGCAAAAATTATTTTGCTAGGTAAAAATGGATTAGAAAGTCTTGCTTTAAGCTTCACCAGTCGTATGATCCAGCAACATTTCGATATTTTAACATATGTTTTTATTCTTAGCTAAAACAAGACAGAAGGATATGATGAAGGATGTACTTTGTAATGTGGATTCCGTAGGCACTACCCTTCTTCACTTAGCAGTCGATAGTGGAAGTACTGCCGTAAGCAATCTTTTTTAACAATTTCGTGTATTTATTTCATTATATGTTTTGATTCATTCGTTTGACGTTTCCACTTTGTTTTATGCAGGTTGTGGAACTGTGTCTTAACAATGGAGCTATTATTCTACAACCAAGGGTATGTGACTAGGAGACCATAACCCTGAGTAATCTGCACCTACTTTGTAGTGTACTATTAAGGCTGTTGTTGTTGACTGGAGTTTGAACCCAGGAGTATCAGTAGTTTATCAAACGTGATTTTCCGGATGGATAAAGCCGTTAGGAACATTTTTGTGACTGATGTGTAAAATTAGAAGTGTCAGATCGTCCGGGCTAGAGTAGTCCGTTAACCCTATAAAATGTCTGGGCCCCACCCCAGTCTAAATAGGAATAGAACTGTTATTGGTGACTGATGTTTTATCTGTATTATCGTATCAAAAAACTCTTGGGAATGCCATATTTCGCGACACTTTATTTTCGCGATTTTGTTAAATTTGTAGAAACTGAGTCATTGATTTTTTTTTTTCACGGTTTCGTCGATATATCAATCATTAAATACCTTTGCTATTTGACTTATAAACGAAAATAAACCAGACTACGTATACATTTTTGTAGTTTTTGTAGTTTTGTAGGAGGGGGAGGACGCCCCTATAAAAATGACTGATGTGCTCGTCGAAAAATTTGGAAAAACACCCTAAAAGGTACCAGAATTTCGTTTACAGCTCCATACCCTAAAAAGTACCGCGATAATTCAAACCATGGTCATGTTAGATTTCAGCACCCTAAGTGTTACCAATCTACAAATTTTGACCCCTAAAAGGTACCACGAGCACCCCCGTCATTTTCATATCGGACCCCCCCCCCCCCCTCCCCCCCCCCGGAGCCTGCAAGGTATTATGTCTAATGGTGCAGAGGAGATTGATTGTGAGGACGACGAAGACATTGAATAAGTGGACTCACAACGATTATTAAGGGGCCAATATTTCACTTAAACTTATATGTATGGCCACTTAATTTTCGTGCATGCAAATTTTCGCGACATCAAATAAGGTATCCTATATCAGAATTTCCTTACCAGGATTATTGTACCAGCTTAACTGGTGACTTAATGGCGAAAAAACACCTATAATAATAATAATAATAATAATAATAATAATAATAATATAATAATATAATAATAACCCGTTAAAACCACCTTTAATAATTTATTTAGGAGAATGACAGAAGCACTGCATTCCATTCTGCCTGCGCCGCGGGAGCCCTGGATATAGTTAAGCTCTTTGTGTCTAAAGATCCCAAAATTTGCAAAATTACTCTGATTGACGCACAAGGCTTGACACCACTGCACCTGGCTGCTCTCAACAATCATCCAGATGTGGTAAAGTATCTCTTGCAAAAGGTAAATGCTTATGCGATTTATTTAACTGGGCCATTCCTGTCAGATCGTTCCCAATCCCCTGCTAGCGAGTTCCTTCAACTCACCCAACATCATCCTTCGTTATCCTTGAGTAAAATATCCGCGCTCAATATATGTCAAACGTCAAAATAAATGTTTTATTATTCGACTGCTGAAATACCTAATCAGTTAAGAACCTTTTCCTCAGTAACTTCTTAATTTATCCATCATGTTTGTCCAATGTTTTATCTTCGTCCTAAGCGCGTGTACTTACAAATTTAGTTCGCTCTGTTCCGAACTGAACCTATCCAGTATACTACAGTCTGATTTGTTGGGTATATTTTGCGATATTTTTTCGCGTTTTCTTGCCCTTATACAGTTAAATGACGTTATAGTCAAATATTAAAAAGACTGACGATCTTCTGTTCGCCACTTGTAAATAATTTCTGATATCATTTTAGGGCGCTTCAGTGGAAATCCGTGACAAATTACGCCGCACCCCTCTCTTCTTAGCAGCTGAACGTGGTGGAACAGACAGTGTTAAGCTGTTGATTAATAATGGCGCTGACGTTACAGTCAAAGATGCATATTTGCGATCTTGTGTCAGAGTTGCTGTGGGGAAAACAGCGACTATGAAGGTGTTGCTACAGGTAACCCAATAATATATATATATATATATATATATATATATATATATATATATATATATATATATATATATATTAGTTGATTTGCAGAACTGCTGTCAGAGTGCTCAATAGGAAAACTAGAGCATAAATATTAGAAGACAGTCTGATCAACTGATTCGACTTGGCATTTTATTACTAACTAGTTTCGTACCGCACAACTTGTACGGCACTCATCAGATAAAATTGCCGAATACAAAGATTACAACGTTACACGGATGAGAAGGAAAGTATAAAATTACAACGGTTTTTTCGGAAGAATGGAACATTTAAAATCTGCGTGACAATAAAAATTGAAAAGTAACGAGTATGCGTGATGATATAAGTTATGAAATCAACAGTTGCTATTACGTGACAGGCTTGAAATTTTTTAGCAGGAACTTGTTTGCGTGCCTACAGGAAGTTATCAGCTCATTTCGCTTATTGAGTGAAGCCAGATCAGGTCTGCAGATTATAAAATACTTCTCCCATAGGCACAAGTTACAGCGGTTCGAAGCGGGGTTGTATGGAGCAGCTTGCTTTAGAATCGTCCAAGATATTTTAAAATTTGTTTTGGCGTCTTTCAACTGCCAAATGTGTTTGCTTAACTCAGTGTTGAGTCTCTTTGGCGGGTTTTTAAAAGAAGCTTTGTGGTTAGTAAATCTAGTCTTAAAAGAGTTCTCAGTAAGGCCTAGGTAGGTCTGGTCAGGCCTGTTGTCCTCCGTTGCTACTGTTGCTTGGTAGCTGACCACGGATTCCATAAGGCAATTCCCAGCCAAAGGACAGTCAGCTGATTTTCTGCAGTTGCATCTTTGTGATGGCACAATCTTTTTGTGAAGGGTTGACTTATTATGGCCGTCGATGTTTTGTTTCAGATTGGACATGCAGCTGTAACTGATTTTCACTGTGTTACGGTTGAAGATCTTGTGTAACACGTGGTCCTTTGGGAATTCTTCGTCGAGGATCTTAAGAAAAGTCCGTCCGACGTTGGTGGCGACATTCTTACTGAATGGGGGGTTGTACCAAATTATACCTCTGTGGCGATTCTTTCTATCGGAGTTTGGCTGTTTTGAAGCGGTTGGCGGTGAAAAAGCAAGGCGGTGCTTGTATCCGCTGTCGTTAAGGGCTTTCTGATAGGGTGGTACTGCATTGTCAAAAGAATCTTGGTCATAAGAGATCTCGGAGAGCCTTTTGTTGACTGACTTTGGGATGTTTTCAATGACCTGCGGTGGATGGTTAGATTTCTTGTGGATGTAAAGTGGGATGTTGTTGGGCTTGGTATAAGGCATGTACGTTCCGTTGAAAAGGTTGAGAGTGACGTCGAGGAAGTTGACGATTTTTTTTGTTGGCTTCAATTGTAATTTTGAGGCCATGCTCGCTGAAGATGTTGCATAGATCTTTCTTTATAAGCTCTACTTGGCGAGGTGATGCATTCGTTATCCCGAGGCCGTCATCTCTGTATAAGCCGAAGTTGTTGCCATATTTCTCTTTGATTTTGTGAAGGAGAAATGCGCCAACGAGCTCACATGATTCGGCACCGTCATAGCTACCCATGGTGACATCGAAGAGATTAGACGATGCTTTTTTACCCCATGCTTCGCCAGAGTTGTACAGGAGAGATTTTTTTGCATGTAGAACGATGCGCTTTTCATCGGCGGTGATGTTATCGTAGTTGGATGCAAATTCTAGTGCGGCATTAAGCAGGTCGATTGAAATGGATGGGTAAAAATCGACCACATCAAAAGCGATGAACGAGTAGGTTTCCTTGTTTTCTATGCTGTTGAACCAGCTCAAAACAGCCTAAGTGTTTTTCCATTGATTTAATTCAAGCTTGTTAACAATGTTAGTGTTTATTCGGTCAAGGATCTTTTTGCTGATTTTTTCCGATCTCAGATTTAGCCGGGTTGATAAGGCGACATGTAGGATTGTTGAGAAAGTTGGGTTTGTGATCCTTAAGGGTTATGAAGGCTTCTCGTTTAGCAATAAGATTAATTCGATCATCTAGATCTAGCTTTTCGGCAATGCTTTTGGCTTCACTCTCACATTGCGTTATGGAATCCGTGGTCTACTAAGCAACAGTAGCAACGGAGGACAACAGGCCTGACCAGACCTACCTAGGCCTTACTGAGAACTCTTTTAAGACTAGATTTACTAACCACAAAGCTTCTTTTAAAAACCCGCCAAAGAGACTCAACACTGAGTTAAGCAAACACATTTGGCAGTTGAAAGACGTCAAAACAAATTTTAAAATATCTTGGACGATTCTAAAGCAAGCTGCTCCATACAACCCCGCTTCGAACCGCTGTAACTTGTGCCTATGGGAGAAGTATTTTATAATCTGCAGACCTGATCTGGCTTCACTCAATAAGCGAAATGAGCTGATAACTTCCCGTAGGCACGCAAACAAGTTCCTGCTAAAAAATTTCAAGCCTGTCAAGTAATAGCAACTGTTGATTTCATAACTTATATCATCACGCATACTCGTTACTTTTCAATTTTTATTGTCACGCAGATTTTAAATGTTCCATTCTTCCGAAAAAACCGTTGTAATTTTATACTTTCCTTCTCATCCGTGTAACGTTGTAATCTTTGTATTCGGCAATTTTATCTGATGAGTGCCGTACAAGTTGTGCGGTACGAAACTAGTTAGTAATAAAATGCCAAGTCGAATCAGTTGATCAGACTGTCTTCTAATAGATAGATAGATAGATAGATAGGCTTAGCCTAACAGCGGAGCTCTCTGAACAGAAACGACGATGATAAGCTTAACTTATCGGTCAGAAGCACAAGAAAAATTAGAATAAAAATTGACGACCAGGCTATTTTTCAATTTTAGCAATTCTCAAAAACAGTAAGCGTATTACCTTGTAGTTTAGTTTCTTCCCCCCTTAACTATCGCTCATTAAAGGGGCTATGTCACCATTTTTGGTGCTACTTTAAAAAGTCAAAACTGAAGACAGATTTATAGCAGAGCACTCGCGGGCCGAAGGCCCGGCTGCGCAGCCCCATACTCATAGAACCCATGCCCGTCATTTTTTAAGGTCATGGCTATCGGAATGTTTCGCGGGTGTGCGTGTACCCGCCCTGCGCCGTCGCGCAGGACTAGCTAGCTCGCGGGCGCGTATGACGTCGCAAAACATGCGCCTATAACGCCACACGCGCGGCTACACAGACGTCAGCTCGGTAAACACTTTTTAAAGTTTTGAAAAAGTTGGATCTTTCGCAGTGTTAGGCGGAGCAGAAAAGTCGTTATTTCCCTGCATTGTTTCGCGGTTTGCTGCTCAAGACAGAGATAGTGCCACACGGTAGGTATCTTAAGCAAAATCTTAAAATTTAGCATATCTAGACCCAGATGATAAAACCTAGAAATCAAGCCGAAATCTAGCAAAAAATTTAACCAACCAAATCTTTTTTGCACAGAGACGTGAGGCCTTACCACTAATAACGGACAAGGACATCACCGGTTTCGCTCCAGTTCATTATGCTGCAAAGTACGGTCATCTTCAGGTAAAAAATATTTAATTATATAATTGTTTCTAACAGTCTAAAACAAAACAGAAACTGACAAATTTATTGAAAAACTGGAAATAATAAATAAAGGCGTATTCAACGAAAGGTTGAGTAATACGGTTGGGTATTTTTTCGAGACAGCTTATATTTTTTTCGAGCCTTTAGGCCGAATGAATTGTCTCTAATAAAACAATGATCTTCCCCCAAGTCTGAGTTTTTGAAATTGTTTCCCAGTGCGCTTAGAAGGGTGTAATACTTTGTCTTATTTTCCACCTAGCTCGGTTTTCTTTGTCCTTTTCAGGGGAATATATCACATAACCCCGTCCATTACAGTGTCCTGAAAAGCTGGGTGCGGCTTTGATTGTAACAGGGGAGAGACGGGGCTGAATTTGCATATGCTTAAAACTAAATATGATATTAGAAGCACAGTTTTTAATATCCACACAGAAATACAGTCACCACCAAATTTACACCTTTAATATCAAGACAGCAATACAGTCACCGCCAAATTTTCACCTACCAAAATTATTATATTTGCAATTTTTGAACCCAACAGGACATCTTACTGTTTATGAAACGAAACAAATACGCGACTTTTGTAACGTCAGATACCGATGACACTGCTCTTCATGGTGCCGCCAAGTAAGAGGAACTTTTTCAGTTTGAACAAGGGCGAGGCTTGGTTATAATAATAACAACAACAACAATAATAATAATAATAATAATAATAATAATAATAATAACTTTACCCAGTAGAACATCCGGCAACTGGAGAGAATCGAATAATAATAACTTTATTTCCAGAGGGAAAATACACGTAGCAGTCGGGGACTGACAAACTAGTGGCCCTCAATTAAAATCAAAACTACATCAATAAAATAGATTTAAAAGCTATAAGAAAACTATATATACAACTAATTAAGATACCCAAAAATGGTTTAATTACCTACATGTACATATTGTTCTTTCAACAAATAAAGACTCCTTTTTTAAAAGCTTTAAAAAAAGCTTTTAAAAAAAAGTTGATTGACGGTTGCCCAGTGGAAAAAAAATTGCTCCTTATACTTTAATTAATATATAAAAATGGAAATGAACTAATGGAATGAACAGTTAACCAAAGAAAAAAGAAAAACCAATTAATTGTAACTTAACCAGCGCGCATTTTTTCTCGCTTGGTGATTGTTTTCATGTTTTTGTTTTCATTGCGTGAGTCTGATATGATTGGCTAGGTGCAGTAACTTTACAAAAAACGCCTTTAAAAAATCTAAGGATAATCTCAAAAACATTTGCAAACCTTTCGATAACTTTTGAAAATCTTCGATTGATCTTCGGGAAGTTTTTGGGAAGTCTTTAGAACTCTTCGACGATGCTGACCGCGATCGACCTCACAGTGATCTTTGGGAAATTGAAATTACATATAATTATCAATTATTATATATGATACTATTATATTATATTTATTACTCATGTGCAAAGCGCAAGAGTTATAAAATGGCCTTCGTTTTTCCTTTTATTATTTTTTGTCACGATTTTGCATGCAAATTTATGCACGCATATTTTAGTGTACGCGAACTCGCCCCTGCCTCCGCTAGAAAGTTATTTTTGTCCCCTATTGTTATAAAAGGCTTTAGAAGGTTAAACCAATTAGAATCCGTCTACTAATCACATGTCTGGGTTTTAGGGGGGACTAGATAGAACCGGTTTGTCACTCGGAGAAGACTATCATCAGATTTCAAACAAATATGACTGCTTCTGTACTCCACACTTCAATTTTTCAGACGTTCATTTTCCATTACCAGAATGTATAATAAACACGCTTTTTAAGACTTCGAAATGGAAAGAAATAGCCCTTAAGACGATTTGAATGCCTTTGAAGTGGCGGTTAGAGAGCTAAAAGCGATGGAATCTTCCTGTGAGGATCAGCAACCATTTATCACAAAAGCGGGACATGTCTTCCTTCGAAGCGCGAAGCGGCAGACTTTACTAAGAATTTTGAAGCATTCCTGGAAAACTACGGTTAAAAAAAATAACATTTTTAAATGTCCATTTATTGTTTGTTTGTATTATCAGTGAATTTTCAGAAATATTTAGAAAACTCGGCCACACGAGTAATTCTTCGACATGGGTTAAACAAATTTACTTGCGTTGCCGACACGGTTTCCTCGATGCGATAATTTAACGCGTTTTGCTCTTGAGACTAAACTAAATAGATATTTGAATAAAACTTTCAACTGAGAGAATTCGTTGTCCTTTTTCCTGTGTAAAGGCAAATTGCGATTAAACGTGTTCGAATGTTTTCTTCGTGAAGCCAATAATCACGGTAAAGGCACGCTAGTAAATACAAGCAGTGGCTATTCGTACGGCACCCGTACGCGGACTTCGATTTGCTATTCGTACGGGAGTCCAAAACTTTCGTCAAGTTTCGATTCCCTTTTTTGGTCCACAATATTAAATGTTCGTTAAGCTTTATGAAGCGCTTCTGGTAAGCGATGTTGATTTGTCTCAGACTAATTTGCTGAGCCTATGTATACTTACGCGAGCGACTCATTTCGTAACACTTATAGTTCACGGTTTGGATTTGATCGGGAATCGATAAATTAATTATTTAAATTAAGCGAGTGACAGTAAAACTGGTGCAATGTGTGTCACGCAAAATTCGTTTAGGGGGAGGGGTGCGTGACCCGTTTGAAATAAACCATAAAACGTTCTTACACAAGCGCATGAGTATAGGCTACTGGTAGCCTCTTGTTTGTTATTAATTACTTATAAGCCAATCAGAATAAATCAATTTCATCGTTTTGTTTTTAGATATGGCTGGCTAGAAATAGTCGACAAGTTGCTGTCTGGCCGCAATATTCACTCTATTAACGTTAAAAACAACCAGGGAAAGACAGCTTTGCATTTTGCATGCGCAGAAGGACATGACCGAGTCGTTGAACATTTACTCGAGCTTGGCGCGACTGTGCAAAGGTAGGCTGGTAGATTGAGGTCCCTGTTTCTTTCTTTGTTGAAAGTCACTTATAGTTATTGTATGTAGTAGCCCACAGCTCACTGCGGGAAGACCACTTTTGTAATGAATGTCACTGGACGAAAAAATTGATTTACATGGGTGGCAAAACAGTAGTAAACATGTAGTAAAGACGACATTTGCACAACTTTGCTCATCTTTGCATCAAATCAAAACTTGATGTTTGCACTTTATTTGCAAAGAAAGCAAAGCTGGCAAATTCCACATTTTCTTTATGTTTGCTTGGCATGGCAAAGATGAGCAAATATGAAATTTGCTTGGGGTAGCAAAGATATAGTAAATTTTTGCGCAGATGCATATTTACACCACATTTGCACACAATTTGCACGTGAGCAAAGATGTATGTTTACATTCACTTTACACCAAGTGCAAATTTGGTTTAAATTTAGAGGCCCAAATTTGCTACATATTTGCTCAATGTGCAAACTTGAGTAAATCCGTTTTTTTCGTCCAGTGTGTGATCCCGTGTTTTAAATAAAAGATGATGATGATGAAATGACACAAATTTATATGACAAGTTAAAGAACTCATGTTCAGTTCTCTCGAACAATGTACAGAAGAAAACCCATACAAGTACTTGTTTCGAATTGTTCCAGCTATTAGAAATGCACAGCTATTGAATATACCACTTTTTCGGACAACTATTGGAAAAAGAAGTTTCCACTATCGACAACAACAACAACAACAACAACAACAACAAAAATCTTTATTAGTTAATTATCATACAAGTTACAAGACAGGCGCGCAGGTAGCAAAAGCTAATCTTTTGGCAGGCCAGTCAAGTAAATTACGTGATTTTTGTATAGAAATCGCTACACACACTATATTTGTTAAAATAAAACGAAAGGATCAAACAAAAGAAAAGAGAAGAAACAAAAAGGAAAAACAAATGATCGAGATAAAAGAAAAATAATTATGAAAATATTAATTAATCTGATTTTTTAAGTATAGTCAAAAGTATATTCTTATCATTCTATAGTGTCGTATCTCTATGGAACGCTCTTTAATCTAAATTACAATTAAGCAAATCACTAGTCAATTTTCAATGGTCGCTTTCAGTGTAATTTTATTGTTATTGTTAGCATTATTTCTGGTGTTAAATTTCATATCTAGTTTTATAGTATATTAAATATTTTTAGCCGGCATATAGGGTTTTTATAACTTTTATTCACGATTATTCCTATTTTTTAAATTGTAATGATTGATTTTGAAGGCCCCTTGGGGGCGATTCAATAAAGCATGTTTTATGTTTAGAATTGTCTGGATCCGTTGTGATTGGCTCAATTGAAAACCGTTCTATGTCAGTACTTCTATTAACATTACAATTCAATTCTCTGTGGTGTATACTTATTTACAAAGTAGTACTAAAACACCAAGAAACCAAACAATTTTTGAAAAAGGAAGAAATTATTTTCTATTTTGGCCCATTTTAAAGAAGAAAAGGTGGCAACTTGAAAAAAAAATAGGCTTATTTTTTTCGAGTGACAATTCATCCAGGCCAAGTACGCTATGCATGACTAGAAATATCTATTGACACTTCCGGAACATTTTGTGGTCATATCTAGTTTTCGATAACATCACTGGACCATTCTTTGTGGTTTTCTGTTAACACGAAAGCATTTTTTATTTTTGAAATGACACCAAATCCCAGTGACACTTCATCCTTTATTTGTTTCCTGGTGTTTCTTAGTGATCATAACGACAGAACAGCCCTTCATGTTGCCGCCATGAGAGGATCTAAGCGATGTGTGGAGTGTATGTTGCAGCATCAACCTCAGTGCATCAATCTTTTTGACAAAAATCAGGTTTGTCACTGAACCAAACAATAATTTATAGCTTTGTGTGCAATGTAAATTAAAGGGGCAATGTCGCAAAGATTTTTTAGGTCAACTACCTAAATATGCGACCGACCACTTCTAATCTTACAAGAAATGGTCTTGAAACACTTAGGGCGCTTACAGTTTGTCAGAACTGGCGGGCCGTACCGGTTAGTTTGTCACTAGAAGGCGGCTTTTTGAAGACCTGTTCCTACAAGTCCATCGAAAGGGTGCATACTATTCTTGAATTGAGCAGTCCGGCCAGTTAGTTCAGGACAAATGAAAAGCGCCCTTAGGGAAAAAATCAAGGAAAAGAAGGAAGGAGAAAGAATAATTAGATTTTATAGACTACTTTCAGAGTTGTTTTGATACGTTTCAGGGTATTAAGTCAGAAAACTATGTTGACAGAAACAACTTTCAGAAAGATTTGGTTCTTTTTAGAGGCAAACGTTAAGGTGAACTCACATCCACAAAGCGATTTTCTAGTACCTTGGGTTCCTTTCAAAGTATCCCATGATCACCCACCTCAACATATTCTCTACCCATTTGTGACCTAACCATAAAATTTTTCTCCACTTTGCCAAACAAAATGTCAAACATATACTCACATTCCGAGTAGAAAGTAAACCACGTCCATTTTGAGACCTTCGTTATCAAATTCTTTGCCCGTTTTCAGACCGCAATACCTGTAAGGGGAGTATCCCTCACATCCCCTGAGGCCTCGTCATATCTTCATATCTCATATCTTCTACAAGGAAAATGGACTGCAGTTGCAGTCAACCCATAAACTGTTTTCTTTTCCTTTTTAGAACACTGCTTTGCATTTGGCTGCCATACATGGTCATCCAGATGTGGTCTCCTGTTTGTTGTCTTCTGGTGAACAAGAGATCCTAATGAACAAAAAGAATCAAAATGCGCTGGACGTGGCTATGGAGGCGGATATGAAATCTTCGTTACTGGCTATTGCTAGCCACAAGAGGTAGGCAAAGATTGAAACAGGAAAATAAACACGACATGCTACATGTGATCTCTTTTGGATGATTTCAGGACCCAGTTCCCTAATTTTGTACCAGTCTCTGTGATTAATACCTCTCCTTGTGCACTAAACGTCTTATGTCTGGTCTATGTTAAGTTATTATATCCTACGCATGGACGTAACACCTCACATGTACATCACGTGATCAATGCATACTACAGTTGAATCCCGATAACTCGAACCCTCGATAACTCAAACCTCTGGCTTAAACTCGAACCAAACTTTTATTCCCTTGGCTAAAGTTTGCTTCTAAATTTACCCTCGATAACTCGAACATTCGATATCCCGAACCAAATTTCCCTCTCCCTTGGAGGTTCGAGTTATCAGGATTCTACTGTATGTCATGACCATATAGTCACCCTAAAAATGAGATCGAACTTCCTGCTACCTCCAACCTCAATAGGTTTCCCCTGTATTTTAAACCCAGATAACTAAAACTTTCCTTATTTACTCTGATAGTGTGCATGGTGTTTTTTTGATGTTTCGAGATTTTTTCACCTTCCTATTGTATTTTTCTAATATGACCATCGAAAACTAGCAGGTGCTTATATTCGATGCACACATTTGGATCAGTTCTTGTTGAACAAATACGCTAAAGAACGGAGTAACAAATTTCTTGGTTTATTCTTTCCATTCAATCATTTATTGTCGTCTTTCCTGTAGGTGGCGAGAGGTGCTGACGTCATGCGCCCCAGGCCATATGGTGCAAATGCAAGCGCTCGTCAAAAAATTTCCTGCAGTTGCTATGGTAACACAATCACCTTCTTCCACCCTATAACATATCTGAACCATGAACTCAACATGTGATTTCGTGCTTGATGCTCATGGTACCTTTTAGTTTAAAATCAAGGCAAAGAAGCACGGAGGTGCTTCCTAAGACTTGTCCAAGAACGGTTTGCACAAAGCCGACTTAATAATCAGTAATATATATACATAGCCCAAGCCTAACAGCGTCGCACTTTGAACAAGCTTAACTAAGGTGAAACTTAACTAAGGTGAAAGGTTGGAAGCACAAGAATTAAGATTGACGAATGGGCTATTTTCAATTTTAGCAATTCTCAAAAACAGTATTACGCGACCGTCTGCACAGTACATTTTTATAGACCGTACAAAAGTTCACAAAAACAACTTTTCTCTGTCTAGAATAACTAGTACCACTAGTTTCCGAATAAAATACAGTTTATGTTTGTCAAAAATTGCCCGAGAAACCGATTTGAAAATCAAAAATTGCAAAAATACACAAACATATTTGCATAAGGCGATGCGAGTGAAGATAGAACTGTACTATAAAATCAAAGTCTTGTTTTGTTTACATAAAATCGCTTTTCAATCTATCTAATGAATGAACAAACACATAAAAATGGACAACACAATCTTCTTTCGAAAAAATTTATTCAAATCTCCATTAGTTTACGTTTAAAAGCAAAACGCGTACCATTTAATTATAGCTCATCGAGTTTAAGCTTTCTTCGATGAAATTCAAAAGATCGATACAACTGAATTTAAGCACGTTTTAAAATCAATTCTCCAAAATTAACAATAATACTAATAAAAAGTCACTCACAGATTGATATCAATATAAATTCTCATCGAAAACTGTAATCTGTTTTACCTTTAAGTTCCTAGCTTGCTTGGAAATTCAAATCTCCGCTTCTGGTTCTGAAATCCGTAGAAAACAAAGATCTCCCGCATTGATAAAAACGTAATACATGAAGTTCCTCGAAGCAAGAATTTATCCCTGAAAGCTCGTCTTTTTCCACTAAAGCGGCTTCTGAGTATTCCTTAATTAGTATCCCTGTCTTGAGTAGCAAACTGCGAAAAAATGCAGGAAAATAACGACTTTAATTCTCCGCTAGACACAACAAAACAACTAAAGTGTTTCCCGAGCTCACGGCTGTGTGGCCGCGCGAAAAACAAAGCCTTGCTTTCAAGATCCCGGATGTTGTTCCAACACGGCGGGGACCGGCGGGCGGACGGACACGCGCCCGCGAAACATTCCGCTAGCCATGACCATGAAAAATGACGGCGATAGGTTCTATGAGTATGGAGCTGCGCAGCCAGGCCTTCGGCCTGGCAAGTGCTCCGCTATCAACAAACATTTCAATAAAGGGTTTGCTTCGATATCGTTAGGTATAGAGAATATTTCAATTGAGTGTGGAAAGTTCTAAACGATTTCTTTGGTTTTGAATAATAATACGCTTTGTAATTGTCATAACTTACTCAACCAATCATTAGAAAAAGTCAAAACCAATTATTTCTTAATTAATCGGACGCGTTTTGCTGGACTTGACGTCTGCTACTGTACATGTTTTGGTTCGAGTACTGATTGGTTCCTTGCAATTGCAAACCAGAGGTACAAATAATCAAGATTTTGCCGCCTTTGAGAGGCTCCCTTCTTCCCCTCCCTTGTCGACGTTACTACATATTTGCGCTTTCATTAGAAGATATGTCCTCATGGAGCTCGCACAATTCTAAAACATTTTATATCTCGTAACCACGTATTATTTTGTTCAATTTTCTAGCGATTTATGGATCAGTGCATGACCAAAGAAGGAAATCCTGATGCTGAAGATTACTCAGTTAGTGTTTAGATTCAATCCTAAACAGCTTTTTTTTTTTATCGAGCTTTTCATTTGTTGATGAGTTTCCTGATTTAATTTTATCCCTCGTATTTTTTCTTTGTTCAGATAACGTACGATTTTTCCATGATCCAAGGGACTGTGACACCAGATCAAGATTATTTGATGGTGCTAAAGGTAGCATTTTGTATTATTTAAAGCTGATGTATTTTTAACAAATGAGAATTCAAACATGTGTCTTAAGAAAGACGCTTTTTCGACTAAGTTTCTGACTGACCAACTAAATGTCTGTCTGACTGACTGACTGACCGATTGACTTACTGATTGACTGACTGATTGACTGACTGATTTACTGACTGACTGACTGACTGGCTAACTGGATGAATGACTGACTTACTGGCTTACTGGATGACTGACTGACTTACTGACTGACTGATTGACTGACTGACTGACTGACTGGCTTACTGGATGACTGACTGACTTACTTACTTACTTACTTACTGACTGACTGACTGACTGACTGACTGACTTACTGACTAACTGACTGACCTACATGTACTTACTGGCTGACTGACTTGCTGATTGTCTGACTGACTGACTGACTGACTGGCTGACTGAATAACTGGCTGGCTACTGTCTGACTTATTGGCTAAGTGACTGACTGATTGGCTGTCTGACTGGTTTGCTGACCGACTGCCTGACTAACTGGCTGACTGGCTTACTTACTGACTGGCTGATGGCTTGCCCACTAACTGGCTGATGAATGGAAGAAGAAAGGAATTAACAATCAATGAAGCAACTGATAAATATATTGGCTGATCGATTAATAAATTGATCCCTCAAAAGTTTGAGTGATCGATTGATCGGTTGATTGATGGCTAGATAAATTGGTTGATTTGATTGATTGATCGACCGATCCATTGGTTAGTTGATTGATTGGGTGATTGATTGATTGATTGATTGATTGATTGATTGATTGATTGATTGATTGATGAGTGAGTGAGTGAGTGAGTGATCAGGGAAGGATCATTCATCCCCATATACTTAATATAAAATTATTATCTTCTTATCACAGACAATGTTGGAGCATCGTCGACTTAGCTGCCTGACTCACCCTGTTTCTTATATCATTATGAACACTAAATGGTAAGTTTTTTTAGATGATTTGCAAAATCATCATAGTTCAACAATCTCCCCACTTTTAGTACGCCGTGCGCGTGGCTTTCATAATATGGCGGCCACGATTGAACTGGGCGAACACACGGGACAATAGGAAACTGTGAACAGTCTAGGTTTAAATTTCAGGACTTTTTTAAAACTTTTAGCACTCGTAAATTTAATTTTGGGGAAAAATAACGTTACATATTACAGGACCGAAAATTTCGAGAGCCTGCCCTTAAAGAATGAAAAAGGTGCGCATAGAAAGCTGATTTCGAACCTAAGCAACTCACACACGAGGTATTATCCATAGCGGTTCAAGGCTCTTGCGTTAGTACACCATACGTACATATGCCATGACCATGCAAAATGAATCACATGGTATTCCCTCGAACGGTCTCTTCAGTGCGCACAAGAGCTCCGCTAATAAGTTACTAGATTTGTAGAAAAACCTTCTAACAGTCTTTATCATGTTTTCCGACCCTCACCCTCTCAGGATGATGTTTGGATGGAAAACATTGACCCTCAACCTGATTCTGTATCTCTTCTTCGTGATACCGCTGACGGTGGTTGCTCTCGAAGCTCGGGCTAATGAAAAACTGCTGTGTGGCATAAATGAAACGTTGACAAGAAAGGTAATCTCAATCATAATTGCTATCGTTACAGTGTACTCTGGAATAAGGGAATTTTGAAAATGCTGATAAATATGAATATGCTGATAAATATGAATATGAATAAATATGTACATACCAACACCATAAGCAATAATGCAAAACTTTGCGTCTTAGGAACAGCTGAGCATCGGAGATATTAACGAATCTGAGATTATGTTCATGGTTGATACCATTGGGATGTTTCAAATTGCCATTAAAGTTGCCTGCGCGCAAACTTTCCCTATGTCCTTTCCTTCGCGCGAAGCAAAGGAGGCTAAAAAGGGCAACTGTTTGGCTTCATGAAAATAATAATTGTCGTTTTTTTATCATCCTTATTTCTTGCAGGAGTACATTAAATTCGACGTCCCGTGCAGCATATCCAACTCGGTATTAATATATATTATATTGTGTTTTTATGTATGATTCCTTCTCTTGCCACTCCACGGGAATTGTACGCTTTTTAATGTGGTTAAATTGCGAAACATTGGAAGTAAAACTTGCGTCTGGGAAACAGGAATGTGTTCTATTTTCTTTGCTTCCGTGACATAATGTTAGCAACAGGTCTAAAGTAGAAAAAGCAAAGCCATGTAGTTTGGTCTGAAATATATAGTTGGTTGGATGAATGGATAGAAGGTTAATTGTTTTGAGTTATGTTTCACACCCCTCCCCTCCACACATAGTTTGTATAGTTTAGTTTAAAAATTTGTAAGGGTTTCAAGGAGTCTTTCAATATTCGGGCTGTACACCTCACGATTACCAAAGAGGGGGCACCATTCCGGGCTAAATAACGACAACATACAAGACTACATATATTGCTTTGCCGTTATCTAGCCTTGAACACAAAACAATTTTCTTTTAAGTGGATAACCTCCTTAATTAATCGTACCTTTTTCATTAACAGGTCACCCAGGGTCTTCAATATTGGGTTATGATAATCACGATATTTCACCTGATAAAAGAAATACTTCAGTTTAAAACACAGGTTGGTTCCGTCAAACGGCTTACTTCTTTACTTCTTCCCTGATTAAAAAAAACCTTTGTTGCAGAAAACGCACTTAAGGAATAGTACGACTAGGAACGTCTAAGGCTGATCAAATTGGAATAAACGCGGTTAATGTGTAAAAAAGCAAGTTATAGAAAATCTTTCTGGGTCTTAATTTAAATCCTACTTCTTACCTTTCCTCTTTTTTTTAAATCGGAGTGAAAAAACGTTTGTCGCTGAGAAATAGCATATTCTTTGTTTTTGTTGTTGTTGTTGTTGTCAAACATATCCCACTGATATTATACGAAAGGTTCTCTCTCCAACATCATGCGCATCCGCAGGTTTCAGTTAAATAGATCTCAAGACCTAACAGTATTTTGCCGTGTACAGGTTGGTTTCACACAGGCTTCTGCTAAGATGAAAATTTGGTTTTTCAAGCGCTGGTGCTTTGTCAGACGAAGGGCTAGCGCTTCAAAGAAACGTCAGCATTTGAATCATTTTACAGTGACCAATTTACCTAATCAACTCAGTTGTTAAAACCAGTTTTTCATGTTTTACTCCCCCACTAACGCACCACCACAGTTTCTTAGAAACAAATCCCTTTATTCGTCTTCTAATAGAGCAGTTTTCAATTGAGTGTCGTAAAACCAATGGACCAGTTCCGATATATTTAAATTCATACTTGGTTCCGAGGCTTAGGGGAATAAAACAAAAGAAATCACATTGAGGATCAGCGTTGAATTATTCATTTCTTTTGTTATATTCCCCTAAGCCTCGGAGCCAAGTATGAATTTTAATATATCGGAACTGGTCTATTGAGTGTCGTAAAACCAAAACCAAAGTAATTACTCTGACCAATCACAGAAGTCGCAAACAATCCAACGAACCAATCAGAGCTCGAATCAATTACATGTCGGTGGCGCCAAGCGCGAGAAAACGCGTGCTAGCAACACTGCACGAAAAAATGGATTTACATGGGTGGCAAAACAGTAGTAAACACGTAGTAAAGACCACATTTGCACAACTTTGCTCATATTTGCAGCAAATCAAAACTTGATGTTTGCACTTTATTTGCAAAGAAAGCAAAGCTGGTAAATTCCACATTTTCTTTATGTTTGCTTGGCATGGCAAAGATGAGCAAATATGAGATTTGCTTGGGGTAGCAAAGATATAGTACATTTTCGCGCAGATGCATATTTACACCACATTTGCACACAATTTGCACGTGAGCAAAGATGTATGTTTACATTTTACTTTACACCCAGTGCAAATTTTGTTCAAATTTAGAGGCCCAAATTTGCTACATATTTGCTCAATGTGCAAACTTGAGTAAATTCATTTTTTCGTCCAGTGCAAGTCAAGATTGGTTTTGGTTTTACTTCTGATTGGTCGAGAAAGTGGCGCGAGATTTTTTAGCCAATCAGAAAGCGTAGCACTGCAAAACCAATGCAATTGTGTAATTACTTTTGACACTCAATTGAAAACTGCTCTATATTCGTTTGCTACCATTAACTGGTCTTATTTATCATATAACAGAGATTCAAATACCTTCGTCAAATGTCCAATTGGTTGGAGTGGACTGGTTATGGTTTTGCATTGTTTTATGTTGTCCCGCCGTGTGGCTGTAAGCTGGAATTCAAGCAGGAAGTTGGTGCAATTGCTTTGTTCTTTGGATGGATGAACCTCATTCTGTTCCTCAGAAGGTAAAAATCGTTGTTCTGAGGAGCGCCTTAGTAGGATAATGACACAATTCGCAATACTGACCCAGGTCAAGTCGGTCGTGCAACCTTGTCTTACGTCGGTTGTTCTACGTCAGGCAAAACTAGTCTCGAAGTGTGTCGGATGTACGCATGAGGTTGGATTGGGTCTCACCAGTTCGATGTTAGCTACAGTCTTTATGACGACAGACTTTCATGTGCAAATGCAGTGATATAAATGCACACTTCGGATGCACATGCTGAGAATTTCGTTTGTGTCGTTGCATTTGGAAACCGAATTTTAAACTGGCGGGGAGGCGCGAAGGACGGGTGTGTTTTTTTAATGGTGCAACCGACATAAAAATGTGCTCCTGGGTCTACCTCCGCTGTTTCATTTAGTTAGGGGCGCACAAACTTCAAGAAAACCGTCCCCGAAACTCCACGGAGTACTGGTTCTATACAAGACATATTTTCCCTCAAGGGTTGGTCTATAAATGAGTACGAGGTATGGCAAGATTTTGGAAAAACCTTACAAAATGCTGGATAATACCTTTTGATGAACAAACATCCTGTTCAAAATACAGGCTTACTTCATCATCCCATCTTTGTATACTTTCAGGTTGTCATCGTATGGTCAATACATTATAATGCTGCAAACGATGTTCATCACGCTTTTCAAGGTTGGTCCTTAGTTTCTTTTATCATTTTTAATCACAGTTGTGTTAACCCTCGATTCCCAAGACTGCAAAATATCAAAATTCAAGACATCTTCCATATTTTATTTTGTAAAATATTGAAAACACAAATGGTACTGTGCAAAAGAACTGCCGAAGAGGTTTCATTTGAATGGTCACACCATAGGATTTCGTCAACAGACTCAAAAGTTAGAACAAATGGTACCATGCAAAAGTACTGCTGAAGAGGTTTCATTTGAATGGTCACACCATTCGCTTTTATCACAAGCCGCCATTTTGAAATTGACGTCATAAATTATAACGCGAAGACGAGGCTTGGTGTGTAAACATTTTACTCAGTGACCACAGTCGCCATTTTTTCGCGATGCCCAACAGATCAAATTGTTGCGTTCCGTTATGCCATAATAACAAATCCAAACATAAAGGCGTAACCTTTCATAGATTTCCAACGACAGGTTCTTTAAGAAAGAAATGGTTATGGCAAATTCGGCGAGATGTTGGCAAACATTTTAAGGTGAGTGAACTCGATTGACCAATGTTTTTATCTGGATATTTCCAGATTGTAATTATCGATGATGATTTTCCAGATAACAGACAGCACAAGGGTGTGTTCCGAACATTTTAATGCAACGGACTTCACGAGGTCTTTAACTGGAAAGCGTTTTCTTAAAAAGAGCGCTGTTCCTTGTCTTTTTGCGTGGACAACGCCACAAAAAGGGCGAAAATCACCGAAGAAGCGAAAGGAGACAACAGAAGTCGAACCCGATAGAAAGGCAGCTACTTGTAAGTACAGTGAAACCTCCATAAAGGGGACACCCTGGGGCTCATCCTCGGTGTAAAAACCTGCCAAACTCACGAGTGACGTAAAACAACGAAAACAAAAAGTACTGAAACAATAGAGTGCAAGACAACAAAGGTAGAAGACAAGGAAAAAAGTCACAGGTTTTTACACCGAGACAAACCCCACCTTGGGGACCAGTAGAAGTGTCCCCTCAATAGAGGTTTTGCTGGTTTTGTAATAATTCACTAACTTCGGATGATGCCATTCATTTTTTAGCAACTGTAAAATGCATGATTTATATTGTAACAACAACCTTGGACTCTTTGAATTGTAGTTTACTGTAATAGTCTTCCGTTAGGTAATTATACCACAAAACACAATGTCAAGGTCAATTTTATAACAAGAATGATAAGATTTAAATGCCATAATCATTTAAAATAAGAGCCCAAGCTCTGAATATTGTCATCACTTGTGGTTAGTAAATAGAGTACAATAAAGAATTTATTATCAATCTTCCGTGGTGGTCACGTACTACGTTTGACTGATCCCTTATTAGTTGTTCAAATGTCATTTGGGAGGTTAAAACATTATTTTTTTGCCCCGTCCCCTTATAAATAGAAGTGTCGCCTTAATAGTGGTGTAATAATTACAAAGATGAAATGAGCTTTTTGCCAGGACCAGGAGAAGTGCCCTCCAGGGAGGTGACCCAAAGTAGAGGTTCCACTGTCCAGTATTGTGTCAAGGTTTCATGAATGAAAACTTTTATTTAAGTGGTAATGGAGTCTCGGCATTTGTTTCAAACTCGAATAAGGCAATCAGTATAAAAGGCAATCATACATGTAGCTTAACATGAAAAAAGTGTGAATGGTCCCCCAAATGTGTTGGGGGAGGTGGGGGATTTATCATAGGCATTGCTGGAATTGATTGGTCCAGAAAAAAAAGACAACTTGAAAATCTTTCAGAATAGAAAAAAACCATTGAGCCTTATTTTCTTTGTATAAAAAGGAGGAATCTGCCCCCTTTCCTACACTGCACTACTCAATTTTAATTGTGGTTGGGGATGGGGGAAGGAGGTGAGGTGAGGTGTTTGGTTGTATAGGGAACACTGTAAATAAGATTCCAAATTGAATATACTGGGCTTTGAACTAAGCTTCTCATTAATGTTTTCAGGCACTACTTGCATTCTATCTGAATCGCAAGATGACCAAGCACAGGAATGTCAACCTGATGCCATTCCTGTAGAAGCTGACGCAAATGTCGCTGTAGTTTTTACCCCAACTGTAAACTGCCATGACTACATTTCCACTGGTGCTAAAGTCATCGCAGAGGATATGCTTAAGGCAGCTCAAGAGCGAATAGCTGAATTGGAAGCGATGCAAAATAGACAAGTCAGTTTATTTACACAGTTGAAAATGAAACCTGATTCAAGCATAAGATTTTATACAGGGTTTCCTTCATTTAAGATACTTGCAGCCACATTTAATGCTCTTCGGCCAACTGCTGAGAAAATGTACTCTTGGTCGCAAATGCAGAGACTGCGAAATAAGGGAACAATGGTAGTAGACACATTAAGAGATAATTTAAGAACATGCAAACTTAGCTTATTTAATCAGTTTTACTTATTCCTTAACAAACTACGATTGGGTACCTTTGACCAGGTATTAGCGGATACCTTTAATGTATCTGTGGCAACAGTAAGCCGAATTTTTATTTCTTGGACAAATTTTCTGTACTTTGTTTTAGGCAGTTTGCCTATTTGGCCATCCCGAGCTAAAGTTCAGAGACACATGCCTGACTGTTTCAGAGAACTCTATCCAAGGTGTAGGGGTATCATTGATGCCTCAGAAATTAAAGTTCAAGCACCCTCAAGCATGGTCCTTAACAGTGAATTATACTCAGCTTATAAGAGCCATACTACTTATAAAGGCAATGTTGTAATCTCACCATCAGGTGAAATAATTCATGTTAGTGCCCTTTTTGCAGGGTCAATATCAGATAAGGAGCTTGTGAAGCAGTCTGGGCTCCTTCCATTACTAGAACCTGGAGACCAGCTAATGGCTGACAAGGGTTTTGTTATACAGGATCTGTTAACTCCTATTGGATGTGAGATAGCAATGCCTGCTTTTCTTTCTAGCAAAGGACAGTTTTCAAAGGGGGAATTGATGAAAAGCAAACAAATTCACAACTTGCGAGTTCATGTGGAGAGAGCAATAAGAAGGGTAAAGGAATTTCATTACTTTGACCGTGTTCTTCCACGTAATGTCGCTGGAAGTATCAATGAATTATGGACTGTTGCTTGCCTAATAACAAATTTTCAAGGGCCTCTGTTTCATTAGACATAAGTGCATAGGTGCATACATTTGCAATATAAACAAACACCTGTAGTTATCATAAAAATAATTCCTATAAGTCAGTGCAATTGATTCATGTTACTAGTTGCAAAGAATCCATTCAGCATCAATAAACATCAGTATTTGATTTCTTGGCAAACTTACATTGTTGCCAGACAGCGTCAAAAGGCCACACCAACACAACCATTTGATATGAGTCAGATACCCCCTGGCCTTCCCAAAATCCAGTTCATTATTAAAGATGTAAATGTGCTTATCAAATGGCAAGTATGTACAAGTTTGCATGTATATGTCTAATGTAATATAAACCAGTGTACTGAATAAAGGTTAAGGGGGGTGAACCTTAACTTCAGTTTTAGAGTTGTTGCTAGGGACATTATTTCAAGGTTAGCATTTCTCTCGTGTCATAAACTGCTAACATGGTGGGAACTATGAATCTCAATCACTAAATCGTCATTGCACATGCAATTATTTTGGAGAATCATAAGCAATTATGATGTTTAGAACTTTTCCATAGCAACCACCTTGTAGATAAGGTTCGCCCCCCCTGAATCTAGCACAAAATTATTGAACTGAGGCAGGTAGATGAAAATTAAAGTAAAATAAATTGAGCTTTTCAAGCATTTTCAGAGAAAAATCAGCATCAAAATAAAATCTTTCGCAGTGAAATTCCTGACGACAGTAAACGAAAAAGTCAATCCATGTGCATCCTGTCAGGGCAAGGTTGCCCATGTTTTGTGTGTAGTAGGTGTGGGATTTCTTGAGGTGATACAGTCCGGATGTTTCATTAAACTTTAAATACTTCACATTGGCTACATTATCCGCCATGGAACACTTGATCTCAAGAAGACCCCATGGTTGGCTTTCAGATGGATCATAGACTCTTCTGTCTGGACTACAGCCAAGGTGTGGGAGGGAGGGGTTTATTATTAAGCCAACTCTGTAGGTATCCCTACCAAACTGCGATGTATAAAATTGTGCGGCCTCATCCTCGTGTTCAATTCCAAACTTCATAGCTGCTGTCTGTACCATCTTGCCCCTGAAGAGTCTGGCAGAAAGACTTTCATGGTTTTTTTGTCGTGAACAAATGTTCTTGAAGTTGGAGGCTGTCAGACGGTTCTTTCTTAGGCGGTGCCAATCCTTAGATGTAGATTGCTCCCTTGTTAATGCTTCATATTTTAATGATTGTTCTCTGCTTACAGAAAGGGAGTCATAAAATAGCTGTTGTGTTTCTGTTAGAACAATGCTAGGGCAGGGAAGGGTAGGAAGGTCAAATTCAGGCATGCAGATGGTGTTAGGTTCCGGCAACGATTTAGGGAGGGGCTGCTGGTAGGATAACACAGAGCCTTTGGGAACCACACCAAACTTGCTTTGTGCAAAGGGTACATCTTCATCATCATCGGGCCATATTCTGAGGTATCCAGGCTTGGGGTCACACTCCTGAAATGTGGGAGTAAGGGTCTTCGGTAGGTCCAGGGAGTGAAGAGACTGTTTAAAAGGTTTGTACACAATGCTTCTTACCCCAGTCACTTTTCGATTTTTCTTTGACTCTGTTGAACGGCTTGACCCTGGTCTTTTCGCCCCTTGAATAACCATATCTGCCACGGGCCTGGGAGTGGTGCCATCTATTCTGGGTGGAATGTGCCAGTTCTGTGGTAAAAATCAGTTTAGAGAAACATCTTTAGTATAGGGCAAATTCTGATCCTGGTGGCTTTCAGGCTCATAACTGTTTACAAGATAAATAACTGAAGTGGTTACCCTGTCTAAATATTTTCAATTATTATTACTATTACTATTATTATTATTATTATTATTATTATTATTACTATTATTATTATTATTATTATTATTATTATTATAACCCTATGAGTGAGGCTCCAAGAAATTAATGAAGAATCATTGAAGAGTACCACCCCTTAATATGAGGTTATTATTTATCCGTTTATAGGGCTAACCATGACGAGACATAAGACAAATCCGATCGAGGTCTCACGCGACGATATGCAACAACGATTTTTAACGCAACATTGTTTTGCGAAACGATTTCCATGTAATGTACTGATGGGTCTGCGGACGATTTTCAGTGCGATTTTTACATTGCCAACGCGTTGCAATTTTTCTGAACAAGCTTAGAAAACTGCGGTAGAAACGCTTACATGGCGACACTGCTAGATTAAAAAGCGTTTCGTGTGACATTGCCTGAGTTTAAACCGATTTAAAGACTTTGCTTAGTTTGAAATCAAAAGTCATACCTGCGGTTTTGATGTTTTCGAGATGACCGGTGGTACGCTTTTTAATCCTAACATCTGGTAATGTGATATGGTGTACAGCAAGCCAAGAAGATGCTGACACAGGCCTTGACCCGCCGCGCAGCTACATCCAAAGGCTGCGATATTTGCTTCCAAACCACATCCGTAAACAACATTAAGTTAAGTTTGTGGGGTTCTTCGCTTTTCTTCATACTTCTGAAACATCTCGCTCGAACTATAACTCCTTTTTCTTGAGTGGGATTTTGTACTAAGAACCAACAATAAATGTGACTAAGGCAACTCGTTGCAAAAGGTTTTCGAAAATACAGAAAATACAGGAGCTTCGAAGATGGAATAAATAAGTTTAATTGTGAACACAGATAAGTATTTACCTTCAACATCGTGAATGTATTCTTCATAGAAGAATTTGTAGCCCCTTGTAATGGTAGCTTTGATCGGGAGATTATCTTTGGCAAATTTTTCTACAAACGATTGATTAAATCGTGGTACTTTAATAAGATTTTTGTGCCAAAATTCTCGTTGCGAAGCCATATTGCTTCGCTCAGTCTACCACACCAAGCCTCGCTTTGATGCGCCATCCTTGACGTCACAAAACAAGATGGCTGAATCGTGATAAAGGCGAATAGGATTTCATCCACAGACTCACAAGTTAGAACAAATGGTACCATGCAAAAGTACTGCTGAAGAGGTTTTATTTGAATGGTCACACCATAGGATTTCATCAACAGACTCAAAAGTTAGAACAAATGGTACCATGCAAAAGTACTGCTGAAGAGGTTTCATTTGAATGGTCACACCATGCATTATGGGATTTCGTCAGTAGACTCAAAAGTTAGAACAAATGGTATCTGGGGCGAACAGCTAACGTCAAAAACTTGTAAAAATATAAAATAAATACAGAATGGCATTTTAACTTTAAAAAATGAAATATTAAAACGCGCTGACTTGGCCTCTGAATGGCGAAATCGCTTTTCCGAGGACTTGGAATTTCAAAATTTTCCGGGAAAGGATACCCCCGGGACCCCCGCACAGGGGGGACGCCTTCGGTGGGCCCCCTTCATCGAAACCGTTCTGCTAAAAACCTGGATCCGCCCCAGCGTACCATGCAAAAGTACTACTCTAGAGGTTTCATTTGAATGGTCACACCGTATGATTTCAATAGAATTACAAGCCAAGACAAGAATCAGTGTCTCATAAATAACTTTTATTATTTTACTGTCTAAATGCATTTTTATTTATCAAGCGCGTAAAATGCCATTGTTTTTCTAGATCCTGGTGTTGTTTTTCTTGTTCATCATGGCATTTAGCACTACGTTTTACCTTCTCATGGACGAGGAAAAGGTGAAATTCTCTTTCTTGATTAACAGATAAAGTTATTTATTCATTTGGATTCGAGTTTCTTTCATTGAAATTTCAGGAGCCGTACGCGAGCTTTCCATACTCTTTGATGACGATCTTTGTGATGACTCTTGGTGAACTCAACTATGCTAACTTGTTTTTGCCGTGGAGTAATCTGGAATATTCTACACTCACCAATATCCTGTTTGTCTTGTTTGTGCTTGGAATGCCAATCATTCTCATGAATATGCTGGTTAGTATGACGTCACTGCATTAGAGATACCTCACTTCAAACTTCCCTGAAACGAGTCAGCTTGATCCCACTCGACCAGCGCTTGTAGGTTAATTTCACTGCAGATTATAGCATCATTCGCTAACTATGATTTGCCAATGATAATAAAATGATGAAGGAAGTTCGTAGATCTTATTTTCTGTTCGGCTATTTATAATTTGGGGAGTGCCATTTCAAATTAAGGTGATTCCCTGGTTTTGCACTGCGCATCCCTACTGCGCATAAACATTGCGACATCAGATTAAAAAAAAATGGCGGCTTTTGTGAGGAAAGCCGGCCTTTCCCACGATAGAAAAGGACTCTGTGAGCGCTAGCGCAAAATCGAGCACGGTGACCCCCATTTTATACTGCATAAATTCAATCAGGACAGTGTTCCCAATGCAAATTTAAAAAGTGAGCAAAAATCTATGATCAGATTTTGCACAGTTTATAGAAATCCTACGAAGAAAGCCATTTTGGGTAGAGGACCGCACACCAAGCAACCGTCTACTGTTCTAGTGTTCAGTAAATTTGAAGCTTTTTGGACACGTTTTCTATGATACAGACGATTATACATATGTATAAAGTCAACTTATACGCGAAATATCAATATGCAGTGGAAATATTGAGCATATTAGCTTCACGCGGTTATTGCCTGAAAATGCCTTTAAACACTGTATTCGTCAGCAGTATACCACTAAAACGAGCACGGTGACCCCTCATTTTTGTTGCAATTTTGGAACCTTCATGACTTGTTCAATAATTGTGCCAAGTTTCATTACAAATCTATGACAGATTCTTTTTCCAGGGAATTACCTTAAATTGTTTTTTACACGGACGAACTTGTTTTGTTATCATGAGCGGATCACAACGTGCGACTACTTATAGCCGGTGAATATGCTTTTGGAAGCATACCAGAGTTGACGAGAGTGCATGATATTTGAATGATATTTTTGATAAAAAACGAGAGTTTGTTCTTAACTTTTAACACCCCAATGAAAATCCCAGCAAATTCATACTCTTTAAAAGCGCATGAGGGTAGATGGGATTTCATGAAAGTTAGCGATCACACCAAGAAGAGAATTAAATATCTCATCGATTGTGAAAAAATTGAGAATCCTGATATAAACTCTTGAGAGCGCACGAGAGTTTCAGATAAAATGGAGGAGCTTGCCGCCGCATTTACGCTTTTTCGTTGTTGTTTTTGTTCTTATTGACCTATTTTCATATTGCTGTCATGATTCGCTGACGAAGGGCAGCGCTCTAAACGCCAGCTTTTGAATCTCTTTACGGTAACCAATTAACCTTATAATTCAACACGTTGATGCACTGCCCAAATATGGTAAAATAGTTATCGATACACGCTATGTCTACATGACGTAACATCCAACGATGGAGGTAAATTTCGCATTTTGTCAAGAGAATGCTAAAACGACGGACCGGCCTCGATTTTTTTTCTTCAAACTGTGCTTTGTTATCAGACTCTTATCAATGAGTTGAATTATAAAACTCAAGCTTACGTGATATCGCCTAATTTAAGCCGACTCGGCCTACGGCCTCGTCGGCTAAGAATTAGGCGATATCACGCGCGCTTTCGCGCTATAATGGTAAATTATTAACCCAGCTGATAAACCCACATTTTCATTGTAGGTTGGTCTTGCAGTGGGAGATATTGACAAGATTCAAGCTCACGCTGCAATGGATCGTTATGTTATGCAGGTATATAACATTCACATATAACAGAAATACAAATATACTCTTGCAAGATGTTTAATTTTCACAGATATACCATATACCAATCCAGACTAAGAAACTAGCATTGAGGAATGCTAATACTTGGAATCGATTTTATGAGTTTTCAAAAAAGGTGTAGGGCCAAGTTTGTTAAATCAATGTCAGCAAATCCGCTTTTACAGGACAAACTTAACTTCAGGAACTTACGTTGGCAAACTTCAGAAAGTTGCCAAACTCGTCAGTTTTTTCACAAGACAAACCACTGGTATCCCACACAAACTGTGTGACCGCTCGTATTTAAAATTTAGAGGAAATTTATTGGAATATCGAAAGGTCCAGAAACCTTAACCTCGTTCCGAGACCGGGACACTTGATGAGAGCTCGTACTCGTTTTGGTTCTTGGAAAGTGAACAACGCGTATTTGACTAACGTTTATACATCAAATGCGAGTTTTAATAACAACTCAAAAGAGTTGGTGATCAACAAGATTGATTTTTCAACTGTTGATGTCACTTTCACACACACCAACTTAAGGTTGTCAACATAAATTTGTCTTGTGAAGGCGGCTTGTACACTTGTAGAATGTGGTGAAGAATGACAAAGTCGTAGACTGCCAGTAGTCCCTCCCTGGATAGTCGAGCTGGCGGTGATTGGCGATCAAGCAAGCGAGCAAAAGTAACACGAGCCAGGAGGGGACTGAGAGAGAGGTGGGAAGAGGTCCACTCGCTCCAGTCTCGCCGAGCTTGGTTTCGTGATCAGCTGACTGAAATGGGATCGCAAGCAGTCTGACAAGTCATAAACACTGCCACAACTGTGCGACGTTGCTTAGTTGCTTTATGCTACAAAACCAAAGATAAGCCCAGGTTTGATGAAGCAGCAGGGTTTCTGATCTAAAAGACAAAGAGATTTTGAGTTTGTTTGCTTTTCAGGTGGAGTTGGTGTTGCATATGGAGGAAACAATTCCTGCTTGGCTCGCTAAACAAGCTCATATTGCAAAACATGTCGAGTACCCAAATAAAGATACATCCAAGGTATTAAACTTCAACAAAGTCCTCACCTTTTTAGTTTGCATTGGTTCATTGCAATTATTTTGCTAGCAGCAGATAACATCCCAAATAACTGAGATAAATCGGCGAGACATTTTCTTGTAAACGCTTCCTCATTACGGTGTTATAATACTTCTCGAAGAGCGTGCGTACAATAAATACAACAAACATTTCCAGCATCAAATAAAAACAAGGTGTTTGTTAATTTGTCATCTATTTTTAGTTCTACGAACGGATTTTAGGATTCAGCACTCCTGGAGACGAAGAAGAGGAAAATGAAACTTCCGCTGACCTTCCACCTGAATTTCACCCCCTGTTGAAGAGAATGGAAGAGCAGGAGAATAGGTACGAACATGCGCCATGTAGAGCTAAGCTATTTTGATTTCAAAACCTGCACCAATCGTGATTTAGTACGTTTTCCCGCGCTCAGCGCCAGTTTTCCCGCGTGCGGTGTCGGTTGTACTCCCGCGTTTGGCATCTGTTGCATGTTTTTACACGTTTGTTTTTTCCCTTTATTCTCGTAAAAGTTTGGCAAAATTGTAGGCAAGACACCCATTTTGGGCATGTGGGAGGCAGCGTGGTCGAGTGGTTAGGGCATCGGACTTGTAATCCGGAGGTCCCGGGTTCAAGTCCCGCTCTGACCACTTGCTGGAGTTGTTTCACGGCAGACCCGAGTTCAACTCCTCGACCATGCTTGTAAAATAGCCAACTGGTTTGCCTCCTGCCATTTGGGATTTTTAAAATGTTATGTTCTATTTGCAATATTTGTTTCTGTATTTGAAGTGGCGTGCCTGTGAAATAGCTTGATAGCTAAGTGCTCGTCCACTATAAACAACATTTATTTGTATTTGTATTTGCATTTATATTTAACTGTCTTCTTTTGTATATTTCATAAAACATGATTCTGTGAATTCACTTAGCGGTCCGTATAGGAATATTCGGACCGCTCAGGGTACGAATCAGAATGATCCTTAATTATATCGTGGACCAGCTCAGTCAATAATAAGACGTATTTTTGCTGGCCAGAAAGGAGATAAAGAAGAACTAAAAAATATCTATTATTTTTATAGCACTAAATATTCAAATAATAAAATTGTCAAACATAAGCATAAGAATCAATCTTATGCTAATGTAAATATTCGTTTTCACTTGACGGAATTCTTATGCTTGGCTTCGGCTTATGTAAGCTACTGAAAACCAGGCTTTAGACGATGGTTTTATTGACTTATAGGGAGCTTAAGCAACCATGACGGCGACGCCAAGGAAAACGTCACTTGAAAAAAGAACACGCGCTATTTTAAACTACTTTGCGGTTGTTCCAATTTGTTTAGTTTATGTAATGTGCCTGGATTGTCCAGGAGCTGAATTTGAAGGGATGGCTTTCCAGTCCAAATGGGGAAAGCAAAATTAACCGTCGTGTGTTCACGTTCTCCACTAACCTATAATTTGATCATTTGACGTTGTTGTTTTGCAGAGATAGCAACGAAATGTACAAAAATGTAAAACGCACGTACAGAGGCATTGTTTTCGCTCATTAAACCTACATTGTTTTGTGCCGTTCTCGCTGCCGTCGCCATTGTTGTTGCTTAAAGGGACACTGTCCCGGCTGAAATATCGTGTTTTCATGATTATGGCCAGGAGCTTGGTTTAAGCTTACTTTAGCATCTTGAAATTGGAAGAAATCATCGTCAAAAGTGATAGAAGAAAAGAAATATTAACTAAATAGCCTAAATAACGGCTAGAAAAGTCAAAATTTCACAAGAATGGCAAGTTTGATTTATTGACAGGCAGTCAATCACAGGAAACCCAAGCGTAATGTTTGCATATTAATGATATTTGAAAATATAAGACATTGTATGGAATTTCGAATTCAACGTTTTAAGCAATATATAAAATCAAAATTGCTGAATAAAATCGTTGAATCATTTACTGGTGTCGTATTCTATCTTTATACAGTGTTTCTACGCTATTTGAACGATTTTTAATCCATTTATCTTACCTTGTATAATATAATGGAAAGGAAGGAGGCCGTTTTAACGTCAAAAGCATGACCAGCAGAATGACAACTTGGTCCTCACCGGGTGGTAGGCGCAACAAAAATGACAGGTTGACAAAATTGAACGTTCCCTTCCCTGTGGGGTTTGATTTTACTCTGGTACCCAGTGTTGACCGCGCACCGTGGTCTCTTCCGTTCTTCACGCTCTCTGGCGCCTATTTTGCAGTGCTATGTGATTTTGTGGAGCGGCTTGTTCGTCATAATCAACAAGGGATGTTCAAGTTGTTCGAAGAAATGCAATTTAACGTTATTCTACTGTGAGGACGACCAGTCAGAATGGGAGCAGCACCTTTTTTTGTGCGAAAAATGAGCCATTTGTGGACACGTGTCGAACGCCGAAAGCTCCGAACTCTCCTTCCTTTCCATTATAATATATATACATAGCCTAAGCCTAACAGCGTCGCACTTTGAACAAGCTTAATTAAGGTGAAACTTAACTAAGGTGAAAGGTTGGAAGCACAAGAATTAAAATTGACAAACGGGCTATTTTCAATTTTAGCAATTCTCAAAAACAGTATTACGCGACCGTCTGCACAGTACATTTTTATAGACCGTACAAAAGTTCACAAAAACAACTTTTCTCTGTCTAGAATAAATAGTACCACTAGTTTCCGAATAAAATACTGTTTATGTTTGTCAAAACTTGCCCGAGAAACTCATTTGAAAATCAAAAATTGCAAAAATACACAAACATATTTGCATAAGGCGATGCGAGTGAAGATAGAACTGTACTATAAAATCAAAGTCTTGTTTTGTTTACATAAAATCGCTTTTCAATCTATCTAATGAATGAACAAACACATAAAAATGGACAACACAATCTTCTTTCGAAAAAATTTATTCAAATCTCCATTAGTTTACGTTTAAAAGCAAAACGCGTACCATTTAATTATAGCTCATCGAGTTCAAGCTTTCTTCGATGAAATTCAAGAGATCGATACAACTAAATTTAGGCACGTTTTAGAATCAATTCTCCAAAACTAACAATAACACTAATAAAAAGTCACTCACAGATTGATATGAACATAAATTCTCATCGAAAACTGTAATCTGTTTTACCTTTAAGTTCCTCGCTTGCTTGGAAATTCAAATCTCCGCTTCTGGTTCTGAAATCCGTAGAAAACAAATATCTCCCGCACTGATAAAAACGTAATACATGAAGTTCCTCGAAGCAAGATTTTATCCCTGAAAGCTCGTCTT
The DNA here is from genome assembly GCA_022457155.1 of Cladopsammia gracilis. Taxonomy (NCBI): domain Eukaryota; kingdom Metazoa; phylum Cnidaria; class Anthozoa; order Scleractinia; family Dendrophylliidae; genus Cladopsammia; species Cladopsammia gracilis. The sequence continues at coordinate 524,177 of JAJGOT010000531.1, read as the reverse complement.
TTTCCACTAAAGCGGCTTCTGAGTATACCTTAATTAGTATCCCTGTCTTGAGTAGCAAGTAATTCTCCGCTAGACACAAGAAAACAATTAAAGTGTTTACCGAGCTCACGGCTGTGTGGCCGCGCGAAAAACAAAATTGCTAAGATCCCGGATGTTGTCCATCACGGCGGGCGGGCACACGTGCGCCCGCGAAACATTCCGCTAGCCATGACCATGAAAAATCACGGCACAGGTTCTATGAGTATGGAGCTGCGCAGTCAGGCCTTCGGCCTGGCAAGTGCTCCGCTATTATACAAGGTAAGATAAATGAACTAAAAATCGTTCAAATAGCGTAGAAACACTGTATAAAGATAGAATACGACACCAGTAAATGATTCAACGATTTTATTCAGCAATTTTGATTTTATATATTGCTTAAAACGTTGAATTCGAAATTCCATACAATGTCTTATATTTTCAAATATCATTAATATGCAAACATTACGCTTGGGTTTCCTGTGAGTCAATATATCAAATTTTATTAACTGTAATCTATTTGAATCCTTCAATTCTGCACTTTATCTCCAAATTACTGCTTTTATTTTTGTCTATAGAATCTTTTTATCCAACTAAGTTGGATAAATAATTTAAGCGAAATTTTGCTATTTCGGCGGGATAGTGTCCCTTTAAGCTCCCTACTTTAATGATTGATTGAATTTTGTATTTCAGAATCAATGGGATATATGACCTGTTGAAGGAACAGTCATCACTACTTAAGTCTATGGATCAGACCCGCAAGAAAATAGTGCTAGACTATTGACAAATTTAACACATTTTTGCATGCTGTTTCTTTTTTAAACTATAGTTCGAATTTTTCTTTATTCTTGTTTTCTCTATAACCTTGAAGTTATTCTCTTGTAATTATCGATATATATTGTCTTTTTTATTATATTCAAATGTAACGGTTATTGCAACAGAACTGAAGATGACAAAAGCTGGTTCCTTCTGCATGTACCGGAGCACATATTACGTAAAACAAAAGGAACAAAGAACGACTATAATACAAATGCAAAACGAGACCAAAAATACAATACCTCACAAACAATAGAAGACAATGAGTGGTTCATGGGTACCGGTACATGCAGAAAGACCCCAAAAGCTTCTTTCGAAGTTTTCTAATCTTATGAAATTCGTGTCTTCCTTAAACACCGCTACTTATTGTTTCCTTTTGAAGCTGTTTCCGGTCAGAGTATACCATTCTCCTCACGTTTTAGACATTACTTTGACATTCGTGATTTAAATGTTACATGTACACTGAGCTGCAGTTTTGAGTGGTTTTCAGTAGACCATTTCCGAATTGCTCTTAGCCTCCTCGGGGGCGGATCCAGGAATTTTATAAAGAGAAGGCCGTAAAAATTTTCGTGAGAGACATGCAGGCGCCCTTCTAGAGGGGTCCGGGGGTATGCCACACGGAAATTTTGATAATTTAAGTCCTCTGAAATGCAATCTGGTGCATTCTGGGCGGTCAAATTTACATGTAGCAAATGCCAAGATCCCATATTTAACAAGAAATATAGAAATGTTTAATTAAATGCAAATGTGGCTGTGGTCAAACATGACTTGAATCAACTCGAACTTTTTTAATTACAAACGCAATCCAAGTAACCGGAATGGTCCGGTATGGGATTCAATTAAACAAGAGACATCCATCTCAAAATACCAAGGGGGATACCACGGGGGACGAGGCTGGTAATCACGTAGAATGTTTTGAAAAGAAATACCACGCTTTTTAGTCTGTGAAACGTGTTTGGGATGTTTCTGCGTCCATCATAACTTGCACAAAAGTAGAGATAGTGAAGACTTTATAGATTCTGTAAAGTATAGAACAAACTTTAAAGTCAGTGTTTATATACATAGATATTATAGACATTTGATTGGACTTAAAGCCACGTTTGGAAGCTTCATCATCATCTTGTCTCATTGCGCCAGTAGTCGCATAAGGCCGAAGCTTACGATGCAATAACTATGCAGTTTCGTAAAATAATGTCAAACTTAGCAAAACCTTTGATAAGGAATTTCTGAGTAAAATTTATGCCTTGTTGTTTTTAAGAACGCCCTTAACTAGCGTTAAAGGAACACGGTTAAATATACCTTAAGGCGCCCTCATAGCTAAAGGAGCTGGAGCCCCCATACTTAAAGGAACTTGTTAGTTAAGGGCTAAATCATTCTATGTAATAAATAACAGTTGTCTACTATACAACACAATTAGGTTGTTTGTCGTGACATTATTGTTTGGGGCTTGGGACTTGAAGTTAGCAGGCAAGGTGTTGAATAGAGCAGTATTTTAAATGAATGATAAACTCACACTGATAGTCCCTCAATCTCTCAGAACTGTTTCTTTTTTAATTCCGTGTTCTACGTTACACAAGTGGTGATATGAAGCTAGCCTCGGACGGCGGCAGCTGCGCAAGCTTGTCATTCACCTGTTGAACACAAACCTTGTGGCACTCCATCAGCTTCTTGTGCTGCACCTTTTCTTTACCGGCGATGTTGCAAGTTCACAGACACTATCATCACTCTCACTAACTTAGATCCTCATCTTTATCGAATCACAGTATTATCTTTATTAAACTACTGCATTATAACTGGAAGTGAATAAGTGGCCGCGAACGAAAATGCTGCTGGTGTACGTAAGATCCAGAAATTAAAGATCTTATCAATCAAAAATGTGAATACAAATAAAGTATAAGCAAGGCTGATACCACGGAGAACACTTCAGTAACGCGACAACAAACAAACAAAACAAACAAAAAAACAAACTGCAACCGCGGACAGCTATTTCAAGCTGGTTGGGTCTCGTCAGCACTGTATAGCAGCAAACTGAATATAACAACCAGCGCGAAGGTTATATTAGCATGAGATTCCATCCACCAACACCACCTCGGACGCCTTGTTGAGACTTACATAACAGGGTAACTGGTTAGCTTTCAGTTGAGGTTAGGGGTAGCAGTTTATATAGTTAAATTTAGGACTAAGCAACCCGAGAAACTAGGTGGTACAGTGGTACGGTAGGTTATGTAAGCTTAAGCCTAGCTGAGGTCACAGGTTCAATACTGAGTGGGGATTTTAGATTTTCTTTTTTACACTTAAAAATTTATTGAAAGTAAAATTCTAAGTGTCGACATTACGTTATATAAGTCTCAATAAGGTGTCCGAGGTGGTGGTGGTGGATGGAATCTAATGCTGACCCAGGGCGAACGAAGTATAGCCCATTTCGAAAAATACCATAATAATCTCTTATGTGCGGGCTCAGCCTCACCGGGGTGTTATTATTCAAGTGTCCTTTGTTAGAACGGCACAATGGCATTCAGAGTACATGTAGGAACAGAAGGCCTACGTAGCATTGTATGTTCGTATACAAATGTGCACCGTATGCAAATTGCCAAGAAGTTGAAGCATAGCACGTGCAGTTCGTGCTGAAAACAAAAGAAATTGGAAAAATCAGGCTTACATCAAGCACCACTCAAACCTGCACTTTAAAGAGTATTATGGTATTTTTCGAAGTGGCCTATAGACCACATTCAAAAATGGCCACAATTGATTTTCATACCCAGAAGAATGATTTTTAAAGATAATCTAATTACATGAAACTTAAAGTGCACCTAAATCCAAAATTGTTTTTTTCGCTTAATCAACTCCATGCACGTTGAAAAGTTGAATAGAAGTAGAAATAATGGTAAAATCTTGATTTGACGTCATCTAATTAGCATTTTGTAAATTCAATCTATAATAACTCACTTAAACGCGACGTTAAAAACAAGAAATATTTCACTATTCGACTTTTCATCGTACATTGTTTTGAGTTGATAAAAGGGAAAAAAATTAGGGGTTAGGTGCACTTTAAAGAGATTATAAGGTTACAATGAGTTTATGATAGTAAACATTTAAAAAAAAATGGTAGGAGGCAATATTTTAAAAGATATCACATTCTGTAAGTATTCTTCGCATAAAATATTAGGAATGATTCTTTAGCAAATCAAACAGCCATTTTTAAATGGGGGTTATAAGATAAAACTACTGCATTCTCTAAAGTCATGTAGTGAATATCAGCCGTATTCTTTTTATTTTTTCGTGAAGGATTTTTGAAAATAAAATGTATCCTCAGTTTAATTATAATGCAAATGTTGTAAAATTCTAAATGTTGGGATTCAAAAAGTGTTTGTATCAGCCATTTTAGAGGAGGTTTTACAGCGGTTACCATTAACACATGACCCATCGCTCTTCTTCGAAGGTCAAACTCAAGTTTGGTGGACGTCAATAAAAAAGCCGTTAACATTGTTTTTTTTTTTTTTATTTCGACTGGATTCCGAACAATTTTACCAAAAAGAAATAGTAAACATTTTAAAACAACAAATTTCAAAGTCAATTATGGTTTAATTTTAAAGAGAAGATTTCATTCAACATGATGATATAAAAACTAGAGCTTCGTGCAGCCGCGGCTTCATGAGTTGTGATCCGCCTACTATTCTCACTTCATACATAATTAGCGCATCGCAGAATTTGATTTTACCCTTGCACCAAAACCCTGGTTAAAAGCCTGGCAAGCCTGGTAAACCTGGGTTGAACCAGGCCCACCAGGCTTTTGAGCTGAAAAAAGCGAAATTAAAAGCCTGGTTAGCCTGGTTTTACCAGGCTTTCCTGGTTACTCTAGTTGAAATTCACCTGAAAAGCCTGGTAAGCCGGGTTAAGACTAAAAAAGCGGAACCAGGAAAGACATCAGGTAAGCCCGGTTAAACCGGGCTTTCCTGGTAAGCCTGGTAGTAAACCATCACCTGAAAAGCCTGGCAAGCCTGGTTCAACCAGTCTTTCCTGGTAAGCCTGGTTAAAAATCAACAACTGAAAAGCCTGGCAAGCCTGGTTTATATGGGAAAAGCCTAAAAATATGGGTTTATACAAAAGCTACATGTATCTTTGAATGCCAAAAATAGTAAAAAGAAAACATTTGACAATTTTAACAATTTTGAAAGCTATTCTATTTTTGAAAGCTATTCCATGAAATTCAAGAAATCAACACAATTGAATTTAAGCACGTTTTATAAACAATTCTCCAAACTAACGGGAACACAAAGAAAAAGTCAATCACAGATTGACATCCCATCGTAAAATCTGTTTTACCTTTAAGTCCATCGACTACTTGGAAATTCTTTAAATCTCCGCTTCTTTGGTTCTGAAATCCGTAAAACAAGCATCTCCCCGCATTGCTCCCGCATTGATAAAAACGTATGAAGTTACTCGAAGCAAGATTTTATCCCTGAAAGCTCTTCTTTTTCCACTAAAGCGGCTTCTGGGTATTCCTTAATTAGTATCCCTGTAACAGAAATAAAATACACACTGCGGTTATAAGCATGACAAAACAACGCATGTAGGTCTGTATATTATCATTTCTTTTTTCACTATTGTCATTTCTTTTAAATTAGGTTCCAGTCTTTCTCCATAGCATTTAAATTTTATTGTATTATATCCAACCGTCACTTTTGAAGATGTATCCGATGTTGAAGCATACGAAACGTCAAGTCATTAATCAAAGTTTTTTACAACGTGCGTTGTTTTGTCATGTTTATAACCGCAGTGTGTATTTTATTTCTGTTAAAGTTGAAATGGCCGAAGAATAAGAGTTTTTACAATTTAGTATCCCTGTCTTGAGTAGCAAACCGCAAAAAAATGCAGGGAAATAACGACTTTAATTCTCCGCTAAACACAGCGAAAGATCCAACTAAAGTGTTTACCCTTGTGTTTACCGAGCTGTCGGCTGTGTAGCCGCGCGAAAAACAAAGCCTCACTTTGCTTTCAAAATTGCTAAGATCCCGGATGTTACGCGACATCATACGCACATGTTTTGCGACGTCATACGCGCCCGCGAGTTAACCCTGCCTAACGCCGCAGCCCGCCGCCACACGGACCGACGCGCCCGCGAAACATTCCGCTATTCCATGAAAAATGAAGGGCATGGGTTCTATGAGTATAAAGCTACGCAAGCGGGCCTCTTCGGCCCGCGAGAGCTCCGCTATTAAAATGCTATAAATTTACATATACTAAAACTACTAAATTTCACACATAAAGGCACGCACATACTTTACGACAAATTAAAGACCATAGACATGCCTTTGCATTGTTTAATGTTGCCCACAAAAATAATAAATAACGTATTTGACTTAACAGCTGTCTTTCACCGATATGCATTTCTAAAGAGATAAACAAAACAAATCCGATGCACCCAGTTTTATCAGCTTCATGAAGTTTTAGCTTGGACTTTCAAATCTATACATATTTATTTTTTAGCACTAAGAATACAACATGTTTACCATATTTACGTTGCTTTCAACACAGGCTGACTAGTTTACCTTGTTATACTACAAACAAATGGTAATATGCTAGCCTTTTTAATACAATTCTAATGTTTTTCTATGCCGTTGAATAAAAACAAAATCTATAAGGAAAACAGTCGAAACTTGTCTTACCTCAAAATATGACGGAGGTGGTCGTCGGGAAGCTTCGACAAACACTCTAAAAGTTACCAGAATCTCGTTTGACAGGCGTGGCTCAAATGGATTTTACCCCTCGATAAACGCTAGTCAACAAGCCACTAAAAAGAAATAACCATAACGCCTCTGCGTTTCAACAAGCTTACAATTTAACTTGCGAACCACTGAGACGCTGTGCTACTGAAATGTATACCTTTCACGTTCAAAAATCTAAATCAAAGTCCGTCTTCTTCATGTTCACTTCCTTCGCTCAAGCGGCACAGTCGGTTCGCCTCGCTACGGCAAAACTACAGTGGACGCGATCATTTCATTTCATCAAGAGTGATCCGAAACTGATCCTCTTCACCTTCAGAGGCATATTAGGCGCTGTCTGACATTTGCACAGCCAAAAACGTTGGCAAAAATGACCTGACATTAGCAGGTTCCTGACATTTGTTTTTGTTATGTGGAACATATCTTCAACAAAAAAAAAACAGTTGTTGATATATTAAATATAGAATGATAAATAAAGTCAGTGTCATATATGCAAGCTATGTGATGTTTCCTTTTGTGATACTGTGTTTCCATTTGACAGGTCATTCATTAAGTATGGTTCACCTTAATTAATTAAGGCCCCGTCCACACGAAGACGATTGTAAACGCAAACGCTAGTAAACGCAAACTTTTTTATGCGTTTAGGCCTTCCGTCCACACGAAGACGATGAAAACGCTCACCGTAAACGCATAAATTCGAAAAACGCTCTCCAAAGTGAATGAATTTGAAAACGCCGTTTGTGCGTCTTTGTGTGGACGGCCGTAAACGTATATTTTCGTAAACGCTGTGAAAACGCTGACGTCAGATGTCAGCGCCAGTCTCTTCTATCGAGTGCGTTTCCAAGATGGCGTACACACGATTGTTGAGCTGTGTCATGCTTGCGCTTATTTCAAGCATAATTGCGAGCATTCAATTGAATCTTGCAATAATCGATATACAGGAAAACTACAAAGGAAGAAGACTAAAGCTCTCAAGATTGTTGTCCACAACTACAAGCACTTTTACTCGAGTAAAACGACTAAGATGCTGACGAGAGAGCAAAGAGAGAAGATTCATGTTATCATCTTTACATTTTATTAGATTTTAAGTGAATTTCTCAAATTCCCAACCCAAAAATATTTGTTTATTTTTTTTATTTGCAGGCTCAAATCGATAGCGCATGCGCATTCGGTGTATGACATCGTTTTATGCGTTTACGAGCGTTCTCGTGTGGACGGGTGAAAACGCCACGTAAACGATGATCGTTTTCGTGTGGACGGAGATAAAAATATGCGTTTACTAGTGTTTGAGTTTACAATCGCCTTCGTGTGGACGGGGCCTAAATATCATTGTTGTATAAAAGCTCTATGTGACATTTCCTTGTGACTCTTCGAAAAGGACGAAGACAATGAGCTAAAATACTAAAAACTTCCTTAACTAAAACCGCTTTGCCGCCATTTTCAAAACAACAACTATCAGCCAAAAACGTTGACGCTAAATTTTCTCCAGCCAGGGCTGGCTCGCTTCATGTAATACCCGGATGAAAGTCATCTCGACAAACCGAGCCAGCTCGGCTAACCGGGTCAGCCCCGGCTCATATAATCAGGCCCTTCTATAATTTCATATACGGGATAACGTGTCTTTAGAGTAATCTCGAGACGCTAGAGCTGTTACACTGGAGACACCCCCAAAGATATTCTGTAACCCCAAGGGTAGCAGGTGCTCATGCATAAGGCTCAGATTCGCGATCTTATCCCGTACCTTGTTCTTTCAAATTCAAGCTCCAAGCCCAAAACAATTAATTTACAATCAACAACTGAATTGTGTTGTTAGCAACTCTTTATTTATTACATAGAATGCCCTTGTCATTAACTAAGCAGCTTAAATCACAGATTTACTTTGTCATTAATAAATGGGACAAAACATTGTGGGCAAAAAGCTGTTATTCTTCATAATTTTCCTGTTATTTTGATCGCCGTTCATTAACAAATCAAGAAGCTCTGATCTTCTCTGCTGAAAAACCTTTTACGAGTGCACCTCTATTAACGCTAGTTCAAGGATATTCTTAAAAACAACAAGGGACAAATGTTACTTTGAAATTTGGTATCAAAGTTATTGCTCAGTTTGACAATAATGTACGAAAGCTGCATATTAATTGCGTTACGAGCTTCCAAACGTGGCTTTAAGCAAATGTCCTTTATATCTATGTATGTCATTGTTTTATAAACAACGACTATTAAGTTATAATCACGGATTTTTATCCTTATACAGAATTTATTTTATCTTCACTATCTCTACTTTTTTGTAACCTATCAATGTGGAGTACAAAAAAAGTTGTTGTTGTTGTTGTTGTTGTATGATGGACGTAGAAACATCCGAAACACGTTTCAAAGACTCAAAAGCGTTGTCTCTATTAAGGAGGCTCGAAATCTAGTCAGACATTTCATAATTAAACTTTTAAATTTTGTAGTACGCACGTATCACTAGCTGCAGACGAAGTTTCAAGAAAATTTATAAGACGGTTTTCGAGTAAATCAAAAATCATTTTTAGGCAAAACAGCAATTAAGCAAATAATTTGCATAAAGCAAGACGTAAGGACATTTTGGAAATATTTTGCTTTATTGCTGTTTTGCCTCAAAATGAATTTTGATCATTTTTCATTATGAAGTGTCTGACTAGATTTTGAGAAAAACGACATTGTTTAAAACAAAAGGACAATAAGCTGACGTTGCTATAGCAACCGCTGTGGTTTGGAAACCAGTGACACATAAAACTTTGATCACATTTCATAAACTTGGTGAAGTATAAAAGCAATCGAAGGATGTCTTCCTTGTGAAATTTTGATTTCAAAACGTACACCCCACGGCGAAAAAAAAAACTGAGTCGAGCCTCTTTAACTGTTGCTTTTTTAAGTTATGAATAAAGTTTAAGTAAAGATGCTGACTTTTAAAAACGTTCTACATGGTTACCATCGGTTACCATTGGTTACCATTGAACGCACCAACCCCAGCTGACTGACCATTCCTGTTTTTAAATCAATTTTAATTTTAATATGATACGCTGATAAACCTAAAATTTGGTAATCATTCACCAATAAAGTACTTGAAGTTTGAAGTGGGTTTTCCATTAACTGTCGCATTTGCTTTGGTTGTGCATTACTATATTTGATTGGTTAAATATATTCGCGGCACTTTCCCAACCAATCAGAAGTAAGCTTGGCTATCGTTTTTGTATAGTTTTGATTGGCTTACTGGATTGCCAGAGTGTATTGTGATTGGCCCAGATTTGGTTTTACGACACCATAGTTAATAAAGTGCAATGGTTATGAAACCTGAGAAATGTCTTTGTTCGATGTTTTTGTTATCGTTTTTCGGCCTTGACCGTGCACAACACAAAAGATGTTGAACTTTTGTTCGAGCAACTGACCAATAGAAATGGTGCAGTCATAGCGTGTAATCAAAAAACAAAAGATGTGCACGGTCAAGTACAGTTCAATATAAATTGTAGCTCCTTTGTTATCGCTATTGAAGTCTGCAAGGTTTCATAACAAGTCCCTTGATTAACTATGACGACACTAAATCAAAACCCATTCTAAACTGCAGCTGCAACATTTAATTCACGAATGTTAATAAGGTAAGGTTTAAAACCTGGGAAAAATTATGTCGGCAACAGCTGTCGTCGTCAGCTGTTGTCGGCAACAGCTTCAAAAGGAAACACATCTTGTCCTTTCCTCATGCGGGCCTGATCCCTGGACTTAAGCGATGAGGACTGTTCCTTTAACAGGTCATATATCCCATTGATTCTAAAAAGCAAAATTGAAACACCAAGAAATAACCGAGACATCAATAAATAATTAAGTCAATAAAAGCATCGTTTAATGGACAAGGTTGGGGGTTTGGCTGGGGCTAATAACCCACTCCCGTAAAAATTAGATTGCACAGGACGACCAAAAACAACATGCAGGAGAATGGATGAGGATGAAAGACAAGTAGCTGGATGCCAGTCATAGGCGACTGTTAAAGATCTAGCAGCAAATTGAAGTGGATGGAAGGAGAACGTTAAAGCCTTATGTGCCTTATGGCAAGGGCACGTGACCTACGACCGGCACAGCGCACGGGTAAACATGACACTGATACTAAGCGCGGGAAACGGACCTAAACACTGTTATGGTTTTCAAGCCAAAAGTCAGATAGCTAGGCTCTGCATGACGCATACCCATACCTCTTTAACAGGGGTTGAAATTCAGGGGGGAGGTCATGAGAAGTTTCATCTTCCGCTTTGTCGTCTCCAGGTGCGCTGAATCCAAAAATCCTGTCGTAGAGCTAAAAAAGAGATAACAGACAAACAGACACCTTGTTTTCATCTGATTCTGACAATGTTTGTTGTGTTTATTGCACACACACAAAGACGTTTGCTAATACAATCACACCTCCGCTTTATCATGTAAAGACTGAATATCACTCATCTATGCTCTTCCAGAAGTATTATAACCTATACAAAGGAAGCATTTACAAGAACATGGCTTTCCGATTTTTCTTCTTTGAGATGTTATCTATTGCTGACCAAACAATTGCAATCAAAAAAACTAACAAAGGTGAGGACTTTGTTAGAGTTAAATACCTTGGATGTATCTCTATTTGGGTACTCGATATGGTTTGCAACATGAGCTCGTTTAGCGAGCCAAGCAGGAATTGTTTCCTCTATATCCAACACCAACTCCACCTGAAAAGTAAACATATCTGTTTCAGTCTTTTAGATCAGACACCTCATTGCTTTATCAGGCCTGGGCTTATCTGTGGTTTTGTGGCATGAAGCAACCAAGCATACCTCGAACAATTGTGTCGGTATTTATGACTTAATACGTCATTCTTAGCCACATCTAACACGTGATACATTTAACCGCATTCACAAGACAAATTTATGTTGACAAATTGAAGTTGGCGCGTGTGAACATGAAATAAACAGTTGGCAAATCAAACTCGTTGTTCACCAACTTTTTTGAGTTGGCAAACTCGCATTTGACGTATAAACGTTTTTCAAACACAGGTTGTTCACTTTCTAAGAACCAAACCAAGCAATCTTCATCACGTGCCCCTGTCTGGGAACGAGGGTAAGGTTTCTAGAAGTTTATCTTGTGAAAACACTGACGACGTTTGGAAATTTTTTAAGTTTACCAGCGAGAGTTTGCCGACATAAGTTTGCCGTGTGAAGGCGGTTGAACTGTCTTAATTCTGAAATATGTTACAATGATATCGATTTAACAATTTGGCTCCGGATTCAAAAAGGGTCATTCCGGTAAATCATAAACACAATTCCGGCTATAAGTATTCCTGGATAATAGTTTCTTCGGCTAAATCGGAAAGGAATTGTTAAGATAATTGTAATATTAGGCAAAAGAATATCATGACTTGTATTTCTGTTCTATTTAGCTGTTATACCTGCATAACGTAGCGATCTATTGCAGCGTTAACTTGAATCTCGCCAACATCTCCCACTGCAAGACCAACCTACGGTTTTATCAAATGGTTTGATAAGGTAAATTGACAGTTTGTGTGGGCACCCTGTGGTTTGATAAGGTAAATTGACTACCGTAATAGAGATTCAAAACCTGACATTTCGAGTGTTGGCCTTCGCAATCGTCAGAATGAATCCTAGGATGATGCAAAAAAGCAAAAAATAACAAAAACAAGAACAAGAACGAAAACGAGTTTACATCAGGGTTCTAAATTTTTCACAATTGATCGGAGATAAAAATTTTCCCCTTGGTGTGACCGCTTACTTTCATAAAATCGTATCTACTTTGGTGCGAATTTGCTTGGATTTTCATGTAATATATCAAACACGAGGAACAGTGTTTCATCAGATTTCCAAACACCGAGAAGTGGATTGAACCACTTCAAGGTGTTTGGAAATCTAATGAAACACTGTTTCGAGTGTTTGATATAGCTTCTCAAACTGATCGTTAAATGCGGAGAAAACGAAGGAATAAAATCGCCAAAATCTATGCAAATTAAGAAACGATTTCAAAACCTCTTTCACGGTAGTGATTTCCTTTGTGTTCTCGTCATGAATTATTAATGAGTTTGAGAATGTAGTGTCAAGAAGAATCTCTCTTTTGTTTGACCTAAGCTATCATGAGTCTCATCTACTCTGGTGTGCTCTTAAAAACATATTTGCGGGCTATAAGTCGCACGTTGTGATCCAAACACGATACGAAAACAAGTTTGTCCGTGAAAAAAATCAGATTGAAATTGAACTTATTAAATTATAAACAGCCAAATGGAAAATCATCATCGGTCAGCGAATGAGGTTTGGGTCTATAACCTGTAGTGAAATCATCTCGGAAACGTTTTTGTGCCTACTACGCATGTGCGCGTAGATACTATGCTATCGACGAGTGCCACTGGAAGTTTGTTAAAATTTAGCAGCGTGCACATGCGTGCACATGGTTCCCAAAGGGAGCCTATTTCCTACAAGCACTGGTCAAGTGGGATTAAAATGACTCGTTCCCAGAGGAGTTTGTAGTGAGGTATCTCTTGTGAAGTGACGTCATACTAACCAGCATATTCATGAGAATGATTGGCATTACAAGCACAAACAAGACAAACATGATATTGGCGAGTGCAGCATATTCTAGTTTGCTCCACGGAAGATATAACTCAGCATAGTTGAATTCGCCAAGAGTCATAACAAAGATCGTCATCATGGAGTTGGGAAAGGTATCGGACTGCTCCTGAAATTTAAATAAAGGAAAATTGAAACCAAATGAATAAATAACCTTATCTGAAAAAGGTATATCAAGAAAAGGAATCTCACCTTTATCTCGTCCATGAGCAGATAAAACGTGGTGCTAAATGCCACGACGAACAAGAAAAACAACAGCAGTATCTAAAAAAATACATGGTATTTCACGCACTTGGAACAGCAAAAATTAATGAGACACTAATTCCTGTTTCAGTTACACATTTCTCTTTCATAAACAGGCGTGAAGTTAAGTCTGTGGACGAAATCCTTAAATGTAACAATTGAAATGAAAGCTATTGTGCTTCCCTGTAGCATTGTTTGTTATGAAGTGCCATTTGGATAAAACTATAAAGCATGCAGTACTGCCACTAAATATGCTCAAGTGTGACCGATCAAACGAAAGCTATCGAGCAGTACTTTTCTGTGGCACTGGGGATTATTCTGTACAAGGTGGTTTCAACTTTTGAGTCTGTGGATAATCCTAAAGTGTGACCATTCAAATGAAAGCTACTGAGCTGTACGTTCCTGTGGTAATGTTTATGATGCGCGACAAGGTGGTTCTATTACTAAATATATTTTGGCTGATTAGATCTTCTATCCTACGTACTCTAGCAGCATTTTCGTTCGCGGTACTTTGCTTCTTGTTCTACTAACATTTGAGTCCGTGGATGAAATCGGCTAAAGTATGACCATTAATACTGAGCAGTACCTTCCTGTGATACTGTTTATTATGCTGTACAAGGTGGTTCTAACTTTTGAGTCTGTGGATGAAATCCTAAAGTGTGACCATTCAATTAAAAGCTACTTGAGCAGTACCTTCCTGTGGTGCTGTTTATGTAATGTTTACTACATGAGCGGGCGTGTTGTATCGCCTATACAATCGCGCGGCGCAGCCGAGTGAATGTATAGTGCCAATACAACACGGACGCGAATGTAGTAAACAACTTGTGAAATTCACATTCACATGTAAATTAGATACAACCACTAGTGAGTTGTATCTGGAATGTAAATTACATACAACCACTAGTGAGTTGTATCTGATATACAGGGTAACCATGTGATTGGAATGGCTCATTCCTATATTTGTTAGTATCCTTATGAATTATTAATGAATTATACAATATGCTATACAAGGTGGCTTTAATTTTAATTTTAATTCTATTAATAAAGTCTTTATAAAGTGCGACGACTCAAATGAAAACTATTGAGCAATACTTTCCTGATGTGGCGGCTGTTTGTTATGATGCTCAAGCTGGTCCTAAAGTGTGACTATTCAATTGAACGCTGGAGCTGTTTGTGTCGTTGTATTTATTTCTATCTGTTTTTAACCTTTTTTCTCCCAGAGTAAATTATGGACGGAGAAATGTAGTATAGTTCTAACTTTTGAGTCTGCCGATGAAACGTTATGGTGTTACTATTCAAATGAAACCTCTTCGGCAGTACTTTTGCATGGTACCATCTGTTCTAACTTTTGAGCCTGTGGATGAAATCCTATGGTGTGACCATTCAAATGGAACCTCTTCAGCAGTACTTTTGCATGGTACCATTTGTTCTAACTTTTGAGTCTGTGGCAGTACTTTTGCATGGTGCTTTTTGATTTTAGTTACAACATCAAATTTGGGATTTTTCTTGAATTTTGATATTTGGCACTCTCGGGAGTCAATGGGGTTAACATAACTGTGATTAAAGAGATAAAAAACTATTTAAGGACCAACCTTGGAAAGCGTGATGAATATCTTTGACAGCATTATAATGTATTGACCATACGATGATAACCTGACAGTGAACAAACATGGGACGATAAGGTAAGGCTGTATGATTGTTCATCAAAAGTTCAGTCCCCAGCTCTTCGTTAGATCTTGCCGAAATATCGCCCTACCCCTTACCCATTTATAGACCAACCCTTGAGAGGGGATGTGCCTTGTGGAGTTTAGGGGGCGGTTGCATGATGTTTGTCCGCCCCTGGCTAAGTGAAAAAGAGAATGTTAACTCAGGTGTGTACGGTTTTTCCGTCGTTTGCGCCAATTTGGGGCGACAGGGAGGTGCGAATGAAGCCAAACTTCATACCGAATAAATCCTTTGGGTAAAAACTAGACTCCGAAAAATCCCGATGAATAAAATCCGCTGAACCTAATAAAATCCCACGTATTTTTTGTATCCGAAAAGACCCAGATGCTAGTATTACTGTACAAAACGCCTGTCTTCGTTTATTTATGTAAACATCTGTTACAAGCTTTATTCATATCATTTAATTATTTTGCAGAAACAAAATCATAAACGGTGGCGTTTAATCTAAACGCAAAAAAAATCCCTGCCAGAATCTCACTACCACTGAAAAAAAAATGGGCAAAACTTATCTCTAGAAATTTCAAGTGCGTTTCAACAATTTGGCACTTAAGGCGAATGGAAAACATTTAAAAGTATCCAGTTAGGGCTTAAAATGACATATTAATTGCTGGCAACTCACGACAAGTTGTTCTCGGTAAAAGTGACAACACTTTGCAATGAAATTAACACCAATTGGAAAGCACACAAACTGAATGACCTTTTAGTATTTCAAACGATACGGTTCATAGCAAAACGTTCGCCGAAGATAGATCTAGAATTCGCTAAGAACCCAGAATGGGTTATCTAAGGCACTATTGCTTTAACTAAACACAGAAGAAGCTGTTTTATGCCTTGCACAGAATATACTAAGCAGCTCGATCGACATACCTTTTTCCAATAACTGTGCGAATTCTCGTGCGCTGATTGGCTAATTTTTATTGTCAATAAGAGTACAGACGGATAAAACGATAAAACGGACGCCATCAGCGAAGGTTTTTCCAAACTTTTCAGCGCTGCGTTTTTCGTGGCGAGAATTCTTTCACAAAACCAGAATTAGTCAATGAGAAAATCGTCCAAAATAGATGAGATGAACCTCAAGAAGCTAAAACACAACTTTAAAGCGGAAAGATGAAGGCGTTTGTTGAGAATTCAGACCTGAAAATTGGCGGTAAGCAGGATTATAGCGCTGTCGCTGAAAGAAGCTTGAACCGTGTTTCAATGGATTATTTGAGAACAATTTTAACCGGAATAAAGGTTAGTTTCAAAATTCCAATTTTTCTCTGTGTTTCTGACTGACTCTACTCAAACGTTTAATTTACGAGCCCGTGTTTCTCCGAATTATGGCGTTGAAATTCTGGTTTTGTGGCGATCTCATCTTGCATCTCCTTCCTTCGTTTCAACATCAGTTTTGGCGTTTTGTTATTGTAAAAAAGTAGCTGATAAGCAATCACTTGTCAACACCAACTTGACGAAGCGGGAAATCACACAATAAAATTATTTAGCGGCAGTAAAAAACTTCCGGGAAACTACCCATAGCCTTTCCACGTTTCTCACAAGCAAAATATCATCAAATAACTCGAAAAAACTCACGCTCTTGGCAAACAAACATTTGTCTTCACAGTAATTTTATTCGAGTTCCCGGATGTAGACTCGCGTTTGACGAGGCAACACATGCGCTTTTGCCCTCAAAACAAATTTTTACTAAGTCTTTGGTCGGGTCAAAATTCACCAACAATTTGGCTGCCGTTTAATAGATATGACCCGTAGAGGCTACTTTTTGAGGCCAAAGACTTGTTACCGCCAAGAACAAAGCGCACAAGATCATAACCTTTCCGTCTTGGCCCGAGATCAAAAGTGTCACCCGTGTAGCCTGAAAAAAGACGAAATACAAAACATACGAAATAAGAGATAGGGCGAGGACAGACTGTGCCAATCGCCAGCTTTCTTTCCCTCACGAGACTTAATGATGTCCTCGGGAAAACTTTGTTCAAGACAGCCAAAATGAAATCTACTGAAAATAACCGACCAAGAAAGCCACTGATTTCTAGCGTAGCGCGCGCGCTACTTCGAAACGTTTGATTTTGTCATAGTAGAGAATCATAGGAAGTAACAACAATCTTTACACTTGGAGGGGAAGGGAGGGGGGGGGGTGCTGGGTTTAAGCCAGTTTATAAACTCACGACCGGACGGTCTACTGCAGCTTTGCTTTTAAGAGGATATGTAGTAAAAAAAATAATGATAACAGAAACAACCAGACAGTAAACAAGAGTCGACAAAGGAATCTCAGAACAATTTCTGGAGACATGTTTTAAAAAATTCAGTTAGATATACATACATATATACTGTAATATTAGAATAAAGCTTGTTGGATATCCAGCGAAGATGCCACTTGTGAAAAGGATCCATGGATACTGGACGCTTGCGTTTAAATAAGGATAAATTGTGCAAACAAAAGCGAGAAGCAAACTCTTCACATGTCCTAAAGTTTAATGCCAAACGTTTCGCCCTTCGGGCTTCTTCAGTGCTTATATACAGGATCAAAAATACTTATGGAATAAAAATTCTTACAAAATAATTTCCTTATATAATAATTCTTCTAACATAACAAAAGTTGCAATTAAAGCTATAGAAAAGTTACGTAATAGAGTAAAACTGACATGTTACATAATAAACTAAAAATAAAGCTAAAAAGTAAAAAAAAAAAAAAAACATGACAATGTAATGGTGTTGTGCAATTGTAAAAGCATAACAAGCTCCCTAATTAGGGCCCCCGAATTATCGCAAGGCCAATGTAGTAACAAAGTCCCCAAGCAGGACCCTTAAACATAGGAATAAATTCCCTGCTCGGGGATTTTTTCGGTATGAAGTTTGGCTTCATTCGCACGAAAGTCGGTCGTAGTAACCCAGTCCAAAGTCAGGCGTACGTACGACACACTTCGAGACTAGTTTTATCTGACGAAGAATAACCGACGTAAGATAAGGTTGCACGACCGACTTAACCTGGGTCAGTATTTCGAATTGTGTCATTCTCCTACTAATGCGCTCTTCCAAACAGATGGTTTTACCTTCTGAGGAACAAAATTCGATACAAGTCGAGACTAGTTTTGTCTGACGTAAAAGTTGTAGAACACGAACGCAAGACTAGAACCGACTTTTCTGATAACTTCCCAGGTCATTATTGAGAATTGCGTCAATCTCCTACTAATTCGCTCTTCAAAATAACTATTTTTACCTTCTGAAGAACAGAAGGAGGTTCATCCATCCAAAGAGCAAAGCAATTGAACCAAGTTGCGGCTTCATTCCCAGCTTACAGTCACACACCGGGAGAACATAAGACAAGGCGAAACAATAACCAGTCCACTCTGATAAATTGGACAGGTGAAGGATATGCTTCTTTCCCTGTTATTTTATAAATAAGTGGTTAGAAGAAGCAATGGAATATATTAGCAGATGAATAAAGGTGTTAGTTCCCGAAGAAACTGTGGTGCGACGCATGCGTCGTTGAGGGAGTGAATCAGACGAAGGGTTAGCGCTCGAAACGCCAGCTTTTGAATCTCTTTACAATTTACCTTATCAAATCAGTTGATAAAACCAAGTTTTCATATTAGCAGATGGCCTGTGTAAAACACAACTTTACTCTGTCGGTAAAATACTCTTAGTTCTTGGGATCTATTTAACTGACTAAAACCTGTATGCACATCAAGTGGAAGAAAGCAACTTTGGTACAATTTCAGTTGGTTATGTCTGAGTTATTCCTTTCGCCTCTGATTGAAAGTAACAAAAAACAAGGAATGCTATCTGCATTTTTTCGGATTTTCATCGAATAGATGCAAAATGACCGACCGACTACGGCTTTTAGCGTAATATAGCCTTATCGCAAAAACGCAGAACCAATAACACCAAGTGTTTGTGTAAGATTGTTTATTCTAATTTGATCAACCTTGTGGCGTTCCTAGCCGTACTATTATTGCTTTAGAAAAAAAAATTCAAATTGCTCCAAAACGACCCCGAAACTGGCAGGATTTTTTCACAACCCCCACTAATTTCATTTCATGACAAAAACATAGGCAACTTTCTAGTTACGAGTACACTGAAATCTGACGATGAACCGGGAACTTTTAAATGCGCACGCACACGATGCAACACTTGTCCTTTCATTCACAACGCCAACAAAATAACGGGACCTAAACGATCTATTAAAATCACTGATCGTTTCACATGCACCTCCGTAAATGTTATCTACTGCATAACATGTACTTTTTGCAAAAAGATATACATTGGCGAAACAGGGAGGAGACTGGGCGACCGTTTTCGAGAACATCTCCGAGACGTTGAAAAAAATGACAAAGACGCATCCAAACCAGTCGCGCGTCATTTCAATCTTGCTAACCATTCTAAACAACACATGACAATCTGTGGCGTTTCCCTATACCAGGGCAACACAGAAAGCCGTAAAAACTTAGAACAAAAAATCATCTTTCGAATCGGCACTCTCAAACCCCACGGAATTAACGAACGCTTTTCATTCAACTAATTTACATTTGTTTTTCACGTCACCAAATTTCCACCAATGGCGGAGCTCCTCCTACTATATAAAAGCACA
Organism: Cladopsammia gracilis; assembly: GCA_022457155.1. Classification (NCBI taxonomy): domain Eukaryota; kingdom Metazoa; phylum Cnidaria; class Anthozoa; order Scleractinia; family Dendrophylliidae; genus Cladopsammia; species Cladopsammia gracilis. Next base: position 504,468 of record JAJGOT010000531.1, on the reverse strand, counting down.
CACTACCCACAATCCCTTGATTCGCTCCGACGAAGGGCTAGCGCTCGAAACATCAGCTTTCTCGAATCTTTTTACGGTGGCTAATTTACCTTATCGACTCAGTCGATAAAACCAAATTCTTATTATTGCTTTAGTGCGTTTTCTGCAACAATGAAGTAAGCCGTTTCAGGCGACCAACCTGTGTTTTAAACTGAAGTAGTTTCTTTACCAGGTGAATTATCGTGATTATCATAACTAAACAATGAAGAGCCTGGATGACCTATTGATTAAAAAGATAAGATTAAGGATTAAGGAGGTTTTTCACTCGCAATTAAAGGTTAGTTTTCCTGTTGGTTGCGTACAAACTGTTTTGTCCAAGATGAAAAAAAAAAAACCAAGACATCATTCAACCACAGTTAATGCTTATAAGTACTCTTTTTATGTAAGAACTATTCCAGAGCCGTCTGAAGTTTTTGGTTAAAAATACAAGAGATTATCGTTCCCTGACTTTAGAGTATATCACAGAGGGAGTATTCCTAATATAATACCTTGTCAGATCTTCTGCACGGGACGTCATCATGAATGTAGTCCTGTAAGCAATAACGACGATAAAAAGACGATAAACTGTCACCCTTTCACGTAAAAATAAATAAGCTCGCTGGGCCTTTGAACACTACCAATAATACTGCCACCCGTGAACATAATCTCAGATCTGTTAACTTCTCCGCAGACACTCGGCTGTTCCTTAGGCGCATATTTTTGCATACAGTGTTGTTCATACTTTGTACATATTTATTCATAAATTATTCTTAATTATAAGCATTTTAAAATTCTCTTAAGAGTACTCTATGACAACACTAAGTATCATATTGTGAATACCTTCCTTGTCAATGTTTCATTAATCCCGCATAGCTGTTTTTCGTTAGTCCGCGCGGTAAGAGCTAGCGTGGTCAGTGGAATCAGGAAGCAGAAATACAGAGACAGGTTGAGGATCAATGTTTTCCATCCAAACGTTTTCCTGAGAGGATGAGGGTCGGGAAAAACAACGAAATTGTTAGAAGCTTGTCTACAAATCTAGTCACTTATTAGGGGAGCTCTTTCGCGCACTGAAGAGCCGCTCGAGGGAATATCAAGTTTACCTAATGGGATGCTTAGGTTCGAAATCAGCTTTCGACGAACTTTTTTCATTATATGGGGACAGGCAGGCTCTGAAATATAAAACTCTTTTTTTCCACAGTTGAGTACTTAAAGTTTAAAAAATGCCAGGAATATAAAAGCTAGATTGTTCACAATTTCCCATTTTCCCATGTGTTCGCCCAGTTCAATCGTAGCCGCCATGAAGGCGCACTAAATTCAAAACAGGGTAGCTAGATTGTCAAACTGCTGTAAAGGAAGGGAAAAGAAAGATAGCATGGGTGAACAAATATGTTCTTTTCCCGCTTTGAGAGCGCCATGACTTTCAACGTAGCAGCTATATATATATATTGCACTAGCGGTTACCTCCAGTCTCTGAAACATAAAGCGGCTAGTTAGGAACATTTACCCCCTCTAGATGCGATTCAAGATTTACACACCTCTCCTTTTTTTTGGTATGTTTTGGTATGTGTTTATAAATCCATGTAAAGGGTTTTATGGCCAAGATTCAAAGATGAACCTTATTAGAAACTGAATTTCAACACACCTATTTCTGCAACCTCGTTCTCGGTTACGACTGACTAACTGACCCGACAGTAGGCTCAAAGTTTATAGACTGTAATATTTTTTGCATTATCTGTATATATATGTATATACTGTATACATAATGTATACATAATGTATACATAATATATGTATATGATTAGTACTTTGACCACTCTTGTAATTTAGCTGAGAAGCTACGAAAAGAGTAATTAAACTGATTATTATTATTATTATTATTATTATTATTATTATTGTTTTCATCTGATCATCTGAAAACGAAACTTACCATTTGGTGCTCATAATGATGAAACAAACAGGATGAGTTAGACAGTTAATTCGTCGATGCTCTAACATTGTCTGTGATAAAGAGAAGATAAGTATGTGAGGATTAATAATCTATCACTCAATCACTCAATTCCAGGCATAACTAATCAATGATCAATGATATCAATGAGTAATCAATGGGTAATCAATGGGTAATCAATTGATTAATCATTGAGTATTGCCAATACTCAATGAGTAATCAATAATTAATCGAACACAAAAAATTTTGTGGGTCATTGATTACTCATTGATGTCATTGACTACTCATTTTAAACCAACAGAGACCTTCCAGTACACCCATTTCTCTTCCTGGCACCCACCAGGGATCAGAAAAGGGCTCAGAAAAGGTGAAGCCCTGAGACTTTTAAAAACAAATTCCTCAGCGAAAATATTCAGTGAGAATATTAACAACTTCAAAGCACGCCTCTGTGCTCGAGGCTACACTCACAATCTCAATGAGAAAATAATTTCCGAGGTAAAATTCAATGAACGGAAGTCATCTTAATTTGCAGTAAAAGGAGAACGTGCGAAAAAGAATTCTGCCTTTCGTAACAACGTACCACCCGGCGCTGCCTAATCTTAAAAAACATCTTTTAAGATGTTAAAATGAGCAAATGGCATTTAGTTCAGAACCAACCATTGCTAAGAGAAATATACAAAGAGCCTCCCCTTATCTCATACAAAAAAGGAAAATCCTTGGGGGATATACTTGGTTAGAACAAAACTCTAAAGGTCACGTCCCACTTTATCACGAGTTCATGAGCCGTGTCTGGCCTGTCAACACCTCTTTTCATGCAAATCAATGACTAATCAATGACACCAATGACTAATCAATGGCCAAACATATTGTGGGTCATTGATTAATCATTGAGTATCATTGAATATTGGCAATACTCGGTGAGTAATCAATTGATTACAGTCATTGATTACCCATCGATTACTCATTGATTAGTTAAGCCTGGTCAATTGCGCACTCACTCAATCAATCATTTAATCAACCAATGTATCGATCGATCGATCAATCAATCAATCATCCAATTTATCAATTCATCACCAAATCGACTAATCAATCACCTAAACTTTTAAAGAATCAGTCGATCGATCAATCAATCATTGATCGTTAATTCCGTCCTACATGTACTTCCTTTCATCAGCCTGAAGAGAGAAAGACTCAGCCAGCCATTCAGTCCGTCAGTTAGTCCATCGTTCTTAAAGTCAGTTATCCCATAGGTCAGTCAGTTATTCACTCAGTCAGTCAATCAGTCAATCAGTCAGTCAGTGAGTCAGTTAGTATGTCTATCAGAGTCATTCAGTCAGTCAGCCGGCCAGCCAGTCATACCGACTGACTTTCAGTCAGTCAGCCAGTTAATTAGTCGATCAGTCAGCCCGCCAGTCAGTCAGTCGTCAGTCAGCCAGTCAGTCAGTCCGCCAGTCAGCCAATCAGTGAGCCAGTCAATTACTTAATCAGTCAGTCAGCCAGCCAGTCAGTCAGCCAGTCAGTTAGTCAGTCAGTCGGTCAGTCAGTCCGTGAGTTAGTCAGTCAGTCATTTAGTTAGTCATCTAGTCTGTTGTTAAAACATTAGCTTTAAAGAATACAAAATGCTACCTTAAGCACCATCAAATAATCTTGACCAGGTGTGATAGCCCCTTGAATCAAGGAAAAATCGTACGCTATCTAGAAAAGGAAATGAAATGCGAGGGATAACATTAAAGCAGGAAACTCATCAATAAATGAAAAGCTTAATAAAAAAGGTGTTTAAGATTGAATCTAAACACTTACTGAGTAATCTTCGCCATCAGGATTTCCTTCTTTTGTCATGCACTGATCCATAAATCGCTAGAAAAAAAGAACAACGAAAATAATACGTGATAACGAGATCGAAAAATGATTAGAATTGTGCGAACTACATGGGGACATGGAAGCGGACAGAAGATCGGCAGGGAAGAGGAAGCAGGGAGCTTCTCAAAGGCAACATAATCTTTTTCATTTGTTTCCAGTTGTAACGAACTAATCAGGACTCAAGCCAAAAACGCGGGAAAACACGTCCGATTAATTAAATAATTGTCTTTGGATTTTACTAATGATTTCTTGTGAAAGTTATTACAATTGCAAAGCGTAGTAAAACAAAACCAAAGTAATCTTGAAATACTTTCGACGCTCAATTGAAATCCGACCCGTACCTTACGATAACAACGCAAGACCTTTATTGAAATTGTTGTTGATAATTTAGTCCGCTGTGTTGTACCTCTTTACCCTGTTTATTACCTGAAATTTACTGTGATAGTTGCAACTGTAGACATTTAAGTGGTACTAAAATCATATTTCAAACCAAAATTTACAGTGAGTATCCCTGTCACTTATGCAAGTTAGATCGATAGATTTGTTTATTCAGAGCCCCTTGCAGCTAAGAGCTGGATAACAGGATCGTGCGCAAATACATATAATTAACATTTATCTTATGACAAAAGATCTAAATATTTCACAGATACAAATTCTGACAATCTTTTTGTCCTACACATTTTGTTATTAAAGTTCCGGCAGCTTCGTAACGAGTACGAGTGAACGGAAGCTACCCTTCCACTCATGGCAAGGCCAAACACAGGGTTAGATGGTTTTAAATTACACATAAATGATTCGCAAGCAGCAACCCTACGGTCTTCTAAAGACGGCAGGCCACTTAGTATCAATGCCTCGTCATAATGTAAATTACCCCTTTATTCAATGTATGCACACAGTCACATGTTTGAGGAGTTGTTGTTGAGTTCCCTATTGCTTGTTATACAATATTATGACAGGAAAACCCGTTAAATGCGTATGCCATAGGATCAAAAAAGTGATTGTGTTACCGCAGCAACTTCAGGAAATTTTTTGACTAACGCTTGCATCTGCGCCATATGGCCTGGGGCGGATGACGTAAGCACCTCTCGCCACCTAATGGGAAATACGACAATAAATGATTGAATGGATAAAACAAACCACGAAATTGGTTACATCATTCTTTAACGTTATTGTTCAACAAGAACTGAGCCACATGTGTCCACCAAATATAAACAGTTACTTCTTTTCGGTGCTTAGATTAGAAATTCATAGCCCAAAAAATGATTAATATTAAAGAAAGATGTGAAAAAACTCCAAACATTACGATTAACAACACTCTGTTGGAGTTAATGAGGAAAGTACAAGTTATCTGGGGCTAAAATACTGTAATTAGTTTTTGGTTTGAGGTAGCAGAAGTTGATCACGTGATGCGCATGTGACGTGCTCATCCATGTATAGGATACAAAAAGCTTAATATAAACCACAGACGAGGCGTTCATCAACAGGGAGAGACATTATTTTATTACATAAACGGGTCTAAAACGATTAACATCATAACCCTTCGGCTTATCACATGTCTTGTTTATGTTTATTTTTCAATCTTTACTTACCTCTTGTGGCTCGCAATAGCCAGTAACGATCTTTTCATCCCGGCCTCCATAGCTGCGCCCAACGCATTTTGATTCTTTTTATTCATAAGGATCTCTTGATCGTCACAAGACAACAGACAGGAGACTACATCTGGATGTCCATTCATGGAGGCCAAATGCAAAGCAGTGTTCTAAAACGGAAACCAAAACATTGTCTGGATTGAATTGACATCTAAATAATTCCGAGCACTTGGGTGCAGTGCAGTTCAGCCCATCTATGACATAAGCACATCTTTAGTATGGCAGGAGCCCATCTCTGGTTTGGCAGGAGCCCATTTCTGGTAAGACAGGATCCAATCTCTTGTATTTTAGCAACCCATGATCCCTACCCTGGTATGACAGGAGCTTATCCCTGGTATGGCAGGAGCCCAACCCTGGTATGACAGAATCCCATCCCTGGTATGACAAAATTCTATCCCTGGTATGACAGGAGCCTTTATCTGGTATGGTAGGAGCCAATCCCCGTTAAGACAGGAGCCCATCGTGGTATGACAGGCGTTTATACGTGATATGACAGGAGCCCATCCTTTACAATAGAGGGGCCTATACCTGATATAGCAGGAGCCCATCCTTGGCATGACAGGAGCATATACCTGGTATGGCAGGAGCCCATCCTTGGCAGGACAGGAGACTATCCCTGTTATGCCGTTCCTGGCATTACGGGAACCAATCCCTGGTATGACAAGATCATATCTCTGGTATGACAGGATCCCATCCATGTTTTTTTGGTCGCATATTTAGCATATTTACGTTGTTGGTCGCATATTTAGTACAGTTTTGACCAAAAACAACAAAATCTTTGTGACATTGCCTTTTTAATTTAGTTTGCACATAAATACATATTGTTTCGGTCTGTTACATACCTGATTTTTGTCAAAAAGATTAATACACTGAGGTTGATACTGCAATATATAATCTACGCATCGCTTACATCCTCTCATGGCAGCAAAATGAAGGGCTGTTCTGTCATTGTCATCGCTGATTAATGGAAATAATGTATTAATTTTACACAAACAATTGAATGTAATGTACCACGAACAAACAAATACTGACATAGAATGGTTGGTATACAAATATAAGTATATGAGGCCAACGGCCTAACGTCACAACTAAAGATTGAAATATATCTGTATATGGAATCACCTCGTCATATATACTGGTGATTTTTTTTAGAAAGAAATACATAGGATTCCCAATATGCCAGCCTACCTTTGTACAGTGGCACCAAGCTTCAGTAACTGTTTAACGACTAGGTGATGCCCTTCTGCGCATGCAAAATGCAAAGCTGTCTTTCCTTGGTTGTTTTTAACATTAATAGAGAGAACATTGCGGCAAGACAGCAACGCGTCGACTATTTCTATCCAGCCATACCTAAACAAAACGATGAAATCAGCTTAGAACAGGATAATACAAAGTACAATAATTAAGGTCGTTCGAACTTCAACGAAGATTGCTGAAGACTGCACGAAAAATTCCGAAATTCCTGAAAACCGCCCGAAGATCAGTCGAAGATTTTCAAACGTCGTCGAAAGGCTTGCAAATATTTCCACCATTTATAATCTGTAGATTTTTAAGGCATTTATAGTAATGGCTAATTGATTATTGTGCATTCTTGTACTGGAAATTTTTCGATAATTTTGAAACCAAACCTCTCTCCGTGTTTAAACTGAAATAAAGGGAGAACTGGGTACAAGATTAATTCCCGTTTACCTGGCGGCAACATGAAGAGCTGTGTCCAGATCAGCATCTGACACCACAACAGCAGCAGCTTTGTTTTGCTTCATAAATAGTAAGATGTCCTGTTGGGTCAAAATTTGGAAAGTATACACTTATGACAATGCTGGTTCAGTTCGGCGGCAATAGAATACCAAAGTGATTACGTCAAACGTTTGGAACTGAGCCAAATTTTGGGTGTTTATGCAGTCATCACTGAGCATGAAAGTGCCAATATCTCATCCCCAGAATTGCAATAGGATGCTGATTTTTGGTAAGCAGGCTTTTTTCGTCATGCTATTTCCGAATATCTCATGAAATCACATCATTTGGTCACACTTTGGTTCTCTATGTCTCACACGTACCCAGCATGCGTGGCAGGCGCTCCCTTCACACTCTGCGTTCTCTCCGCGCGCTTGTTAACGCGATCGAATATCTCCTTTTATTCTTCTGTCTGGCGCCTGCCGCGCAGGTTAGCTCAGTGGTAGAGTTCCGGTTGGCTCAGTGGTAGAGTTGGCTCAGCGGTCTGCTGAGCGGGAGGTCGTTGGTTCAAACCTCGACCGGACCAACACTCAGGGTCTTAAAATAACTGAGGAGAATGTGTCGCCTTTGTAATGACTTCTGCAAATGGTATGACATTCTAGTCTTCTCGGATAAGGACGAAAAAACTGTAGGCCCCGTCTCACAGCACTCTCTGATTTGTTCTTATGGGACGTTAAAGATCCCACATCACTATTCGAAAAGAGTAGGGGCCGTAGACCCCGGTGGTGTGGTCAACCTTGCGGGTTGTGATATTGGAAGGGATGGCACCTCGCATGGGACCTGAGTCCCGTTCGTGCCTTTCCCTCTGGTCTGTATGAGTCCAGAAAAGTTGGATAGAAATAGAAGTAAATTTACATTCTGTGTAGCCGTTAGGCGGTAATAAGTTCACTTTATTGTCATTTATTTTGGCATTTATGAGACTGACGGCAAAGATTATTCTTACTAAGTGAAACAACCATATTTTCAGATAGGATCTGTGTAAAGACCTGTTATATCAAAGGAACAAAGCAATGAAACGTATAAAAGCATGATATAACATACTCTGTGTGAAAATATGTTTCTGCTTATAAGGCAGACGTGATCATCACTACACTACAGGCGAGACGTACAGGGGCAGTGGATTAAATAGACAGACTATATACTTATTTCATCACTAAGATTAGGAGTTCACTCACATGGGAGTCTGATTATATTAAGAATCGACTATGAAGCGATCTGAATATTCAGATAAATACGTAACATATGAAACTGACCTCAAGTCACCAAGTGAATCAATCATATTTCACTTTCGATATCTTGCTCATGTATTGTTTTTGACTTTTTTTTACAACAGAAATGAGTATTCTTACCTGAAGATAACCCTTCTTTGCAGCATAGTGCACTGGAGCGAAGCCGGTGATGTCTTTGTCTGTTATTAACGACAAGGCTTCGCGTTTCTGTGTAAAAAATGTTTTGCTTAATTATTATTTTTGTTAGATGTACTCATACGTCGCCTGTTCCGGCTCTATACCGGTTTGTTCAGCTTGATTTCTAGGTTTTATCATCTGGGTCTGGTTGTTGAAAAGTCGATTAACGATAATCCAATATTAACGATAATCCAGTATTAACGATAATCCAGTATTAACGATAATCCAGGATGAAATATAATCTAGGATTAGATTGTACAGCTAAATTTAAAGTTTCTGATTAAGATATAGTTAGTTAAAGGAATGCTCGTTTGAAAGTTTGCGGCCTTATGTCCCACAGGGGATTTTGGAAGTAGTATTTTCAATTAAAAGATGATGCTCAGTGGATAAGCCTAATTTAGTTGGTTTATTCTCAGTAATGGGCTGATTACCAATTTAGATTCAGATGCTACTTTTAACATTAACTAAATCCTGTTTGTTTTTGCCCTATCTTATGCTTCTTAGTCCTCGATAATATTCGGCACCTTTCGGGCATCTTTGTTAGTATTACAGGATCTTTAGTAATCTCGCCCGAAAGCTCAAAAAATAGAACGGACTCTTAAAAAATCCGACCGCATAGAGCGTATGCACTCAAGTGGCAAGCAGCTATGCAAATTTATTGGAACAAAAGAAAGTGTTAACATAAGAAATGCGTTCAAATCCCACAGGATTGTTTTGGTACACCAACATGGCCGCCGTTCTATTGTTTTGGTACACCAATATGGCCGCCGTGACGTCATGTGCATACGCTCTATTGCACAATTTCCCGATAAACAATCTCATTTCAATAAACATTAAACGCAGTCTTTTAATTTTTCGAATACTCGAATGTAATTGGCTTAGCTGTGATTGTCTATTCGCTAATAACTGTAATTATAGTTCATATTGGTAACCTTTGTAGATTGCGAGCAGTCTCTTGTTTTTCTTTTATTAGGTGAGGGAGCGCACGAATTGCAAGCGATGAGCGGCAAGCGGGCTTACAGTATATTACCTTTAAGGCCCGCGCAAACGAACGCAACATGTTGGCATAACATGTTGGGCGCAACATGTTGTGATCGTTTGTACACCATGTTGGGTAATGTTGCATGATGTTTGAAATGTTGCGTGAAGTTTGAAATCGGTCAAACTTTTCGCCCAACATCTGCCAACATTTCTTTTGTTCTCTTGTTCTCGTGTTCAGTGAAGCACACCGCAACATGTTGTGTTCGTTTGCACGGACAAACGCACAACATCACCCAACAATGTTGGGTGATGTTGTGCCAACATGTTGCGTTCGTTTGTACAGGCCTTTAGTAACATTTCCATAGTCGCTATACGCCCCACAGCAACTCTGACACAAGATCGCAAATGTACATCTTTGACTGTTACGTCAGCGCCGTTATCCATCAACAACTCAACACTCTCTGTTCCACCACGTTCAGCTGCTAAGAAGAGAGGGGTGCGGCAAAGTTTGTCACGGGGGTCCACTGAGGCGCCCTAAAAATAATATCAGAGATTAAGGGCCTGTATATATGGAGAAAAGTTGGCCCGGGTAGGAGGGTCACCCGCCCACCCGGGACAACTTTACCGAGCGTTCACATGACAAAAATGTTGTCCCGCCTGACCGAGCCAAGTCAGCCAAAGCTGTCCGTGCTCCATCAAGCATGACCAGTATTTTTGAAAATTTGAATGGAGTTTTCAAGTTTACGCATCGGTTTTGTTACCCTGGGTGCCAGAGGTTTTCCTTGCGCGGTTTCCGGGGTCGGTTATGTCTCGCGGCTTCGCCACTCGTTGATCGGCCTTCGGCCTGGCAAGTCACGAAGCTCGCCGCGAGAATACCTCTGGTACCCAGGGTACGGTTTTGTAAATTCATTCCGAGATTCGGAATTCCCGCAAGAATTTCACCGCATTTTCGGAAACAAAGAGCAACGAAATATCATTTTATTTGAAATGTTACATATCCGAACAATATTAGGTGCTTGTAGCGAAGTTATTTTTCCGTTAACTCGTGACTTTCAAAGTGTTTTCCAAAGAGATCTTCAAGGTTTCATTCAAATCTCGGACATTACAAAGACATATTCAAATGTTCATTTCAGTCTTGTGGCTGTAACTAGCCCACGCATGCCCAGATTATCTATAGTTGACCGAGTTGGCCCGGTTAGCCGAGCCAAACCGTTTATATGAGAAAAAGTTGGCTCGGCTAGCCGGGTCACCCTGCCATCGAAAGAGGGTGACCCGAGCCGAGCCAACTTTGAGATTCTCATATAAACAGTTCGCCGCGTTTTGTAAGGGCAAGTATGAAAACTTGGCTCGCCCAGGGTAGCTCGGGTGGGCGGGTGACCCTCCTACCCGGGCCAACTTTTCTCCATATAAACAGGCCCTAAGTGGTGGACAAAAGAAAGTCCAACTTCACTATACGTCCATTACGACGATTAAGGAACACCATATTTCTTTTTTCATTCAAATTGCTACAGTGAGACTTCTCATAATTTAAAAAAAAACAACCCTCTTTCCTAAGAGACCACTCTTTCTAGAATTTTGGGTGGTCCTGGGCTGTACTAGGAGACAAACAACTGGACACGAAAGACAAGTGAAGTGATAAATAGAAATGGCATGGAAGCAGGAATTTCGAAAATGAAAATGGCTGTCATAAGAGAACTCCGAGGGAAATGGACATGTAGACGACAATGCAGCGCTATACAGTACAATGCGATTTGATAATAGGGCCTCCCTACAAGGGTTTTTCGATCATTATTTAATCGCTTAATACTTCAAGAACGGTCTCAAAGTTGGAATATAATCTGAATTGATACTGATTGTTACTCCAGGTATAGGTGCTGTTTGTCTTGTAATATTTTGAAAACTAATATTTTAATTTTCTTCTATAAAAGATAAAATATGCTGATAACAATCTAAAACGAAGATGAAAGAGACACTTGCCATAGGCACACATTGAGAATGGATGTTTTAACACGAGCAAGAACAGCTCACTCCGAGCTGCATGGGCCTGAAAAGCTCTTGAAAACTAAGAGGAAGAGAGAATAGCCAATGAAGGATATAAACATGGCGACGAGTGATTTGGACGAGTTAAAGAAAGCTAGCATGCGATGGAAGAACGTGACAAGAATGGCCCAGGACAATGCAACATTTTAAAAGAAACCTTGTTGAGGCCTGATCTTGCATGTGTGCATAAAAAGGAACGGGTGAGTGCGAGTACAGTCGAACCTCTCCTTACGGACACCTTCATAATACGGACACCTCTCTAGTACGGACAGTTCACTTGGTCCCAAAGATACCAAAATTCATACATTCTCTACCTCTATATTACGGACACCTCTATAATGTGGACACTTGGGCCTGTCCCTTTGGTGTCTGTATTAGGGAGGTTCGACTGTATGTCGCATTATACCTGTTCCAAGAGATACTGCACCACATCTGAATGATTGTTGAGTGCAGCCAGGTGCAATGGTGTCAAGCCTTGTGTGTCAGTCAGAGTAATTTCGCAAATTTTGGGATCTTTAGACGCAAAGAGCTCTACTATCTTCAGGGCTCCAATGTCGCACGCCAAATGAAAGGCAGTTCTTCTGTCACGCACCTAAATAAATCATTAAAGAGGATAAACACAATTTGGGCTGGTACAAGAATCCTAGTAAGTAAATACTGATAGAGCATATATAAATAGTAGAGGATGTCGAAGAACCCACTCATTGTTCACAATAAACACAATTTGGGCTGGCACAATAATCATAGTAAGTAAATACTGATATAGCATATATAAACAGTAGAGGATGTCGAAGAACCCACTCATTGTTCGCAATAAACACAATTTGGGCTGGTACAATAATCATAGTAAGTAAATACTGACATAGCATATATAAACAGTAGAGGATGTCGAAGAACCCACTCATTGTTCGCAAAGATTAACTAGGGAATCTAGTCCCTGGTGAGTAGTAAATCCATGCAGTAAAGGGAAAGGAAAAACAGTGAAGGGCGCACGATAATTGGCGCAAGCTGGTGTGGTGACCCTAACATATCTAAAAAACGTTTTTTTTTTTTTTTTGATAACCAATTATATCACAGCGTAAGTGAGACACTTTTCACTTGACTCTAAAAATGTAACTAACAGTAATTAGGCCTACCATCACCTTGTTGATCACACCAGTCAGTTAACTATTGATACTTAGATAGTAAATCTGACCTTCGCCTGAAAGATAATACTAGATAGCAGAGTACTGAGAATTCTTGGTTCAAACACAAGTAGCCAAGAGTATTCTATCTAAACCGGGGGGGGCGGCGGAAACTGAGTGCCCGCGCTGACTTTGAACGCTTATAACGTTAGAAGCATTTAACTAATACCCACTAAACGTTATCTGGGAGCATCCGATGAGACAGATTTTGGTTCATGACATCTGACGTTTCCATGGCAACCATAACAATTTAGACAAGCAGGTTTACCCAAATTTTGAAGTTTCAATTCCGGTGCTTTTCTTACAAGATGGCAGATCCAAGCTGACCACCATTCGGAATGATGACGCAATTTCCTTATCATATGACAAGATCACGTGACGTAACCAGCCTTAACTTACACAGTTTTGGACATACTGTTAATCCTTCAAGTTTCATATGCACAGCTTTAATATTCTAGAAGTTAACGGTCTGAATAGGTTCAAGGGACAGTTATAGCCCGGAACAATCGCACTAGGCAAACTACTGATACTCCTAATCAGTTATACACGTCAGTCACAAAAATGGTCCCTTTAAGGACTTCACGCTTGATAAACTTAAATGATATCCCTGAGTTCAATCAACAACACCCTATGTAAGAACTTCGCTAGGTGTAGATCATTCCGGGTTATGGTCTCCTAGTCACATACCACTGGTTGTCGAATAATAGCTCCATTGTTAAGACAGAGTTCCACAGTCTGAAAGAAAAAAAAATGCAAACATTAGGCGAATGACTCAGAGGACATAATGAAATTAAAGAAGAAATTTATCAAGAAGGCTGCTTACGGCAAGACTTCCTCTATAGACTGCTAAGTGAAGAAGGGTGCAGCCTTGTGAATCCACATTACTAAGTACATCCTTCGTCATATCCTTCTGTCTTGCTTTAGCTAAGAATAAAAGCACGTGTTTGAATATTGAAATTTTACTAATATAAATGTGACGGGGGTAGTATTCGTTGTTTTGAGGGGTAAAAATTCGTGGTCTGGTACCACTTAGGTCATCTACAAGGAGTAACTAATAGAACGAGGAAGGTACATGTCTTTGGTGGCTCGTTGGCTCGCCAGTCGAGTTAAGTGTTTTGAAGAAACGAAGGAGGAAGGTAGCTTCAGTGCTCAAAGAACGACGAAGATATATATTTCAGTGGATCGCCAGGTCGGCGGCTCGTCAGTCAAGTCGACCGCCGAGCTGCCGAGCCGCCGAGCCACCGAGCCGTCGGGCCGTCGAGCCGCCGAGCCACTTAAATGTCACTTCAAAGTTTTAAAAACTGCTGACCATCTTCAAAGAAAAACTCTGCAGTACTGCAGGCTCCTTTGTCCACGGCTCGTGTCAGCGGTGTCATCTTTTCGTCATCACAGCAGTCTGGGGAGGCATCCTTCTCCATCTAAAGGAAATAATTGCAGCTTTCGTTTCTTTCTCTTTTCTGCGAATACGAGGAAAACATTTATCCAACTGTGCGGATATCGACCTAATGCTGGAATTAAGGCTGGTTGGACAGTCAGAGTAAGTTATTAAGTTTTCATCGGAACCACCTGACGTTCTAACCATTTTTAGACAAATAAAAGAAACGGCTTGCTTTTGCACACCCATATTCACACCCCCCTCAAATGAAATGGCTATTTTATGATTAACAAGGCGCGACTACGACAATAATCGTCAATCTCGTTTTCAGGATCTTCTCGATGACGAAAATGGCGGCAACGAATATCCTGGGAAGCAGCAGATCATGTGAAAATCTCAAACGGCCAATATTTCAGCTAACAAAATTAGCCTTCCTCAGGAATAGGGCTATACTAAAGGAAAAGTCTATACGGATACGTCATGTTAGTGTTCATGTCTTTAATCATGTAGAACAACGTCAATCGGTTTCTAAATTAGTTGAGACACTTTGTCCAAAACGACTTTGGGCTACTTTTTTCTTAAACTAATACCATAAGGTTATCTTAAAAAAGTGATATACCAGAAATAGCAGGAGGTTAAATATTTCAGCTTTTTTTTCCTCGTTCAGTCACAAATCACCGTCGGGGCTATAAAGCGCATGCATCAAGTCCCAGTCAAACCCACGCATGCATAGAGTAGGGCAGCTGAGCACATGTTAAGCATTTACAGAAGTTGTCGTCGTTGAAAGTTAGCACGGATTCCATGATTTCTATGGCG
This sequence comes from Cladopsammia gracilis, assembly GCA_022457155.1. NCBI lineage: Eukaryota > Metazoa > Cnidaria > Anthozoa > Scleractinia > Dendrophylliidae > Cladopsammia > Cladopsammia gracilis. The sequence goes on along the minus strand of JAJGOT010000531.1, from coordinate 489,460 downwards.
CAGAAATCACATACAAACAAATACGCCGTTTGCGGTAGACCCACACTAAAAGACGTTGAGTGTTTTCGGAACAGGTTGGTCCGCAAGCCTTACGAGAGATCAATTTACACGGGAACATTTATAAGTGAACCTATCGAGAATCATGTTATACCAAATGAGCTATCAAATCTTAATCTTGATAAAAAGCATCTTCAGAAGCGTCATCGTATTTTTAGACGTGATCGTGAACCAAGTAGAATCCGGTACAAACTCTAGAATGCCTGATGAACAAGAGCAGAAAGGTTAGAGATTTGTTTACAAATGTATCTGCTCGAGTTCACCCAAGTCTTCAAAAATGCATTGTTATATTAAGGTTAGGGAACCTAAGCTAAAATCCTTTGAGACACTTCGTAAAAGTATAATAAAGTTAAAATCTCGAACTAGTAAACGATGTTGCTCATTGGTTTCTTGTAACAGACTTACGTGTCGTTACAAGAGTCAAACCCATGTAGCGAATTGTTGTAAATTTAAGTTGAGCACAGATAGGAAAAGAATCCTGGCCCTCGCGCCCGATGTTTGTTGACCCCAGCAAAACAATAGCAGCACCATATAGCCAAGGTAATGAGTTGTTATTTGGACAAAATGCGGGACAACAATTATCCTGCGTAGCTGGCGGTTTTTTTGTTGGCGCGCGCGAGAAGCCGCGAGTTTGCGCGCGGTGAAGCCGCGAGAAACTTCGCGGCTTCGCCGCTCGCGAATTATCGCGCGCGCCAACAAAAAAACCGCCAGCTATGCAGGCTAGACACGATGTGTTGCAATGAGTTTGTGCTCATTGATTTATAACAACAAACAAGGAATCAGTTCTGCGAACGACCTCATTGAAATAATGAATATTGGAAATCAGTTGTATTCAAGTTTGTCTCAATTAGCCAGACAGTCCTATTTAATGCAGACAGAATTAGCTACAATGTTAAATGTGCTTGATACTGACTATGAACTAGAATGCAGTGAAGGCTACACCGGTACTGTACATCAAGAGGCTGCAATTATAACTTGTTTTTAAAATTACTATCTGCTCGCATTCCACACTTTTCATTAGCAAGATGCATTACCATAGGAAATAGAATTACAGGCTACTGCAGATATAACAATCTGATTGGCTGGCTATGGTGTTTTCATCAGGAGGGAGTACATGCTCACGAAAAAATATTTCAAGAGTCTTTTGTACTGAGTAGTGAAAATAATACAAAAATATTCATCTAAAGATCAAAGGTTCTTTGCTTGGAAACTGATTTATTGTGAGGAATATATGTCTTGTATAGTAAGATGGAGGCAGTAACAATACCACAATCGAGTTCTTTGCTTTAACAGAACATCGAAATGAGTTGAAACCTTTCAACAGGCGTTATTTTTTTGCGTTTTTTTGTTGGGCGCGAGGAATGTGCGCGGGGCGAGCCAAGCTCCTCCCCTGGCGTGAATCCCTCGCGCTCGCCTCGCTCGCTTGAGAAACGCAAAAAAAAAATATTCGCCCCTTCTTCAGGCTAACGAAGATAGACTGAAACGTTTATAGGTTGATATAAAGACCTTGACTCATTTCACTTCTCAAAGGCCTGCAAACAAGTAATAAGCTATTAATCGATTCCAAGAAATGCAATCAAAGGTAGAATAGCTTGCAAATGGCAAACCTGCAATACACCTCCGCAAGCACATCGATTCGATTGAATTTCGTATGACTTCAAATGCAAAGCATTTAGCTAAATAAATTGCAATATAATGCTTCTCAGTACAACGACTGCCTGCGTACACGCAGTTAGGCGTCTAGTTACTTAATAAAAGGTTGAATATGATCAATGAATTTTTTCTGGAATCTGTGATTTGTTATCGATGTGTTGAGTTATACAGTGGAACCTCGATTTAACGAAGTGCCAAGGGACTGGGGAAATAGACCATTTCCGAGTTGCCCTTGGCCTCTCTATCAAGGCGAGGCCAGGTGTGAAACCTTTCATATGAAAATGAGTTTTCATTCACATGCAAATAAGTTTTATTTGCATGTGAATGAAAACTCATTTTCATATGAAAGGTTTCGCACCCAGCCTCGCTTTGATAGAGAGGCTAAAGGCAACTCGGAAATGGCCTATTGGTTCGTTATATCGAGGGTTCGTTTTATCGAAAACCTCGTTATAACGAATTTGCGGAAAAACAACCAAAAGTTTCGTTATATCGAGATATAGTTAATAATTGTTTTGTAACGGTGTTACGTATTTTCGGGTCTAAACAAACATTTGCAATTTAATGCCTGTATGAAGCTACAGTACACTGTACATATAACTACGGCACTGGAAAACTATACAGGTTATACCATTGCCCTATAGCATACACTGTTGGTCTGTTCCGCATTCATCTTTTGGTGCGCGTTAACATTTGGGGTAGATTTTACGTTTGGGCTGCCGGATTGTGTTCGTTATAACGAGGATTTCGTTATATCGAAGTTCTGTTCCATACATTTTACTTGTAATTTTGCCGGGCAGAACAATATCATTCGTTATACCGAGGACTTCGTTATATAGAAGTTCGTTAATTCGAGGTTCCACTGTAAAACAGTTATAGTGCGAAAGCGAAGCGCTATATCACGGATACTTATCCGACGAAGCCGTAGGCCGGGTTGCCTAAAATCAGGCGATATTGCGCAAGCTTGAGCAATAAACAATCAGTAAATCTTAAACATCAGTCAATCTTTAATACATATACATTTATACACACAACTTTTATTTTGTAACTTTGTCACTAACCAAGATTTTGCATATGGACACTTCATCCATCTCGGCGGCAATATGAAGCGCGGTCTGGAATCCATTTCCTGTAATGTTTGCGTCACAATCCTCGTGGCGAAGAAAAGCCTGAAAAAATCAGAGCATTTTTTTCCAGTAAGCAAATACTTTCTGAGACGGAGAGTTGTAGGGCTTGATATTAAAGTCCAGCTAAAGAGGGACGAGATCTAACTTTCCGGCGAACGCTGTCATTTATTTACTTTTAAAAACCGAATTGGAACATGCTCAAATATTTACAAGAACACTGACATAAGTGGTCACAAGAGCTTTCGTTCATTTGACCGGCTCGGGACGTGTGAGGGATGGGAGTTTTGCGATCATGTTTTGAACCAGTCTTGTTGAAGTTTCTGTTTTCTCATCATCTTCTGAGCTAAGAGTTAAGAAAAGATCTCTCAGTCTTATTATCCGTCTATTCTTGTTCTTAATTGTCCCCGAACGCTAAACCTTATTGTTACACTTTAAATCTCTGCGTTGTTTTGGTGCTGCGCTAGTATTTCTAGGTACAATTGACATGCAGTGCAATTTTGTCCTTCCATGTACCATGAAAAAGTACTGCTGAAGAGGTTTCATTTGAATGGTCACAGACTCAAACGTTAGAGCCATATGCATTACATGTCTCCAAAATTGACTCTAACGGGGAGTGAAAGAATTATACATACAAACAGCCATATAACCATATGTATTGGCACCCGTGAACAGCGGTTTCGACCTCGTTAGGACTCTTCATCATGGCATAGCCAGCTGGCTAGCACTGCTCTGATATTTGGCAGTGCGTATCTGCAAGGTATTGGCCATTTTGCGAAAATGATATTGTGTGCTACTTGTTTTTCATAGTTCTCTTGTTATAGAAAACCACAAACACAAAAATATAGGTTACCTTAACAAGGTTCTCATTCCCCGTTCGGACCGCAGTGTGAAGCGGCGGGTCTTGGCACCAATCCAAAATGGATGTGTCGGCCCCAGCCTCTAGGAACAGCTCCACGATGTTTACGTGACGTCCCATGATGGCGTTATGAAGAGCAGTCCGTCCGGACTTGTCCAGGACATTAACGTCTAGGTTAACAGATAAATAAGGCCAAAATTAAACTTGAAGGCACAATCGGATTTTAATTAGGCACGTTAATTTACAATGCTATTAAAACAGAATTATGTTCAATAAAATCTAGCACCACTTCAAGTTTACTTTTTTTGTAATTTATTTACCGTGATCGTAATCGTTAAATCGTCTTTGGGTTTGTGAAATAAATCGAGTCTTGTTTTGCGCCGAAAGATGGCTTCATGTAAACGTTTGGTTTTGAACCAAATTTCACGCCTGGTTCCCGCGTCTGGTTCCCGCGTGAAGTTTGGTTCAAAACCTTTGATATAATCAAAATCAAGAGCCAACTGCTAACGCGTAACGCAATATTGCGGTAAGCTTATGTTTTCACACTGACACGGTTCAATATTTTTTTTTAAATTAAATGTAAGGATTTTTGACAAACGCAAAAAGAAAAATACGGTACATCACTTTCATAATGTTCAGTCTGAAAAAGAAAGAAAAAAGAAAAAAATGACGACAGGAGCGAGACTCGAACCTGGGACCACTCGGCTAACAGTCCGCGCTTTACACCATTCGGCCACCGTGGTCACTGGCTTAGAACTGGATAAATTTAATTACTTTAAGGTAAGTACGCATCAAAACGCGTGTCTCGGTTGATAAATACTTTTGGATCGATTTTATCGTTGCATTAAAGACTCCAAATGCGAAACATCTTTAAGCTTATTGTTATTTATATTCGTTTACAACAATTTATTAGTTATTGTTATCGCTGGATTAACGCGGGGATTCAAGTTGTTCTCAGTTTCGAAGCGCACTATGGCTCCGTTGGGCATTTGTCTTTTTTTTTTAATAATGTTGCAAATGCCCTACGGTTGGGTCAGCTTATACGTACAAATCCCCACGGTGGGACTTCTGGAAGAACCAAATGCCCAACCCATATGGGACAAGATCAAACTTTAATTTTAATAATTAATGATGGAAGCAATAATTGTTCACAAATAAATGGATCTTTATTCACGCTAGGAATTCTTTCGTTCTTTCCGTTCCCTCATTCGTTCTAAATATTTGTGTTATGTTTCCGCAAAACTTTTGACTCCAATAATTTCCTGTTGATTCTCGTTAGTTTTGTTAATTTTGATTAAAATCATGCTTACGTTCAATCCACTTAAAGTTGCTGTTGATTGAAGCGCTTTTTCAAGTTAAGTTGCCATTGAATTTTAAAATAGCCGGATTCTTCTGTTGCGACATATCCTGATGCAAAGACACCACGGCCACGAATGTGGGCAAATAGACGTCAATATCATAAAAATTTGCCGTGGTATTATCTTCGGTGGCACTTGAAAGGTAAAGGCACTATATAAGCCGACCTGTTTTGAAAATTGTGTGAAACTTTTTTTAAAAATGCAAGCCCGAAAAGGAATATGACTGCGTTTGGTCTGTTGCTCCGGTTCACTTGAAAAGTGCAGGACCCAAACAACGTTTATCAGTTCATTATATTTTTATATAAATAAACAACGAAGCATGTACGACTTTTAAAATTCGTAAGAAAACTTACGGTTTTGACAATGCCCCACCCCCGGGCTGAACTGTTTTAGCAAATGCCCCACCCTTGGGAAGGAAAAGTTAAAAAATGCCCGAGGGCGGACATGGGCGGGCTTGGAATTGACGGAGCCATAAGTTCACAGCTGAGTGATGGAACGAGTGAGCAGTACACCTAAAATCATCTTTGAAAACAATACTTGGCCACATTTGGTGAAAGCTGTGCTTGGTAAAGCAGTAAAAAGAACGAGAAAGCTTCGTTTACCTTTCCCACGGATCCAAAGCGCGCACGTACAAACAGAACTGCCTTGACAATCGAGTTGTCCAATCCGAAGCTATCAGAAGTGTCTCATCGTACAGCAATAGGGTGAACTCGGCACAACTTCGCGCTTCGGAAAGTCGGACATAATCTACAGAAGTCCAGTCCCGAAGTCCAAATTTTTTGTTAAATCCGATGGGCTGAAGTAACGACGCTGTTTTGCCGTGTGTTTCTATTGTTCTTTCTTTAAAAAAAGTCTTGAAATTATTCACCACGGGCAGCGAGGACTGCTCCGACACAGGCATTGTAAAGAATTGGCAGTAAAAAGGGGAATAAATTGACAATATGCTTACCTGTGCGAGAGATCGATGATTGGCATTTTTGACTCAGAGGAACTCTGATTTAAAACAGCTTTTAGTTTTTCAGAATCGCGACAAATTTGGCCTCAAGTTGTAGCGGTGTATAAAAGCAACGTTTACCTCGATGGGAGAAATACAGGACTGACTTATACACCAATAAGACCAAATTACGGAAAATGTTTGTCATGCGCATGCGTAAGAAACATTTGTCTTATATTTCAATGTACCATAACAAAAGAAGGCAATTTTTATTTTGGCGAAGAGTTACTCCTTTCATTCAGTCATCGTACCTGCAAACCACGTTACTATTGAATGTTTTATAAATGAAGGCTGTACCACAACGAAGCCAGTCATTCTTGTGAGTATAATATATACCTGACGTGAACATTACTAATGAGAGTAGGGTTGTAGGAGACGCTATCGTGACGCTTCAGTGACGATGTTTTGCCGGAAGTCACTAAGCCGGAAGTGCAAAGGGCAAAGCTATGAACCGGAAATGCACAAATAAAAATATGCGTGAATAAATTTGCATGCAAAATTGTGACAACAAATAATAACAATAAAAAAAAAAAACGGAGCCCATTTTATAACTCAGGCCGCTACGCGCATGAGTAATAAGCGAGGTCAAATTTTGTTATTTCAACGTAGATATGCGGAAAAAGTTTACATCTGAGTGAAGAAACGAGCGAGAGATCGAGCGAGCAAGCGAGTGAGTGAATTGGCCGCCGTTACCGATAACCCGTTCATTACGCTTGCACGTATTCACGGGTTAAAAATAAGGTAATTTTAGCCCCACAGTGGTAATTTGGGACACTGTAAATAAAGCATAACAAGCAGCCTGCGAAAACAAGCGTCCATGAGAGTTGATCGGAGCTTGGTGAATTTATTGTGCAATTTCTTTCTCTGAGTTTGAAACTGCTCAATTTGTTTTAAGTATCGAAGTGTTTAGCACTGCAGTGCTAATTGTGGACACAATAAATCATGAAAAAAGAGCTACTAAAAGTTGAACGGCTTCCTGTAGTGCTATTTATCATGCTATCTAACATGGCATTGTTGTTTTCCGATATTTTACAAAATGAAATTTGGGACGTTTTTCCTTGTTCCTACATGTATTTTGTCAGAGTGAAAAGTTAACAAAAACATTACTCATTACCAGCGCCAATGTTAATCATGTTTTTAACTTCCGTCTCGTCTCCAGACAAAGAAGCCTCGTGTAATTTGTAAGGATGTTCTCCATTTTCATCTGCCTATAGCAAGAAATTAAATTAAAGAGTGATTGTCAGAGAAAACCAGGCAGAATTTAAAAAATTTCACTGGAAGGGGGTCAGCAGAATTACTTCATACTAACATCATATATAGGTTAGGTGGACTTATGGACAACTATACCAAACTTAGCTCTTTAACTGTTCTGGCATTAGAGATATAATTGGTGAGCAAAGCCTCGCTCGTTCGTTTGTGATTCTTCCCACCTCATGAATAAAAATCGTACAAGCGAACGAACCGTGAAGTAAGGTTGTCATTTTCACCGTTTAAAGATTAATATATTGCCAATACACTGTCAATTTACCAAACGTTTTGAGAATTTACCAAAAAAGTTCTAAGCGTTTAAAAACTGTGAACTGCAGAATTGTCGGCGCCATATCATTTGCCAACATAATTTTGATCAGGCGCAAAGAGTTTTGGTCAGTTTTCAACGGGAAAAAAGCTCATCATTTTAAGAAAAATTAAAAGATAGTAACGTTAACTAATTTTTTATACATCCTGGCCCATATTTCCATTTAATATTAAATAAAATCCCACTAAATAAAACGAAAAACGCCTCGGACGTTTGACCGCGGTGGATATAACGTCATGTTTTGTAGACAAGTTCCAGTCCCTCCCGAATTCTCATTTCCAAGATGGCGCCGTTCTTTGGCATGTTATTTTCTTGTTTCAGCCTATGGTTCAGCATTTTCATCGCTTTCAAATGTACCAGTGGACGTATTTCGAGTTTTCAGGTGTTCGTCCTTACAGCTGAGGGTATTTGACAGAAGATTACTACAGAAGAAGCTTCAAACGTGGACCGATTCGTGTGTTTGTAAGGCAAAGTTCGACAAAGTCGAGTAACTTCGAGAAATTTAAGTACCCTAGCATCGTCCTGTTTCAATGGCCAAAAATTATTATTAGCGTTTTTAAAAGATGGATAGTAGGAGACTGCGATTTGGTAATCGTCTAAGTATTGTCGTCATAGTTGTGTGTTCTACCTCAACTTTTGCTTTTTCACAGGTATCAACTAATAGGTGTGTATTAAAATTCAACAAGCTGTAGTTTTTTCCTGTGGATGTTTCGAGCAGTTTGGAATTTTAGCAAGTATTTCTATGTTGTGTTGTGCCACATAGAAAATATAAACTTCGCTCGTTTCATTTTGAAAATTTTGCGGGATTCAGAAAATTGGCATCCCAAGGGGGTGATACAGAGTAATTATAAGGAGTCAACTAAACTGCAGATACCGTGAACGATCCATTGCGTCACATTGGATCAAATACAAACAGTGATTAAGACCACTGGAAGGACCGATCAAACAATGTGAAAAGGCATTCTCTCGAAATGGCACTACGGTCGGCCAAACCTGACATGATCAGCGCTCCAAACTAGAAAGCAGACACAAACAGCTGTTTCGGGCTTATTATGCCCTCGTCAGTGTGCCATAGCTAGAACATAATGAGACTCGGAACCACTGTATGTCGCTAATCATTCTAGAAAGAGCTGTGATAGGGAAAATTGCGCAACAGTCACGCCACAAACAATTGTGGCACATGGCCAAAGAGCAACTCAACCTAACAAACCGATACATGTCAGCGCCATAAGGAGAGAAACATCGAATGGCCAAACCCCTAATTATAAGGCTTGTTTATTATATACGTACTGAGATTTACACACCAGAAAACTATGAGATAAAAATCGTCCCTCCACGTATGACAAGCCATCCTATAGAGTGTTTTCACATGACGTCATAAAAATTAAAAAAATCTAAAGTATGATCCTACAAAGCCGTTTCTAACATGACATGTGGATACCAGTGTTATAATCTTTCACAAAAAGTTTCAGGTTTTAACGATGTTTCGTTTTCGATTTATAAAGGTTGTAAATGTGTCACGCAATTCGTCACGCTATTTCAGATAGGCCGTGAAAATAAACAAAATTGAACTAGTTGAAAGTTATTAATGAATTATAGATGCTTATAAGCCGATTTCATTCCTCTTATAGTGAATACAATATTTTGTGATGAGATTTTTTGGTGTTATTAGGACTTTAAAGTCTTTAAATTTTTGGCCGCCATGTTGGTGTTCCTAAGTGGGACACCAAGATGGCCGCTCCATACATTTCTTACTAAGAATGTCTATACTCATTCGCCTATAACTCTTGAATGAAATGCTCTTGCGCTTCAAAATTTGGCCCAGATGTGTAGTTTTAAGCTCTCTACAATTCCATAAACATTTTAGAATCGAAAACTGCTTCTGAATTTTGATATGACGTCAGTAAAAACACTGTATTGGTCAAACGATTTTCCTCACTAGTGATGAATATCGTATGACCAATCAGAATCGCGACACGACATTTTTCACTAGTGACAAAAATCGTACACGGGAATTTCCGCCATTCAGTGTGCCTTCGCCCTCCTCGGCATTTCTGTCAGTTGAAAAATGGCTTCGAGTCGTTTCGAAGATCTCCGGCGCTTTGTCCGTAAAGGAATCTATAGATGAACAAGCGCTAGTGGAACAATCAACCGAGTCGACATCCTATCTTCGACAACAACCGACTGCTACACAAAAAAAAAGTCGAGAGTTCTCTAGCTCAGCTTCATGAAAACAAACAAGCGTGCCAGCAACCACTGTCATTATTTGCGGGTGCCGTTATCAGCAGAAGACAAATAACTGTTTCAGTGAACACTTTGAATCAATCTCCAACTCTAACAGTTCGAGAAAGCTCCTCTACAAAAAGATACAAACGAATTAGACCACTGGATTCCGATTCAGAGTAAGTAAGCAAGCTTACATGGTTTTCGTAAACTATAAATTGTTTACTTTTAGCAGGGCCTGCTTTTAGATAAAAAAATAAGTGTTTCTCGAACTTCTACTCATTGTTCAATCATGTTAGAATTTTCAGTCATGTATCTTTTAAGTTGTCCTCATTATTTATTTAGTTTTGGAAAAAATTATTGTCGTAGTTATTTTTGTTAAATGTGTGAATTCGGTGAATTTTTCCACTTGAAAGTTGAGTCTGACAATAAACCAAGAACCCTTCTACTAAAGTGTTGATAATTCAATCGTTTCGTCTTGTTTTTCTGTTGTGCAAATCTCAGTATGCATATAATAAACAAATTACTTCACGGTTCGTTCGTTTGTACGATTTTTATTCACGAGTTGGGAAGAATCACAAATGAACGAGCGAGGCTTTGCTCACCAATTATATCTCTAATGCCAGAACAGTTAAAGAGCTAAGTTTGGTATATTTGTCCATAAGTCCACCTAACCTATCTATGAGTTAGTATGAAGTGATTCTGCTGACCCCCTTCCATTGACATTTTTTAAATTTTGCCTGGTTTTCTCTGACAATGGCCGTGTTTTCACGAGCGATTTTTCAAGTCGCTGAGCGAGTGACAGTCGGAAATCTCGTGAAAACAGTTGCTTGTCCAACTCGCTTAAAGTTAAGCGAGTCGGCGAACTACAATAGAATTCTCATTAAATTTAAGCCACCAAACCAGGTCGCTTAAGCTTGTCGGCAATTAATTTCGGCCAATCACATTTCGCCAACGTTCAAACAACAAAGAAGGGCATTGTATTGTCGTTCTTTTGTGTTCTAATTTTCTATTGTTTTAACAAAAGAAAATATATCGCGCATGGTATAAGAAAAATGAATAAAGTTCTGTCCGTGAAAACACATAAATTTTTTAAGCTGCTTAACGCGGTCAGTAAACAAATCACCGCAAGGAATGTTAAGCGAGAAAAACCGCCTCGTGAAAACACAGCCAATCACTCTTAATACTGCTTTAATATCGTGCTTTAAACTGATATTTCCTGTATTTAATCAGTCAAAGTTCGACAAAAGTCAGTGCAACCGGTCAGGCCGGTATCAAGCGCGGAAAAACGCAAAACGCAACCGGTCAGATCGGTATAAAGCGCAAGAACACGTGCGCACACCAAAGCCATTAAATCTAGTTAGTAATGAATGCAGTAAGTTCCCCATAACGTGTTAGAGTTCCACAGCGATGAAACGTTACAAAATGCAAAAGAATGAGAAGTATTTTACTTTAAATGTTAAACCGAGTTTTAAAAGGTCTTTTCTTAGGAATAACACTGCCAGAAAAAGCTTTAAGGCAGTTAAAGTCCGTGCAAACGTTAATAGCTGTTAATTACCATTTCAAGTTGCCGATTTAATTAATTCCACGTTATTTCTCGAAATCTTTTATTTTAAGTTTTAGGCGCGTTAACGATTTTTTATTTTACATCGTATTAAATGCAACCTGAGTTTTAAAGCAGTTGAAATCAAACATGTGACGTTTGATCATTGTTTACCCCTTTACTGCTTTCGCTCTCTGAGTCAATTATGGAGATATGTAGTGTAGTTCTAACTTTTGAGTCTGTCAACGAAATCCTACAGTGTGACCATTCAAATGAAACCTCTTTGGCAGTACTTTTGCATGGTACCATTTGTTCTAACTTTTGAGTCTGTGGATGAAATCCTATGGTGTGACCATTCAAATGAAACTTCTTCAGCAGTACTTTTGCATGGTACCATTTGTTCTAACTTTTGAGTCTGTTGATGAAATCCTATGGTGTGACCATTCATATGAAACCACTTTGGCAGTACTTTTGTATGGTACCATTTATATTTCAATACTGATTTTATAAAATGTAATTTGGCATTTTTGTTGATCATGAATTTTGATGTTTGGCACTTTTAAGAGTTAAAGTGCACCTAACCCCCAATTTGGTTTCTTTTTATCAACTCAATGTACGTTGAAAAGTCGAATAGTGAAATATTTCTTGTTTTTAAATTCGCGTTTAACTTAGTGAGTTATAGAGATTTGAACTTACAAAATGCTAATTAGATGACGTCAAATCAAGATAATTAATTTAAGAAATACTAAATAAAAACCGTTAATAGTCAATTGATTTGTAAAAAAATATTACTTGGAGGTGGAAACAAGTAGTTGTATAATAAACGATTCTTGATTTGACGTCATCTTATTAACATTTTGTAAATTCAAACCTCTATAATTCACTAACGCAAAGTTAAAAACAAGAAATATTTAACTATTCAACTTTTCAACGTACATAGAGTTGATTAAGCGAAAAAAAATTTGGGGTTTAAGTGCACTTTAAAGTGGCCCTGTCATCAAATTTTTGATTTTCATTTTTTTACATATTCGTGTACAATTAGACGTTCTTACTCATCTTGCCAAATTTCAATTCATTACGAACATCAGTAGTCATTTTATTTTAACATTTATTTCCGAGAATTTACGGCCGCCATTAATCAACCTTGTTCCAAGGCTTGGTTGCGAATGGGAGAAAGTGCGTCAAAGACTCAAACGTACCTCATGGGTTGAAATTATAGAAAATTGCACGAAGAACAAGTCCAAAGTTTTTTTTCCTTTTCGCGTGATTTTCAATACTTATTGTTATTATAATTTCAACCCGTGAGGTATGTTTGAGTCTTGACGTCACTTTCTCCCATTCGCAACCAAGCCTTCGAACAAGGTTGATTAATGGCGGCCGTAAATTCTCGGAAATAAATGTTAAAATAAAATGAATTCTGATGTTCGTAATGGATTGAAATTTGGCAATATGAGTAAGAAAGTCTAATAGTACACGAAAATGTAAGAAAAATGAAAATCAAAGATTTGATCAAAGGGGCACTTTAAAAGGTTAAAAAACAATAGACCTTTTCAAAGTAAAATGTGCCATTTTGAAAATGGTGCAAACAGGTCACGAAATTCAGTACTGTTGTCAAATAATTTGTCGGCAAATTTTATATCCAAAAAATTATGAATGGTAAACTTGAGATATGAGGTAAAATATTTTTGTGCAAAAATTTGGGCGATCTGCATGTAATAGCGTTCTCCCTTTTCCATACATTTGTGTGTAAAAAATTCCCGCGGACTTTGACAAGTTTTACAGACAATTGCAATTATATGAAATAATCAGAACGCTATTGCACGCTTTAAAGTCCAGATCAATATCTCAAATTTTAACAGAAAAAAGTTAAGGTCGCGGGGGACACTTGGCCATGAATAAATTCATAAGGCAAAAATTTTGGCAGGGGTGTCACTTTGAAAAACGTTATATCGTGAAGGTTTGAAAGCCGATTTCGCTAAAATTTAACAGAGATATTGGCGAATAATGGAAGTGCGTAAGGATTGTTTTTTTACTGAAGGGATCGCGCTTGCGGCAATACTGTAAGCCACTAAATTTATCTTTTCTTAAAACGTGGTTTTGTGTCCAAGTTTGCTCCTCGAGAAGAACACAAAGCCAGTTGATTTCCCCACTCACTGATCCGTCAAAACGTCTATTGTGTCATATCTGACTCCGATTTTTTGATTTCAACTTTAATTAAAAGTTATTAGCCATGTTAGAATTTGAAGCCTCATATCTTCCCTTTGAAAGCCTATTTAAAAATTTCGAGTCAGATATGACAATCTACAATACACATAGTTTACCTCCTTGCATTGTCAACTCATGAAATTCTCTATCCGCGCTGAATTCTTGGACACAAAATTGCTTGTTTTTACGCTTCCGAAGGCTTCCCGAGCAAACACGAATGCAAAAAATATAAATTTATGGTAATTTTGCTAATTTTAATCCACGCGCTAATGTCAACACTTCATGCGGAAAGAACAATGCGTTAAAAAATAGTGTATTTTACCAGACAGCGCTTTGCACGTGCAATTATTGATGCAGAAACATTACAGAGCCTGTTCGTGAATATTTCACGCATTTTCGGTATCAGCCGTCGCACTTCGAGCATACTCTTTTCATAAATGCATACTGATGAGCGGAACCTGTCCCCCGCGACCTTAACCCTATTCAGACTGGGGGGGGGGGGGCTTTTCGAACCCCCCCTCCAGTAAAATTGTAATAACTTTTACACCGAAATAGCTATGAGGCTGAAATTTTCTGACTTTTCCTAGAATTTATCTAGGGACATTTTGGTATCCATGACATGTCAGTGCGATTAACCACGTTGCCATGGCAACCGGTTTTTGACACATAGTTTTCAAAATATTAAAATATAGTGAATTTTTTATTTTAAGATCTTGTTTTTTGACTTATAGTGCATTTTCTTATTACAATAGTTTTTTCTTGGGACTAGTTCTTGAAAGACATCAAAAATTTTTAACATTTAATATTTGGGGGGGAGGGGTAGGTAAATTTTTGCTCACTTTTACTTATAGAGAAAAATTTTGTACTATTTATTAAATAACGCTTCTAAGTTCATTGTTTGGATAATAGACATTAGTTTGATAGGTGTTTTATACATTCTGATCCTTTTCTCTTTTAGATAATTTTTAAATTTTAATTTAAACGAAAAAAAAGGAAATCCAAGATGGCGGATCCAAGATGGCGGATCCAAGATGGCGGACAATTATTTCCAAATTATAGTTTTATCGCCTTTTTTTGCCTTTTCTCGCTTTACAAGTGTGTCCTTGTTTGTATTTCTTATGTTTTAATATTAAAGAGATGATTTTACAGTTATATTTGATATTTTAAGTATCTGGATGGAAAAATATCAAAGAAACGTCGGAAAAACAAAAATTACGTCACTGTGACGTCATAATTGGGTATGGCAGGTCAAAACTGGGTGTGAGGTTTACTTGTATGGAGATGAACATTGTGTGAAAATTTCATGGTCCTAGCCTTACTGGTTCCAGAAATATGAAGGGGGGGTCCGAGGAGCCCCCCCCCCCCCCCCCCCCAGTCACAGATTGCCTAAAAAAGCCCAGTCTGAATAGGGTTAAACCTAGAATCTTAAGCTTACAATTCATAAATTTTTCAGATATAAAAATGTCAGGGAATGATTTGGCATTGGATTCCGTTTTTTTTTTTCATGGCGAATTGTATTCAGAAAAGTTCGAATTCTATTAAGGAGTTTTCTCAAGTACCGATAAGCCTCCAGTGTCTGTGCTACCATATGCCGCACGCAATAAATTGCTTCCCAGTGATTGCAGAGACAGCCAACTCAATGCTTTGGCTCGTTGGCGCCCATTCAGTGCAGGACTTGATAAAGAAGTCAATGGTATTTCCTCGTCACCAGGTTTCTCTGGTGGTGCTAGATCATTCAAGTTTCCATCCATTAGATCCTAGAAGCTTGGAGACAAAACATTTAACAATAAACTCTTTAATTTGTGCATCAATGAATTCCAGCATTTCAATTGTTACCCCCGAGACAACCTCTGGGCATTTGCCAATTGTTTTCAAAAAATACTCATACCCCATGGCGGGGTCAAAAAGGCTGTGCTAATGTCCCGGGTTATAGCCAAAAAAAGGAAAATTCTGCCAATAGACTCATCGAAAAGTTATTTAAGGCATTAACTTAGTCAACAGAGAGGTGGTTTTACTCTTAAGTGGCCCATTACGAGAAGTTCGCAACAAATTTATAAAAAAGATATCCAGGATTCTTCGAGGTTGAAAACACAAGGATGTCAAATGCCCCGGTGTACACTGTGGGTAAGCTAATGCTAGACCCCGGGATTCGAACGTGATGAAATACCCGTCTTAAATGCCCTGGGGGATGAGCATAGCTGAAATTGACTGATGCATTATGACAGGACACAATTGGAAGACAGCCACAATTTACGGGAAAGGTAGCTAACAGTCAGACATTAACACTTTCGCTGCTAAAGTCGACTTTTGTCAACATTTGGAGCAGCAGACATTGCACCACTTGTGACGTCATCAATTTGTACGTTGCCAGATAATTTTGATGCTCAACTGATACAGCGAGGATAGATCCATGCACACTTGCCTCCACTTTGAATATGGACCAAATTCAAGCAGAGTTATTCGAAAAAAACATGTTCAAATATTGGTGCAAAATTAGGTGGTAAATTAGGTTAATACCCCTGCAATTGAACAATGTTTCATTTCCAACGTTTTTTTAGCGCTTATGCCAAACCTTTTCCGGCCGATAGGAAGGTAATAGAGAGTAGAAGATAGGAAGAGAAGAAAAGGAGAGAAAAAGGGAAAGTAAAAGAAGCAAAAAAATAATCAGAAAGGTTCCGCAAAAAAGTCTTTTTTTGGCTTATGCGCATGCGCTAAACCTAAATATTACACTTTTAAAGATGGAAACTAGCTCGAAACGATTTAACAGTAAAAAATACCTTTTTTAAAAAAAAAATCAGCAGTGAAAGGATTAAGGCAAACAATGTAAAAATATGTTTAAGGGTCGGCTTGAATTCGGATTAAACCAGGACTTTAATTAATTTAATTTCTTACTGCAGATTCAGGTTGAGCGTTTAACGGTCTGAGTTGTCGCGTTCGTTGTAACGGTTGGTTGATTGCGTTTCGAGGCAAAATGACAGCCGTTGCTAGGCGGGAATGACGACGTTCTTTCTTTCTACAAACGCGCTGTATTCTAGGCTCATCAGGTCTTCCTCAACAAAAAATACTAGAGTTATTCTTTTTGTAGAATAGTAGGAGTATTCTATCTTGATTTTAATCGCCATGGTACTGGTAAGATCCAAGACGCGAATAACTCTTCTACGTTCTTCTAGAAAAGAAATCGCTAGACGAGCGACAACATGCTTTTTCCCAGACAGAACGTCGTCATTCCCGCCTAGCAACGGCTGTCATTTTGCCTCGCAACGCAATCAATCAACCGTGACAACGAACGCGACAACTCAGACCGTTAAACGCTCAACCTGAATCCGCAGTAAATTAACTGAACCTTTAAAGGTAAGAAATTTCTCCTTGTAATATTAATGCTCATGCAAAGAGGTCATGAGAATTCAGCACATGATCAAGGCTATTTTAAGGCCCACCTTCACCCAAAATGCTGTGCGCGCCGTGATCACTTTCTGTGCCGAATTTCGTGTAACACGATTTCACGCTTGAATGCGTGCAACCAATCAGATCACGCGTATGAACAATAAAGCATTTCAAAACAAAAACAAACGACCGCAACGTCTTTTGGGTGAAGGTGGGCCTTAAAAATCGATTCTTCGCTTGACGTTCCACATTCCCTTGTTTTTCGTAACGGAGGATAAAGTTCCGGGGGGAGTACTCTCATATATATATAAGTTATATGGGTATGTGCCCCTGTGAAGAGTATGGTTTTCAAGCAGTTTAGTCTGGGATACGGTATAGAAATCAGAGAGTTTTGGTCTAGAATAGGGTATCATTTGCCGGGAAACTGATCAGTGGTATGAAGAATTAAGTCTAGAATAGGAATTGAAACTCGGAAGAGAAACAGCCTTCCCTAAACGGAAATAAAATCAATGCGGCAACATTGTTGACAAATGGTTTGCCATTAAAAATACTGATAAGTGATACGGTTCTAAAAATAGCAAGTCTGAGAAGAGGGTAGGAATTTTCGGTGTCTAGTCTAGTATAGGGTTGCAAAATCAGCTGAATTTGGTCTGGTATTGGATAAGGTGCTATTCTAGGCTCAGTGCAAGCAAATCTCCGACCCACGCACTACGAGAAGACTCTTCGAGCTATGAAAGCTGAGCGCACCGTAAAGCGCACATTTGACCGCAATGAGGCGAAACCTGGCGAGACCCTGTACGTCGCTGTGCCCAAGCTGAATGAATATGAGGTCATCGTGCCAAGCTCACTGTCCCTGCTTTTTGACATCGATCTTACAGGCGGCCACGCAAACAACTTTTTCGTCCAGAATGTTTCTCGAGCGCTTGTTGGCAAGCGTGTTGTGAAATTCGCAGGTACAACTCTTCAGGACACTGTTGGTTATGACATTTACAAAATATATGAGGATTTTTTCCTCTCAGAGGATGATCGCAATAACATGCTGCTGGAAGGAATTCAGAGTGAGGATTTGTGTAAGATCCGCTCAAATGCAGGCGACAAGAAGACCTCAGGCGTGGATGCAGAAAATAAACTGAACGGTGTTAACAAAAAGAAGTACCGCATCCATCTATACCATCAGATTTTGACTGACCATGGTGTTTTATATCCACAGGGTCTGTACAACGATCTTATCATCGAAGTAACTCTTGTCCCCGCATCTCAGGTCGTGAAGGGCTGAGACGCAAATAAGTTGGTTTACAAGCTGATAATTATCCAGCTAGAATACAAGATCATCCGTAGCAAATCATTGGCCGATGAAGCGACTAGCGTTTATTCGAGCAGAAAGGAGTTCGCCTACGACCATGTTATGCGAGAAGAGGTGATTCCATTTGTGAAAGGCTCCGACGCAAGGCTTAATATTCCGTTTTAACCCTCAGCGCAGATCACTCAAGACCATTCTCTTGCTATTTATCGAGCCTTATACAGCAGGCGCCAGAGACTCAGAAAAATACTTCAACCCAGACATCACCAAAGTAAACGTTACAATTAACGGTTCACCCAACAGGATTTACAACAACGGCATTGATGATAAGGACATGTGGACTGAGATCAGCCAATTCTTCGGGACAAAAAAAAAATCATCATGAAGGGGCAGACCTAATATGAATCTGACCAAATACATTGCTGGCAATACGTTCGGTCTTCTTATCGATCTGCGTTCAGTGGCTGACACAAGCCTACACGGTTGTGGCGTACGCATTCACCTTGCGATTGAAAGGGCGACCTCTGGCTCTGGAAATGGACTCTGCCACATCTACACCATTAGTAGCCTGTGAACAGGCTTCTATTTGGGGAATTGGGTTAGGTTAAAATCGGCGAGCGAGGCGGTCGCTCGCCGATTTTAACCTAACCCAATTCCCCAAAAAGAAGCCTGTTCACAGGCTACACCATTAGTGACTCGCAGATGAACATAATGGGCCAACAGCTGGAGGCAGTTCAGTATTAGGCCAAAAATCACGATTCAGAAAGCTATATATATGTGGAATGGATCCAAGAAAGCTACCCTTTAATGCTCTTATTGTTGGGCCGCCTAACTCTGGTTGGTATCTCGTCGACCAACTTTGCGGTCCCTTCAGGGGCAAGTTCGATTACATCGTGTTAATTTGCCCAACCTTCATCCATAACAATACCTACGATGGTTTCGTGGATAATGAGCCACGCATTTTAGTGATCAACTGCCAGCATCACGCGATTGAAGGGTGGTTAGCTCTGGCTAGTCTCTTTTTTGAGAAGACGAACACGCTCATCATTCTCGATGACTGGGCCGCTTCGAAAGACGTGAAAGGCCGCACAAGCTAGTCTCTCTAGGCTTCAGCGTGCGTCACAGTGGCATAAGTGTGTGGGTTCTGATCCAGCAGATAACCAGCATCGCTAAGCCGTTTAGGGAAAACGTGGCATGGATCGTGCTTTTTTAAACTCCCTCAAGCAAAACAACGAAAGCCATCTTCGAAGACTATGCTGGCGAACTTTCACACGAAGAGTACAAAGAGCTCATTGAACGACTGAAAGGGCGCAAGTATTCCCATTTAGTATTCTCTCTACGACATCCATACGGAATTGAAGTAAAAAGTTGAAAGATTAAAAAACATATTATGTAACTACGTAAACTTATCGGTGATGGCAGCCTAGCTGCGATAGACGATGTAATGCAGTTAGATCGATTTTAATGTTGCATTTAAGACTCCAAATGCGAAACATCCTTAAGCTTATTGTTGTCCATATTCATTTAAAACAAGTTAGTTATTGTTATCGCTGAATTCACGTTGTTATTGTTACGAAACGCATTCGTAACAAAGCATTACGTCACTATGTTTACAGCTGATGGAAGGAGTGAGTGAGTGAATGAATCGTAAGCCACTGTTACCGATAACCCGTTCATTACGCATGCGCGTATTCACGTATTCACTCTTTTCTCCGATCATAACGTAATGAACGCATTTCATAACAATAAAACGCGTTTATATGCAATGCAATACAAGAATGACCTTTCTCTGCTACATGTTATCATTCAGGAGCATCTGAAGATTTGTATTATTCGCCGTCAATCATTTTGGGGATAACAGGTAAGTCCAAAGGAGGATATTACCATCTTCCCGGCATGCACTGCAATCAAACTATATTATCAAACGGTTGCGACCCGCAAGCAGCTCATTTTACACAGACGCCGTTGAGGTTGGAGGTCAGTTGGTCGTAGCGGAAACCTTTCAAAATAAATCTACGTTAACCTATTTATTCTATTCTCCTTTACAAAATATTTTCCATTTCGGGTTATGTTTACAGTTTGCTTTAAAGCCGCTTAACTTCCCAGTCGGGCAGAAACCCGCGATGAGCGTCGCGTGGTAAATGCTTTAAATCTCTTCACACATTCATGGAATTTTGTGAACAAAGTTGCTAATGCTGTTGACTGCCAAAAATATTTAACTGGTATGTTTCTCGACTTATCAAAAGCCTTTGATACCCTAAACCACGAAATATTACTATCTAAATTGGAAGCATGTGGCATCACTGGAACAGCCCATCAATGGATAACTAACTATTTTCGTAATAGAATACAAATTGTCCAAATTGGCAATTCTTAATCCGATGTTTTAAGACAAATTTGTGGTGTGCCGCAAGGCTCTATACTAGGCCCTCTCTTTTTCATTCTTTATATCAATGATCTCCCAGCCTGTTCTAATGAACTCGAATTTATATTATTTGCTGATGACACTAGTATATTTTTTGAACACAGTGGCCTGGATGTACTTACCTCCCATCTTAAGGCTGGTTCTTATATAATCGTCCCGGTCGTCCCGGTCGTCCGAGTCGTTTCAAAAAGTGCACAGACGACCGGGACGATTATATGAGAACACGTCTGAGACGACTCGGGACGACCGCAAACGACCCGGACGACTGGGACGATCGCGGTCGCTTGGATAGAACTGTGTTCTATCCGGACGACTGGGACGATCGTGAAAAATCGGGGACGATCATATGAGAACTACTCTCAGGCGACCGGGACGACTGAGGCGATCGAAGCGACCCAAATCTACCCCAGATTGCAGTATTATTGCCCAAAACATGTTGTCGGACACAGTTTACGACTGCGCTATTGATGTTCGAGACGACCGGGACGATCATATGAGAACCCAAATCGCTTGAGTCGTCCGAATCGTCTGAGTCGTTTGCAAAAATGTTTTGAAACGACTCGGACGACCGGGGCGACCGGGACGATTTTATGAGAACCAGCCTTTAACGACCAGCTCAAGAATGTTTCAACTTGGCTAAAAGCCAATAAGCTATCAATCAACGTTAAGAAAACAAAACTAATGATTTTCAGGCCAAGGCAAAATACGTTACCTATCACAAGGCAGATAATTTCAGAAATCAATGTACTTGAACTAGTAGACAATACTAAGTTTCTCGGAGTTTATATTGATCAGCACCTTGAGTGGAAAACTCATGTAAATTTTATTGCGGCTAATATTTCTAAATCTGTGGGGTTACTTTATAAAGCTAAATACTATTTGCCCTCAAAATCTCTTCTAACACTATACTATGCACTTATTTATCCCTATCTTACTTACTGCAATTTAACCCTATCCAGACCGGGCTTTTTTTGACCGTCTGGGACCGGGGGGGGGGGCTCCAGAAGGCCCCCCTATGTAACTTTGAAACCGCTTACGCTATGGCCACCAAATTTACACAGGATAATGTTATCATGAATTCTAATAACTACAGATACTTTGGTGTCATAATGACGTAACGTGACGTCATTATGACGTCATATAGTCGATTTTATTGGCTAAAACAGTATTTCATCAATATTTTCTCAATTTTGAACATATAACAACAATACTTTAACAGCTACCTATTTGATAAAATTCTTATGTTTACTAACACTGTTTTTGTTGTTAACAATAACCGTGACGTCATTATGACGTCATATACAATGAAATAACCAACTGAAACGTTCTATAAGGCATATCTCTGAAACAAACGGTAGTGTTCATACCAAACTTTCACATATTGATGCAGGAGTAAAAGTTAATGAATTCGTACACTTTGTTGCCATGGTAACAGCATGTGACGTCATAGAAGTGATGTGCACATTTTCTTAAAAACTGGAACAGATTACTTTGCAAATTATGGCTTTTCATGCACCTAATGAATTCAAAAAAGCTTTCTCAAGTGAAAAAGGACATTTTTATGATATTTTGACAATAAATGTTTAGAGATAATGGAATTACACAGACAGGTAAATAAATTTCCCATTTTATTGTCCGCCATCTTGGATCCGCCATCTTTAATTAGTCCAAAAGTGTTTATTTCGGTAAAAACACCGAAAAATAAAGCAAATGGACTGATAAAGCTTAGTTTAATGTGGGCAAATGTTTTACAGTCCAAAATATGAACCAGTAATAAAATTATAGAGAGAAAAGACCTTTAGTAAAACTTCGATCCGCCATCCTGGATCTTGACAGTTCATATTCCTAATTTTCCTAAAATTACCGTTAATTAACCTTAATTAATAAACAATTATACATAATTTGATTAATTATCGCTAAATTAAGTGGAAAATATTAATTCAATAAGAAAACTTTGAAATAATCGTGATTAAAGCGAAAAATGCTAATTTTGTAAAACATAGGTGTCAAAAAGCGGTTGCTATGGAAACGTCAATGTCGGTGGACAAACGACGCTAACGAAAAAATGTTTCCAGATAAATTTTAGGAAAAGTCACCAAATTTGGTGGTCATTGCATCGACTGTTTTGAAACGACACGCTTTTAAAGTTCGAGCGGGCTCCAAAAGCCCCCCCCCCCCGGTCTGGATAGGGTTAATTTGGGCCTCTACTTATGTCACCAACCTACAACGAATTTACCTACTACAGAAAAGAGCAGTCTGGGCGATCTCTAAAGCTGACTACAAGGCTTCAAGTAAACCTCTTTTTGCAAATTTGAAAATCCTTGATGTTTTTATTATCTACTCTCTCCAAAGTCAGTTCTTTCATGTACCTAAATCATCATGATGCTTTACCTATTTCTTTTACTCACATCTTTCTTTTGGACAGATTCATCAATATTTAACAAGATACTCTGACTTTTACCGACCTCATATCTGTAGAACAAATATTGAAAAATTTTCGATCCTGTTTCAAGAACCTAGAATATGGAATTGATTATCGAACGACATCAAAAATGCCCCCTCTTATAGTATATTCAAGCGTATGGTCAAACCATTTTTAAGGGTCATACAGAATGACATTTTTGTTCATGTAAGTTTTGTGTCTTATATAACTTGCCATTTGCTTAATTGAATGTCATGCATCTGGGTAGTGGCCAGCCGAGTATTCTGAAAACGCTCCGCATTAATTTCTTTCAGTCAATTTCAATCAGTCTCTGTGAGGTATATAACCGCAGTTTAGCCTTGAATGTAGTCTCACTTTTAGACATCATGTAATTTTATGTTTCTCCGTAAAAGCACTCAGAAGACTTGGGAATCAATACTGCAATGGGTTAAAGACGCCACGAGATCAATATGTGTACAGCTTCTTGTTATTATTTAAAAATGATAATGAAATGATTTTCAAGGAAGTATTTTCAAGAATATATTCGAAAATCTAACACTCGGTCATTTGGAGTTTTAGTTTCCAAAAAGGCAATGGTTTAACCCTCGGACGTACACGCAAACTTATACTCTCACCGTGGTACAAGTGGACGTACACGCAAACTTATACTCTCACCGTGGTACAAGTGGGGGAAGGGGGGGGCAACCCCCCCCCCCCCCCCCCCCTTGGGTTTTTGCGATGTTGCAATATTTCGGAAATATTTTACATCTAATAGATAGCCCGCGATGTGCACTACACGATAAGGTAAATATTATGGGTTGTGACGCTGCTGAGGGTCCGTGACGTCATCCAAAATGACCGCCAAGACGGCCGCCATCTTGAATTTTATTAATATTCAAAATTATCGGGCAAATGTGGAAATTGCAAATATTGGTTTGCTAGAGTTGCAAAATAACATACAATTAAACATTTTGATGTTTTTGGTAGAATTTTATATGTTTTGTCACTAAAAAAAGGTATAAACACGCATTTTTATTCAAAAATGGCTTGACCACATGTTACTTAATATATATAGATAGGCTGAGCCTAACAGCGTCGCTCTCTAAACAAGCTTGACTAAGGTGAAACTATTTTTCAAGTTTAGCAATTCTCAAAAACAGTATTACGCGACCGTCTGCACAGTACATTTAGACGGTACAAAAGTTCACAAAACAACTTTTTCTCCGTCTGGAATAACTAGTACGACTACTTTCTAAATAAAATATAGTTGTTGCTTGTCAAAAAAAAGCCCGAGAAACTGATTTCGAAATCAAAATTGAAAAAAAAATACACAAACATATTTGCATACACCCTGGATCCAGAGGTCCGTTCTCTGAATATCATGAGTGAAATTAACCGCATAAACGGTTAGAAGAAGCTCGCGAGACGGACCTCTGGTCACTCGAATATACAACCTCATTTCCATGCGAGGATCTAGTTCAGAATCTGAACTAGGTCGCTGATTGGTTCTCCTACTTGTTTCCAGACTCTACCGGGAGTTAACGATGCAACAGCAACTTCGATTGGCTGGACCGAAACAATTCGCAACGGGCGCGTGAAAAACCGGTTTCCCAAAGTGAAGCCACACAAACAACAATGGCGGACGTAGATAGAGATCGCGGCTTTTTGCGATCTTTAAGAAACGCTGTGGATTACTCTTTAGTATCCAAATTTTCAAAATATCAGAGAACTAATTTGTTCAGCGCAAGGATGTCTTGAAAAGAGGTGTTGACAGGCCAGACACGACTTATTAATTCGTGTTATCGTGGAGTGTGACCTTTAGAGTTTTGTTTGAACGAGGAAAATTTTTATCTCTAGCACGGAGGCGTGCTTTGGAGTTGCAGGTATTCTCGCTGAACGATTTCGCTGACCACTGGTAGGTGACAGGAAGAGAAATAGGTGTACTGGATTAATTGCGTGCGGATATCAAGGATTCTTTGTTTGTTAAATCTCTCGCCTTTGAAAACGGTTGTATCCAGAAAGTTTACTTCTTTGTCTGAGATTAATGTTTGTTTGCAAGGACAATAAAATTTTCTATCTCCTTTTTCTCGACACTCTACAGTGAAAAAATGTCATCGATGTATCTTTTTTGATTTAATATTTCTGTCTCGACCGCGTTTTAAACATGTCAGCTGTTAGATTTAATGTAAACAAACAGACACGCTTTGGTCCCCAAGGTTTAAAACCGGTTTGGTGAGATATCCGATCCACAAATCGCATGGAAATGAGGTTGTGTACTCGAGTGCCCAGAGGTTTTTATTTTTTCTCGGCGCGTTGCGCCTCGTTGTCGCGGCTTCGCCGCTCAAATTCGCCGTTTTCACTAAAAAATAAAAACCTCTGGCACCCAGGGTAATTTGCATAAGGCCACGCGAGTGAAGTTAGAACTATATAAAATTCAAGTCTTGTTTCTAAAGTTTTAGCAAAACGCCTGGAAAAGGTCTTGCCAAATTTAATACATTCTAATCAGAATGCATTCGTTAAAGGTAGGTCCATATTCGATGCAATTAGAACGATTGACGATATTGTAGATTACACCAAACGAAACAGCTGGTCGGGTATTCTGATCGCAATTGACTTTGAACAAGAAGCTGTACACAGCTTGATTTCGTGGCGCCTTTAACTCATTGCAGCATTGATTCCCAAGTGATTTGAGTGCTTTTACAGAGAAACATAAGCTTAAAATTATATCTAATCAAAGGCTCCTAAGAGCCAACCCGAGAAGAAGAAATGCTAACGCGTAACGCGTAACGCGTAACGCAATATTGCCGTAAGCTTTAATACGTTTTCACACTGACACAGTTCGATATATTTTTTTTTTAAATTAAACGTAAGGATTTTTGACGAACGAAAAAAAAAAGTACATCACTTTCATAATGTCCAGTTCAAAAAAAGAAAAAAAAGAGGACATCATGGAGATCCGAACTCGGGCCGTCCGGGACTAAGCCACAAACTTAATCACTGCGCTGTCCAAGAGCACATACTACCTACGAACTAAATTTTATTATTTTAAGCTAGATACGCATCAGAACGCGTGTTTAGGTTGCAAAATCCTTTTAGATCGATTTTAATGTTGCACTAAAAACTCCAAATGCGAAACATCTGTAAGCTTATTGTTGTCTATATTCGTTTACATCAAATTAATTATTGTTATCGTTGGATTCACGTTGAATTCCTGTTACGAAACGTGTTCGTAACAAAGCATTTGCTCACTAAGTTTACAGCTGATGGAAGGAGCGAGTGAGTGAGTGAGTGAGTGAGTGAGAGAATGAATTTTATTTAAACACCCTTGCAGATAACCTGCTCATCATGCTTTCACGTATACACGGGTGTAAAAGTAAGACCACACTGCATTCACTAGATTCAGTAGCTGACACTTAAGCTCGACCCGGAGCTCGATCGCTAAGCAAATGGCAAGTTTAATATATAAAACACAGAACTTGCGAGAGCAAAAATCCCACAGGAATAAGCGGCGAACACAATATCAAACGGTCCTATCCATCCATGAACGCCTTGAATTGTCTTGAAAGTGTGCAGTTGTACGCAGTAGTTCTTTATCTTGCTTCTCGAGTACACAAACGGAGAGATTTTATGGTATGTATCTCATGGCCGAAAGCCATATAGTCGTCTATATAGACTTAAATATGCGTGCATAAATTTGCGTGCATAAATTTGCATGCGCTAATGTGACACGAAAAAAAAAACAAGAAAAGTCAACGCCGGATTTATAACTCGTGTGCTTCGCCACGAGTAAAAAGCCTTTGATACACTAGATTTCCATTTTTTAATCAGAACTTTACATAAATTTAACTTTGGCCCATCTTTTATTCAGTGGATGCGTGTTCTGTATAAAAATGCATCCAGCTGTGTAATGAATAATGGCTTTACGACGGGTCCTTTTTTTGTTAGGTAGGGGAGTCATACAGGGGGATCCACTCTCTCCTTATCTCTTCATATTAGCGCTTGAGACTCTCGCTATAAAAATAAGAGAGGATAGCAGTGTACAGGGGCTAAAAATTGGAGAAGAGATAATAAAACTATCTTTATTTGCAGATGACATGACTTGTATCATAAAAGACAAAACATCTTAAACAAACTTGTTTCGTATTCTTGAATCCTTTGGTGAGTGTTCTGGTTTAAAGGTAAATGATGAAAAAACAGAAATAGTACCTCTAGGAGATATTTTTCTGCAAGAGCAAGACTTCCCAAAACATAGTATTTGTGAAGTTAAAAAAATTTTGGGGATATACTTTGGTTATGACGAAAGACAAAGAAACAACCTTAACTTTAGTCAAACTTTAAAGAGTATAAAGAAATCAATCAACATATGGAAATGGAGAGGTCTCTCCCTTTTAGGAAGAATACAGATAGTCAAAACTTTTGCTATCCCAAAACTTATGTTCAGAGCATCTGTTATACCTATTCCAAAAGAATTAGTTAAAGAGGCAAACTCAATCTTCTACAAAAACTTTATTTGGAATGGGAAAGATAAAGAATTAATTTAAGAGGCAAACTCAATCTTCTACAAAAACTTTATTTGGAATGGAAAAGATAAAGTGAAGCGTCTTGTTCTTATATCTGAGATAGAAATGGGAGGACTTAAAATGTTAGACATTCAATCTATGATTAGCGCAAAACGAGTAACATGTCTAAGGAAACTATTCGAAGACTACTCAAGTCCTTGGAAAACAATCCTAGACAAACTTCTATTACCTATTGGAGGACGTTTTGCATTACACTGTAACTTTCAAACTTCTAAATTGAAAATCAATCTTCCTGTATATTACAAAGAATGTTTCGACGCGTGGTCAGAGTTAAATGGGAAAACTCCAAGTTGTTATGAAGAAATTATTAACGAAATTATCTGGAATAACAAATTTCTTTGTTTTGACAAAAAAATCGATGTACAGAAGGGACATAGTTAATCTAGGTTTCGTGAAGATAGAAGATTTAATTTCTGCAAATAACTCCTTCTCGTACAATACTTCTTCACTTATTAACCCCGAACAAAGATTTTTCCTTATGGGTATTATCAACTCGATTCCTGCAGAATGGCGTTCACTTATTAAAGATTCTACTGACGTAACAGTAGCAGGTCCCATTCCAAGCATCCGAACTATTAAGATGACAAGCGGTAATATGGTACCAATTCTTGATATTTCTCCCAAACATGTCTATCAAATCTTTTTGCAACAAAAACAAATGTCACCCACCGCTAAACAGAAATTAACAAACAAATACTCAAATATAGGGATTGACTGGGAAAAGGTCTATACATTGGCCTTTCAATTCACTTTAGACACCAAGATCAGGGAATTTCAAAACACAATTCTAAATTGTATAATCTTTACGAACGAAAAACTTTATTTAATTGGTGTTGTTGAATCACCAAGCTGCACGTTCTGTCAAGAGGCAACGGAATCCGTCGAGCATTTACTTTTCTCCTCTAATTTTTGGAAACACGTCCTGTCCTGGCTAAGAGATAACGATGTTCATGTTGGGATAATTAACGAGTCAGATGTGATCTTTGGAAAATTTGATATTGTAGAAGACTACATATTAATTAATCATATTTTGTTATTGGGTAAATATTATATCTGCTATAGCAAATGTCATAATAGCTTACCCACACTTAGAGGTTTTATTGCTAGGACTAGACGTGTCTTTAATATTGAGCTCCATATTGCCAGGGAGAAAAATAAACTTCCTTTTCATTTTCAAAAGTGGGAGAAGCTAATTAATGCACTTAAATGATAGATTGTAGTAATGCCACCATTGTACATAGCTTTTGTGTGTGTGTGTGTTTTTTTAATGTCAAATGTATATTAGTTAAATGTTAATGATTAGTAATTATTAATAATTGTTCATATCAATATTTATTACGAAAAAGAAGTGACTTAAAAAACATTTAACTATAAAAATTGCGACAAAACATTTCTTAAAAACATTGTAAAATTTTAAAAAGCTAAAAAGCTGACGACGTTTCGACGTTACCGTAACGTCATTATCATTATTAATAAATAAATAATAACATTTGTATCATTTGTATCATTTGTATCATTTGTAATTTCTAAATCAATAAAAACTATTAAAAAGAAGTCTTGTTTTGTTTACATATAATCGCTTTTCAACCTATGTAATGAATGAACAAAGACATAAAAATGGACAACACAATCTTCTTTCGAAAAATTTTATTCAAATCTCCATAAGTTTCTGTTTAAACGCAAAACGCGAAACATTTATAGCGCATCGAGGCCGAGCTGATTGTCTTCGATGAAAGAAATCATGAAACGACTGAATTTAAGCACGTTTTATATAACCTAATTATTCAAAATTGAAACCTTTTTAAATGCAAGCCAAAATTGCACAATATAGAACAGTAAAGTAATGATATTAAGCTTAACTAAGGTGAAAAGGTCGGAAGCACAAGAATTAAACTCAAAAGAGTTTAGCTGTAAACAAATGCTTCGACAAGCTATTAGCTGCTTCAATTTAAGACGAAATCAGGCTTAAAAATAAGCACTTAGCTCTATATTCCTCCAAAAACGCTTGACTTGCAGAATTACGCAGCCTCAAATGCGGTCTTGACCGCTGTTTGAGAAATGTGAAACCTGTCTTGAGTAGCAAACCGCGGATAAATGCCGGGGAAAACAACTTTGCAAATGGTTTTCTCGGCTAAACTCAACGGTTAACCAAATTCAACAAGAGTGTTGAGCGTACAGCTGACGTGACATTCGGCTGTGTAGCCGCGCGAAAAACAAAGCCTCGCTTTGGTTTCAAAATTGCTAAGATCCAGGATGTCATTCGCGCATGTTTGCGACGTCATACGCGCCCGCGAATTAGCCCTGCCCAACGTTCGAACACACATGTACAGACGCCGCCCGCGAAACATTCCGCTGGCCATGACCATGAAAAAATGACGTGCATGGGTTTTATGAGTATGGGGCTCCGCGCGGGCCTTCGGCCCGCAGAGCTCCGCTATGACGTCACATCTCGTTACCTTAGCAACCGGTTGTCGCCAAACTTTACCAAAATGTGTCTTAAGGATAAATGAACAGCTACTGAAAACGGCATGTGCTAATCGTAAATGGTCTTGGAAATATCGGAGAAAAACCTTAAAATTAAATGCTGCAATTTGTGTTCTGTGAACAAAATAGAGCAGCCTTATTGTACCAGGCAAAAAATATAGCAACGCATATGTTTGCTCACTTTAACAAAAGCACATTTCATTTGTTTTCAGGTTATTATCATGTTGAACTTTCCCAAATCATGACTATTTTTACTGATAACAACATGTTTTTTTTACATTTTTGCAAAGTTTATTAACACGATGATTCCTTTTGGATACTTTAAACACCTTCTAATTCTGAAATTGATTATCTCCGGCGTTGTGTAAAATGTTTCACCTCAAATGAATACTCTACGTATCGGAATGCCGCCAGTATGCATGTCTCCTGCCAAAGCTGCTGTGTTACCATCGCATTAATAGGCAACTTGTTTGGTCATTCGAGACAGTACGAGAACACAGCATTAAAGAAAACGAATTATCGCAGGGGCGGATCCAGGATTTTTTTTAGGAGGGGGTGCACCACTAAGGAATGTTTTTTTTTTTTCACATTGTTTTTTTTTTTTTTTTTTTTTTTTGCAGAATACCAGTTGTATTAGAAAACCGCAGGTCATCTGAGGCGGGGGGGGGGGGAGGTTGGTGCGCACCCCCTGCACCCTCCTCTAGATCCGCCCCTGTATCGCATCTTTCACCTTTTGCGTAAAGAACCATCCGGCAAAATAACATGTTTTCTTCACAGACAAATTTCGCGTTGCGTCGAGACGCAAAGCGAATAACGAATAACGAATAACGAATAACTCAAATAACGCATAAAGCTTGCGTTGCGTGTAGCACATTTATAAAAGAGCGTAAATGATTAATATAAAAATGAATAGCACTTAGTCTTTGCTGTTTACAGAAATACCGTATGAGGTTATATATTTATGTTTCCTTACTCAACAGAGAATTTCCCATCTTATTTCGTTGGGCTTCGCTGTGAAGCTTTGCGCGCTTTTAACTCTCTAGGCGCATGATTCGATCTCCACAGTAAGGAACCTATTGTTTGTCGAGGCTGATATTTGCCATCGCCAAACTGCCAGGATTCCCTAAATTACTTCGAGAAAAAATCGTATTTAAAGAGGAAAAATGGCAGTGAGTCGAGAGGCAGCAATTTTTGTCTCCTTTTCAAATCCCATGTCAAGCTTTGATTTGTTGTTCTCAGGGTCGTTGAGAAATAGTATAATTTTCAGTAGAGAATCTTTACTTCATATGTTAGTCCTAAAGCGTTTGTTGCTATTCAGCATAGGTCTAGATTTCGGGTTGGACTTGGGTATGTTTAAAAACTGTGTAAAATAAACAGCTATTTTAAACAGATCACGAATTGAGAACTTACCTTCAATCCTGTTTCGATTCACTTCGACAATACAATGCAGAAACGCTGGTACCCTTTCACGTGTACTATGAACATTCGATTGACCCTATTCCGGAATAAGAATAAACGGAATAACTCCGAATGCCCGTTTGATTCCGATTACATAATGCATGGAATGTATTCCAGGCATTCTGCTCGCTAGTGCAGAATAATGACGTCACTTCGTCTTCGCCTGGCGGCCTTTTTCAAAACAACAAACAAAATGGCTACTACCGGCGACCATGTGCGAAGAAAATGAGTTGTTACTCAAAAAAGGATGCTCCTGGAGTCGGGAAGAGACGCTTCTCCTCATTTCCTTGTACGAAGAAATGAAAGAGATGTTTCAAAACGTCAATTACAAAAAGAAACAAGTTCGCGTGTTATATCGCTGGCACTATTCCAGAAAGGAAATAAGGCGTTTTATTGACCTACGGATGGAATGGCTATTCTGGAATAATTCGGGATATATTCTTATTCCGGAATAGGATCACTGAATCAAACGCAACCTCATGTGTAAAAACGTGTTTCAGTGGAGCGGCACGTAGCGAATCCGACTGTTAAACTGAGAAACAGCTGAAAGCTTTTACGTGTTGTCCGCCAAATAGTGCCAAAAAAATGACATATTTAAAACGAATTTTTAAAATGCGCTAACACGCAAAAGAAACCCTGTGACAAGTTTCTAGCAGCCAAAGTAAAGAGAACACAGACCATGAAATATAACGTTAGTAAATTGGTTTGGAGAATATGTAGAGAGGTGTGTTATTTTGCGTCTTTGCTGTCTTCAATGCAACGCATGGCAAGGCTTGATTGACTTAAAAGACGTTAAAGGACGTTAATTTAATTTAATTTAATTTAATTTAAGTTTAATTGTTTCTATTTGTGATCACGCTATGAAAAAACTATCCACAGTTCTTAACATGAAAACATTTGAACATCTCCACGTTTGAAAACAAACCGTGGTCGCGATGTTGCGTGCCTTTGCCAGTTCAATAAGTGTACTAGAATGACTTCCGGTTAGAGTTTAGTAAACTTTGTTTAATAATCTTTTAGTACTCGCTAAACAACCCGTTTAAGAATAAATTTGAAGAAAAAATCGTTTTTTATCAAAGGAGAATTAACATCGTATGAAGAAACTGCAATTAAAAAATTTAGTTGACTTAACAGCTACGCCGCTTTATGGCGTTTGCCTCCCAACTCCGACAGTCGACTATTAAGAGGGTGTCTCTTTAATTACCACCCACTCAATTTCGCGTGAAAAATAATTTTGCCAGAAACTCTAGCAAATGAAAGACTTTATCTAGGCTAGAAATAAAACAGGTTTGGTTTGGTTCAAAAGGATTTTCTGCCCGTGCAAGGAGCCGTTCAATATTTTGTCCGGCGAAGGCCCGTCGCAACGTCTCGAAAATTGAAAACTAGGCAATTTTCGTGGCGCTACAAAATATTTAATTCGCATTGACTAGCAGTGGATTTTATATCAATTTGCTCAAAAACCTTTCTAGTTTTCTATATGAGGAACAATTTGCCTCTCAATTAAGCTGCAAACGCGAAATTATGCATATTATGACCCTACTAAACGCTATCCAACGAAAGCTGGAAATGGCCTTGATTTGAAAGCTCATTTTTAAAAATTGGAACCTAGTTCATAACTCTAGCCTAGGCAGCCGGAAAGTGTAGTCTTTCATTGGCAAAAATATGCAAAAACCCCAGTACGATTTCAGTATTTCAAAAGTTATGACCGTCTGTATTAGCACATGTGCGAGCATTTGCGATTTTCCCGACTATTGCGAAATCGACCCATCTCCAGCAAACTTTGCGATAAATATAACTTTACTGCTTGCAACTCGGCTTATTTCCAACTTCAACCACTTTACAATGCCTCAGATGGCTTAAGGTGGCTCCATATAGTTTTTTGGCGCGCGAGGCATGGGCACAAAAAAAGCGGTTGTAAGTTCGTGCTCCAGTACACCAAATTGAAAATCAATAACAATGTTTCCCCCTAATCCATCACAAATCATAACTACACCTCATCGAACATGACTACAAGTCATCCAACGTTGCTAGACACCATCAACATCACTAGGCATCATCCCATGCAACTAGACATCATCCAACATTACTAGGCATCATACAGGATACTGGAACACGAACTTATTGCCAAAATAGCGCGAGCGCGCGTTTCTTTATTTTGATGACGTCACGAAAATAAGGAGGTTTTTACGGTAACTAAAACGTTTATTG
The DNA here is from genome assembly GCA_022457155.1 of Cladopsammia gracilis. Taxonomy (NCBI): domain Eukaryota; kingdom Metazoa; phylum Cnidaria; class Anthozoa; order Scleractinia; family Dendrophylliidae; genus Cladopsammia; species Cladopsammia gracilis. The sequence goes on along the minus strand of JAJGOT010000531.1, from coordinate 455,610 downwards.
CGCGCATTCCACACAGTGAATTTTTATAAAAATTGACAAATTGGTAGGATTTTCTTTGTTCTCGATCATAAAGAAAATACAACAATTTTTGTACGTACACAAACCCAATAAACGTGAAAAACGAAAAGTGAGTAAATTGCCGAAAATTATGTACCTATTTTTTTATGGCTTTGTTAGATTAGACTTACTGAATGTTTCTTCTGTTTCACCAAAAATCGTGAATATTTACCGTGTAAAAACCGAGAAAATCCGTTGAGAGGTTTGCTAGCCTTGAACAACAAGCCTAACAACTCAAACATTGGTTGCTATGGTAACGAGACAAGCCTGCCAAATTAGACTTCTCTGTAAAGGAGAAAGCCTAAGCTACGTGTATGTGTATATTATGCTTATTATCTCGAAACAAAACTCTCAAAAGACAGCAATAAGGTCGCGTATATTTTATTTGGAAGACTGGGCAATAACTATATAGAGCCACCTTAACCTATTCAGACCGGGCTTTTTTGGATCTTCTGAGACCGGGGGGGGGGGGGGGGGCGGATTCCGCCCCCCCTTCGTAACTTCTACAGGAAAGTAGGTATGGACACCAAATTTTCAGGAGACATTGTATGTCCGAAATTCTATCGATCCACATAATTGTGTTGTCATGACAACTTCTATGACGTCATAATTACGTCATATATTGACAGTTCATTCACAGAAAGTGTTTGCCGTACCTATCTCTAAATTGTTTTGAATAATGACAATAATGTTTTCTCTGATGATGTTGGAAAACATTTTTAATGTATATATTGGTACTTGTAACTTGTAGCAACATGATGACGTCATCATGACGTCATAAGAATATATTTGTTTTGATGTTTCAATTTTTGTAATTAAACCACAATCTAAGGGAAGTATAAATTTTTCTTTTTCTGTAATTGTTTAAACATTTGTATAACAACAACTTTTTATGTTACCATGACAGTTAATGTGACGTCATCATGACGTCAATATGACGTCAGATGTGCAAGAAAACGTCCAAAAGGCGAGAAAATGTCACCTTAAAATACTTAGAATGTATTTATTCTAAAAAAATACTTAAAAAATATATAAAGCTAAAATAACAAAAAATAAAGAAAAACAACATTAAAAAAAAAAGAAAATAAATTTCGAATATTTTTTTGGAGCCGCCATCTTGGATCCGCCATCTTGGATCCGCCATCTTGGATTTGGAATATCGTATCCTGAGCACGGAATATGCGCTAAAATTACCCAAAATCACTCAAAATTAAAAGACTAACATTTAAATCAAGCAAAGAGTAAAAAACAAAAATAAAAAATATGCGATAAAAGGTAGAAAAAAGTGAAATTTGAAAGTACTACAAAAAAGCCTTTTTAACTACGGTTACCATGGAAACGCCTCCTTACTTTTTTAATTTTGGATCAAGGACGACAACAATGCATCGTTTGGTGTTTAAATCCATAATAAAGATCAGTGTAAAACAGAATAACATAAAATAAACAGAGGAAATACTTATCTCTCTCAAAATGAGCAAAAAGCATCCGTCAAAATGTGGTTGCCATGGCAACGTCAAATTTTCTTTGACAACATACTTTCTGCCAAAATGTTCACAGATAAATTTTAGGAAAAGTCGAGAAGTTTCAAGGCTGTAGGTAGAAAGGCTTAGAAGTTATAAACGTTCAAAGTCGGCGCAGGCACTTTCCGCCCCCCCCCCCCCACCCCCCCGGTCTGAATAGGGTTAAATCGATAACAGATCCGGTAAATAGATAGGTTTTTCCTTCGAATCTTGTCGCATGCAATGGCCTCTCAGTATATCGCGTCGTTTCAATGTTAGCGAACCAATACTCGAAACAAAGGCCACGTGTCACGCTAAATATCCTGTTGAAATATCTGCTCGTGGCTGATTTTCTTCGAGAATCAGACAATAAACTATCCAGGATACTATCCGGTATATATCTCGGAAGAATCTAGAGTTATGAGGCCATAAAAGTCGAAGAAATCTTCCCATTTTATTAGATAGCCGAAAGATCGAGTACTGCCCTGATGTTGTTTCCACAGAGGTCCACTCAAAATAGACCGCTGATCGCCTGCAGTTACGAACGGCAAGATTCGAAGGTAAAACCTTTTGAAAACGCAGGTCTAACGTTTTAGTGTGGACGGCAAAAACGGGGCTTTCCAAAAACGCTTACGTCACAAATGGTAACGTGTAGTATCGCTGACGCTATTAAAATAACGTAAAAAGATGTATAATAACGTAAACCATAAGGGAAAACATAAACATTTTTAATATGAGGACGCTGTATTGATAAGGAAGAAACTACATGTAACTTGACGAACCATTCATTTTTACAGTCACTTTCATCGTGCACGCGGTTGCCGACGCAATTTCAGCCTTTATGTGACCTTCATGACACTGAAACGTGCAAATTTAACACGTTTGTCGGTCCAAAGTAATTTCCCTCAAGAACTGCTCTGTGGAGTCTGTTTATTCCATCATTTTATCCCTTTTAACCCCCTGGGGGGGGGGGGGGGCACACCCCTCGTAACTTCAAGAACATTACGGCTATCACAATGAAACTTAGAGGGTACATAGAACGTCCAAAAATGTCTCATTTGCGGTCCGCACAATGGAGTGATAACGTCATATGACATAGTTATTAGGTAATTAGTTATACGGCCGCCATCTTGGATCCGCCATCTTGGATTTCTGAATTTTTTAAAACCTCGTAAAAACCGTCCAAATTCACTAAAATTAATCAATGAACATTGTTTTTCTTCATTCAAAGGTATAAATATGCAAATTTCAAAAACATGGCTGTCAAAATCTTGTTGCCATGTAAACTTCAAGTCACGTAATCAAAAAATTGTCATATCAAATTGTTGCCAGATAAATTTTAAGAAAAGTCACAAAGTTTGATGGCGTTTGAATACATATTAGAGAAGTTATGAATGTTCAAAGTTAGCGCGCCCCCCGCCCAGGCCAAATAGCTAGGGTTTCATCAAAATTTGTAGATTTTTACGAATATATCCTTGGAATCTTTCCTTTAACGGCTTCATAAAAAATCATTTCATCGGTTTTTAATAATAAAAATGTTTTTTTGCATGAAAAATAAAATGCTTTGATAATTGGAGGATTTCTCTCCAAGGACGGCTTTTAAAGTCATTTGCAGTATTACGAAATACGTCTTTTACATCAATCAAGCAGTGCCATGCGTTGCATCGGCTGTCAATTCGCTATAAGAATATATTCCGGATTATTCCAGAATAGCCATTCCGTCCGTTGGTCAATAAAATGATTATTCCCTTTCTGGAATGGTGCCAGCGATATCGCGGATTTTTTTTTTGTAATTGACGTTTTGAAACATCTCTTTCATTTCTTTGTACAAGGAAATGAGGAGAAGCGTCTCTTTCCGACTCCAGGAGTATCCTTTCTTGAGTAACAACTCATTTTCTTCGCACATAGTCGCCGGCGGTAGCCATTTTGTTTGTTCTTTTGAAAGGCCGCGAGGCGAGGACGAAGTGACGTCATTATTCTGGATTATTCCAAGCATTCTGCTTCCTAGTGCAGAATGCTTGGAATATATTCCATGTATCAGTCTGTAATCGGAATAGCGACTCAATCGAACGGGCATTCGGGGTTATTCCGTTTATTCTTATTCCAGAATAGGGTCAATCGAACGCACCCTTAATATACGTAAAGGATATCAGCGTTCTGCATTGTATTGTCGAATTGAATCGAAACAGGATTGAAGGTAAGTTCTCAATTCGTGATCTGTTTAATATAGCCATTTATTTTACACAGTGTTTAAATTTATACCCAAGTCCTACCCTAAATCTAGACCTATACTGAATAGCAACAAACGTTTTAGGACTAATATATGACGAAAAGATTCTCTGCTGAAAATTATACAATTTCTCAACGACCCTGAGAACAACAAATCAAAGCTTGACATGGGATTTGAAAAGCAGGCAAAAAATTGCTGCCTCTCGACTCACTGCGTCCATTTTTCCTCTTTAAATACGATTTTTTCCGCGAAGCTGTTTAGGGAAGGGCAGTTTGGCGATGGCAAATATCAGCCTCGACATACAATAGGTTCCTTACTGTGGAGAACGATGCGCCAAGAGAGTTAAAAGGGCGCAAAGCTTCACAGTGAAGCCCAAGGAAATAAGATGGGAAATTCTTTGTTGAGTAATGAGACAGCAAAGACTAAATGCTACCCATTTTTATATTTATCATTAAGGCCCGGTTCAAACGTCGAACTTCACATGTACCGAATCTAATGCAAATGAGCAAAATCTATTGTTCTTGCTTATTTGCATTAGATTCGGCACATGTGAAGTTCGACGTTTGAACCGGGCCTTATAAATGCGTTTTGCGCAATGCAAGCTTTATGGGTTATTCGAGTTAACGAGTCTTGACGCAACGCGAAATTTGTCTGTAAAGAAAACACCTTATTTTGCCGGATGGTTCTTTATGAAAAAAGTTAAAGAGGCGAAAATTCGTTTTCTTTGATGCTGACCCCTGTGTCCTCGTACTGTCTCGAATGATCAAACAAGCTGCCTATTAATGCGATAGTAACACAGCAGCAAAGGCAGGAGGCATGCCTACTCGCGGCATTCCAATACGTAGAGTATTCATTTGAGATGGAAGAAGCTGTTTGAAGTATCCAAAGGAATCATTGTGTTAATAAACTTTCTTGCAAAAATATAACAAAAACATGTTGTTATCAGTATAAAAATGCTCACGATTTGGGAAAGTTCTACTTGATAATCACCTGAAAACAAAAGGAAATGTGCTTCTGTTAAAGTGAGCAAACATAATTATGCGTTGCTATATTTTTTGCTGGGTACAATAAGGCTCACTCTATTTTGTTCACAGAACACGAATTGCAGCATTTACTTTTCGACTAGATACTTTATGCTCAATACGAACGCGGCTCCACCTTTCGACACGGTTTCGTCAGATGTTTGCAGAATTAAATGATATACTTCTCTGAATCAAATTATCCTTTTGTCGTGAAAATAAATTGTCATTTAAAGATGCTAATCGCGTTATGACTGTATGAATTACAGAACTTCTAGTCGTAGCTCATATTTACGGAGTGAAATTGACTGTGCTTTTGTTCAGGCCCAAAACAAGTCGCTGTAATATACATAGTAAGGCGGGTTCATTTTACTGAGCAGTCTTCCTGTTTTGGTCTCATTAATATGTCCCGCCATTCTCCTCAGTAAAATGTAATTGACAAGAACGGCAATTCACATTAACCCTTTGACAGTTCCATTTTTGTGGATGTTTTTATGGTGACATATTATGACGCTATTTGACAACCAGACACTGAAAGAGCAGAGAGACTTATATTTATATATCGTTTTTGATACGATGACAAGACCTTTCTATAAATATCAATTTTGATATCGACAGGCGACCGCCTAGGGGGATGTGAAGTCAAATATGCCAATTTTTCTAGTGATAAAATGAAGAAAAATGTCATGTTTTGCTGGCCTGTATCCTCGGTTTCCATATGTTGGGAGCCATTCTTAAACTGCTAAAGAAACAAAAGGATATATAATTACTATTTTTGTGAAAAATTGGCTTGTTTGCATTGAATTTCTTACTTCAGAGGTGCACATGGAAATGTCACATTTCCTACTCTAACTTGGTCGCTTTCAGGTACATTTAGGGCACAACTACACACAGTTAAAACAACATATTTCAACTATTAACTTCTAAGAAATGCTAATGGCTGGTTAGCGTAGTGTTTATGTCAAGTCGATTGAGGGTATTCCCTTCTAACAATGAATCATTCCATGCTGGGAGCCATTTTTAAACTGCTAAAGAAACAAAAGGATATATAATTACTATCTTTGTGAAAAATTGGCTTGTTTGCGTTGAATTTCTTACTTCAGAGGCGCACATGGAAATGTCACATTTCCTACTCTAACTTGGTCGCTTTCAGGTACATTTAGGGCACAACTAAACACAGTTAAAACAGCATATTTCAACTAGTAACTTCTAAGTAATGCTAATAGCTGGATAGCGTAGTGTTTATGTCAAGTCGATTGAGGGTATTCCCTTCTTACAATGAGAATGTCACTTTATCATTCGCCGGCGAACGATAAATAAAGGAAAAACAGTTAACCCTAGGACGTACACGCAAACGTATACCCCAACCGTGGTACAAAGGGGGGGGGGGGGGGGGGTGTTGCAACCTCCCTTGGGTTTTTGCGATGTTGCAATATTTCGGAAATATTTTACATCTTATAGATAGCCCGCGATGTGCTCTACAAGATAAGGTAAATATTATAGGTTGGGGCGCTGTTGGGCGTCCGTGACGTCATCCAAAATGACTGCCGAGGTGGCCGCCATCTTGAATTTTACTAAACATTCAAATTTATCAGAAAAATGCGGAAATTGCAAATATTGTCTGCTAGAGTTGCAAAATAACATACAATCAAACATTTTGATGCTTTTGGTAGCATTTTATATATTTTTTCGCTGAAAAAAGGTGAAAACCCGCTTTTTTCTTCAAAAATGGGTTGACAACATGTTACTTATGACGTCATTTCTCGTTACCATAGCAACTGGTTGTCGCCAAACTTTACTAAAATGTGTCTCAAGGATAAATGAATTGCTACTGAAAATGGCATGTGCTAATCTTAAATGGTCTTGAAAATATCAGAGAAAAACCTTAACATGAAACTGATAAAGAATTCATATTTGAAAAAACAACACCAACACACGTTTTTACACTACTATCAAAACTTTGTAAGTCAAAGGCAACTGGATTAGATAATATTTCAGCGAAACTTTTAAGGGAATGCCCCGATTTACTAGCAGAACCTCTCTCTCATATATTTAATCAATCCTTAATAACCGGCATCTTCCCTGATGAATGGAAATCTGCTAGAGTCACTCCGTTGTATAAAAATTCCGGGAAGCGTTCTGATCCGACAAATTACCGACCGATATCAATAATTCCAGTCGTGGCCAAAGTTTTCGAACGGATAATCTACGACCAATTATATCAGTATCTAACTAGGAATAGCTTTCTTACTGGTTATCAATCTGGTTTTCGTTCCTTGCACTCCACACTTACGGCACTAATTGAAGCTACTGATAGTTGGGCCATGAACATTGATCGTGGTTTTGTCAACGCTGTCGTCTTTCTGGACCTCAAAAAGGCCCTTGATACAGTTGATCACGATATTTTGTTAAAGAAATTACATTCGGTCCAGTTATAAATGGTTTGCTTCTTACTTAGATAATAGAACTCAAATTTGTCACATCAACTCCTGTAAGTCAACCCCGAAATTGTTGAGATGCGGTGTTCCTCAAGGAACAATTTTAGGACCTCTTCTGTTTTTTTTATATATTAACGACTTACCAAATTGCCTGATGTATTCACAAACCAGGATGTACGCTGATGATACCAGCTTGACGTTTGCTAGTGCAGACGTTAAGCATATAAATGATTGCCTTAATTATGACTTAAGTAATGTATACACATGGTTATCGGCTAACAAGCTTACCCTGAATTTGACAAAAACTGAGTTTATACTTATTGCATCAAGGCAGAAGTTGTCACAATTTTCAGAAAGCCCTTCTCTTACTATAAATAGTAACGCTGTAGAACAAGTAGCATCAGCTAAATCCCTTGGAGTCTACATCGACCAAACCTTAAACTGGGAATGCCATATTGAAAATGTCTGTAAAAAGATTGCTTCCGTCATTGGTGCAATTAAACGGATACGGCATCTTATCCCATTTAACATTTTAATCAAAGTTTATAATAGCCTTGCTCAGCCTCACTTTGATTATTGCAGTGTGGTGTGGGGAAACTGTAACAAGGGCCTTTCTGAAAAGCTTCAAAGGCTTCAAAATCCCGCAGCCCGCATTTTAATGTCTGCGAGCTACGATAGTAATTTGGATGATGTGTTCCGGGCATTAGGGTGGCGTAAACTATGTCATCAAAGATTAGAAATGAAATCTATCATGATGTATAAGACCCTACATGGGATGACACCAGATTATCTACTATCAAGATTTGTTTATCGCGATAACGTGAATGCTTATCGTTTAAGGAATACCGAAAACAAACTAGTTCTTCCACAACCTCGCACTGATTATCTGAAAAGAAGTTTTTCATACAGTGGAGCTCAGTTGTGGAACAACTTACCCACAGAATTAAGACTAGCGTCTTCCTTAAGCGAATTTAAGACAAAACTAAGTCGCCATAGTTTTTAAGTAAAGTTTTAAATAATATTTTTGAACACGGCCTCCATGAAAAGCAGTTTTTATTTTTTATATTGTACCTCTTATTTGTAGTTAGGAAGTTAGGTAGTTAGCTGATTATGATAATTTAAGCTGATGGAAATACCGTGTATAAATAAAGTTATCTTATCTTATCTTATCTTATCTAGGGGGGTGGCAACCACCCCCGCCCCCTTGTACTTCCGAGGGTTAAAGGGTTAACATCAGTTGCTGCTTGCCGGGCTGGCGCCTTACAAGCATTGTTTATATTTATATATTGGAACCGGCTAAGAAGTTTTATTCGCAGAGTTAAATGTGTAATTTTATGTAGTTCCTGTTTAATAGTTGCCTGGACTGTCTCAAACTGTCTCACTCCTTGGTCTAGACTATTTAATATGTCTGACTGTTAGCTACCTTCCGATTGTTTCCTGTCATAATGCATCAGTCATTTCCAGCTATGCTATTCCCCCAGGACATTAGTCGGTTATTTGATCACGTTCGAATCCCGGGGTCTAGCATTAGCTTACCCACAGTGTACACCGGGGCATTTGACATCCCGGTGTTTTCAACCTCGAAGAATCCTGGATACCTTTTCAATAAATTCGTTGCGAACTTCTTTAATGGGTCACTTAAGAGTAAAACCACCTCTCTGTTGACTAAAATAATGCCTTAAATAACTTTTCGATGAGTCTATTGGCAGAATTTTCCTTTTTTGACTTTTTTGGCTATAACCCGGAACATTTACACAGCCTTTTTGTCCCGGCCATGGGGTATGAGTATTTTGTGAAAACAATTGGCAAATGCCAAGAGGTTGTCTAGAGGGCAACAATTGAAATGCTGGAATTGATTGATGCACAAAATCGCCTCTAATTAAAGAGTTTATTTATTAAATGTTTTGTCTCCAAGACTCTAGGATCTAATGGATGAAAACTTGAATGATCCAGCACCACCAAAAAAACCTGGTGGCGAGGAATTACAATTGACTCCTTTAAGTCCTGCACTGAATCGGAGCCAGCGAGCCAAAGCATTGAGTCAGCTGTCTCTCCAATCAAAGGAAAGCGATTTATATGGTGGCACAGACACTGGAGGCTTATCGGTACTTGAGAAAACTCCAATGTCAAATCATTCCCTGCCATTTTTATATCTGAAAAATTTATGAATTGTAACCTTGAGATACAAGGTTAATTTTTTTCTGTTAAAATTTGAGAGATTTATCTGGACTTAAAAGCATGGAATAGCTTTCTGATTATTTCATACAATTTTCTGTAAAACTTGTCAAAGTCCAAAGGGAAAGTTACACTCAAATGTATGGAAAAGGTGGAACACTATTACATGCTTTGTAGCCCAGGTAGATCGTCCAAATTTTTGCACAAAAATATTTTACCTCATATCTCAAATTTGCCATTCATAATTTTTTTAGATATAAAATTTGCCGGAAATTATTTGACAACAGTACTGTATTTCGTGACCTGTTTGCACCATTTTCAAAATGGCACAGTTTACTCTGAAGATGTCTATTGTTTTTTAACCGTTTAACTCTCAAAGGTGCCAAACTTCAAAATTCATGATCAACAATAATTCCAAATTACATTTTATAAAATCGGTATTAAAATATAAAAGAATGGTACCACACAAAAGTACTGCCAAAGCGGTTTCATTTGAATGATCACACTGTAGGATTTCGTTGACAGACTCAAAAGTTAGAACTACACTACATATCTCCATAAAGGGTTAAACAGACTCAAAAGTTAGAACTACACTACATATCTCCATAATAGACCCTGGGAGCGAAAGGAGTAAAGGGGTAAACAATGATCAAACGTCACATGTTTGATTTCAACTGCTTTAAAACTCAGACACGCATTTAATAAAATAAAAATCGTTAACGCGCCTAAAACCATTTCGAGAAATAACGTGGAATTAAATAAATGGGCAACTTAAAATGGTAATTAACAGCTATTAACGTTATTTCTCAGAAAAGACCTTTTAAAACTCGGTTTAACATTTAAAGTAAAATGTTTCACATTCTTTTGCATTTTGTTAACAAAAAATGGCGGAAACTTCGCACACGTGCAACGTTTGATCGCTGTTGAACTCTAACACATTATGGGAAACTTACTGCATTCATTACTGACCAATCAAGAGCAAACCCAGATTCAATGGGTTTACTGTACGCGCGTGTTCTCTCGCAAGTTTTTTTGTCGAACTCTGACTGATTAAAATATCAGCAAATACAGCAAATATCAGTTTGAAGCACGAGAAGAAGTATTAATTTAATTTTTCTTTTGCTATAGGCAGATGAAAATGGAGAACATCCTGACAAATTACACTTGGCTTGTCGGTTTGGAAACGAGACGGAAGTTGAAAACATGATTAAAAATGACGCTGGTAATGAGTAATGTTCTTGTTAACTTTTTACTCAGACAAAATAGGAACAAGGAAAAACATCTTAAATTTCATTTTGTAAAATATCGGAAAACAACAATGTCATGTTGGATAGCATGACAAATAGTACTACAGTAAGGTACAACTTAGTAGCTCTTATTGTGTCCACAATTAGCACTGCACTGCTAAACACTTCGATGCTTAAAACAAATTGAGCAGTTTCAAATTCAGAGAAAGAAATTGCACAATAAATTAACCAAGCTCCGATCAACTCTCAAAGACGCTTGTTTTCGCAGGCTGCTTGTTATGCTGTACAGTGTCCCAAATTACCACTGTGTGACTAAAATAACTTTATTTTTATGTCGAAGGTTTTGAACTAAACTTCACGCGGGAACCAGGGAAAAGCCAAATGTTCACATGAAGCGCGCAACAAGACTCGATTTATTTCACAAACCCAACGACGATTTAACGATTATGATTGTAAACAAATTACAAAAAAAAGTAAAATTGAAGTGGTGCTAGCTTTTATTGAACATAATTCTGTTTTAATAGCATTGTAAATTAACGTACCTAATTAAAATCCGATTGGTGCCTTCAAGTTCGATTTTAGCCTTATTTATCTTTTAACTTAGATGTTAATGCCCTGGACAAGTCCGGACGGACTGCTCTTCATAACGCCATCATGGGAAGTCACGTGAACATCGTGGAGCTGCTTCTAGGAGCTGGGGCAGACACATCCATTATGGATCGGAGCCAAGATCCTCCGCTTCACACTGCGGTCCGGTCTCGGAATGAGAACCTTGTTAAGGTAACCTTATGTTTGTGGTTTTCTATAAGAAGAGAACTATGGAAAACAAGTAGCACACAATATCCTCTCCGCAAAATGGGCAATACCTTGCAGATACGCACTACCAAATTATCAGAGCAGTGCTAGCCAGCTGGCAATGCCATGATAAAGAGTCCTAACAAGGTCGAAATCACTGACCATGGGTGCCAATACAGGATTATATGGCTGTGTGTATGTTTAATTCTTTCACTCCCCGTTAGAGTCAAGTTTGGTGACATGTAATGCAGTTTTAACTTTTGAGTCTGTCGACGAAATCCTATGGTGTGACCATTCAAATGAAACCTCTTCAGCAGTTACTTTTGCATGTTACCATTTGTTATAACGTTTTGAATCTGTGGATGAAATGCTATGGTGTGACGATTCAAATGAAACATCTTCAGCAGTATTTTTGCATGGTACATGAAAGGGAAAGATTGCACTATATGTCAATTGTACCTAGAAATAATGGCGCAGCACCAAAACAACCTAGAGATTTTAAAGTTTTCGCGTTCGGGAACAATTTAGAACAAGAACAAATGGAGAATGAGACTGAGAGATCTTTTCTTAACACTTAGCTCAGAAGAGGATGAGAAAACAGAGACTTCAACAAAACTGGTTCAAACCATGATCGCAAACCTCCCGTGCAACTCACATGTCCCGGGCCGGTTAAACGAACGAAAGCTCTTGTAACCTCTCATTATTCTTGGAAATATTAGAACATGTTCAAATTCGGTTTTTGAAAGTAAATGACAGCGTACGCCGGAAAGTTAGATCTCGTCTCTCTTTTGCTAGACTTTGATATCAAGCCATACAAGTCTTCTTCTCAGAAATCATTTGCTTACCGGAAAAAATGCTCTGATTTATATTTTTTCAGGCTTTTCTTCGCCACGAGGATTGTGACACAAACATTAGAGGAAATGGAGCTCAGACCGCGCTTCATATTGCCGCCGAGATGAACGAAGTGTCCATATGCAAAATCTTGGTGAGTGACAAAGTTACAAAATAAAAGTTCTGTGTATAAAGATTGACTGTGTATAAAGATTGACTGATGTTTAAGATTTACTGATTGTTCATTGCTCAAGCTTGCGTAATATCGCCTGATTTTAGCCAACTTGGCCTACGTCCTCGTCGGATAAGTATCAGGCGATATAGCGTTTCGCTTTCGCACTGTAACTGTTTTACAGTGGAACCTCGATTTAACGAACTTCTATATAACGATGTCCTCGGTATAACGAACGATATTGCTCTGTCCGGCAAAATTACAAGTAAAATGTATGGAACAGAACCACGATATAACGAAATCCTCGTTATAACTAACACAATCCGGCAGCCCAAACCTAAAATCTACCCCTATATAAGGAATAAATGTCAACGCGCGCCAAAAGATGAATGCGAAACAGACCAACCGTGTGTGCTAGAGGGCAATGGTATAAGCTATATAGTTTTCCAGTGCCGTAGTTATATGTACAGTGTACTGTACTGCTTCTTACAGGCATTAAAGTGCAAATGTTGTCTGAGTGTTCAGCCCCGAAAATACGTAACACCGTGTCAAAGCAATTATTAACTATATCTCGATATAACGAACATTTTGGTTGTTTTTTTCGCAAATTCGTTATAACGCGCTACGAGGTTTTCGATATAATGAACCCTCGAGATAACGAACCAATTTCCTCAGTCCCTTGGCATTTCGTTAAATCGAGGTTCCACTGTATAACTCAACACATTGATAACAAATCACAGATTCCAGAAAAAGAAATTCATTGATATATACAACTTTTATTAAGTAACCAGACGCCTAACTGCGTGTACCCAGACAGACAGTCGTTGTACTGAGAAGCATTATATTGTAATTTATTTAGCTAAATGTTCTGCATTTAAATTCATACGAAATTCAATCGAATCGATGTGCATGCGCAGGTGTATTGCAGGATTGCCATTTGCAAGCTATTCTACCTGTGATTGCATTTCTTGGAATCGATTAATAGCTTATTACTCGTTTGCAGGCCTTTAAGGCGTGAAATGAGTCAAGGTCTTTATATCAACTTATAAACGTTTCAGTCTATCTTCGTTAGCTTGCAGAAGAGGCGAATTTTTTTGCGTTTCTCAAGCGAGCGAGGCGAGCGCGAGGGATTGGCGCGAGGGGAGAAGCTTGGCTCGCCCCGCGCGCATTATTACTGCGTCCATCTTACTATACAAGACATATAATCCTCACAATAGATCAGTTTCCCAACAAAGAACATTTGATCTTTAGATGAATATTTTTGTATTTTTTTGTGTTACTTTTGCAAAAGATTCTTGAAATATTATTTCGTGAGCATGTACTCCCTCCTGACGAAGACACCATAGTTAGCCAATTAGATTGTTATATCTGCAGTAGCCTGTAATTCTATTTCCTATGGTAATGCATCTTGCAATGAAAAATGTGGAATGCAAGCAGATAGTAATTTTTAAAAGAAGTCATAATTGCAGTCTCTTGATGTACAGTACCGGTGTAGCTTTCACTGTATTCTAGTTGACTTCATAGTCAGTATCAAGCACATTTAACATTAATCGTAGCTATTTCTGTCTGCATTAAACAGAACTGTCTGGCTAATTGAGACAAACTTGAATACATGTACAACTGATTTCCAGGGTACATGTACAACTGATTTCCCGAGTTATTTTTCCGTTAACTCGTGACTTTCAAAGTGTTTTTTTTTTTTTGAGAGATCTTCGAGGTTTCATTCAAATCTCGGACGCTACAAAGAAATATTCAAATGTTCATTTCAGTCTTGTGGATGACTGGTTACGCGTGACGGAGCATGGCTGTAATAACTTACTCTGACTGTCCAACCAGCCTTAATTCCAGCATGAGGTCGATACCCGCACAGTTAAATGAATGTTTTCCTCGTATTCGCAGATGGAGAAGGATGCCTCCCCAGACTGCTGTGATGACGAAAAGATGACACCGCTGACACGAGCCGTGGAAAAAGGAGCCTGCAGTGCTGCAGAGTTTTTCTTTGAAGATGGTCAGCAGTATTTAAAACTTTGAAGAAGTGTTATTTCAGAAGTGGCTCGGCGGCTCGGCGGTCAACTCGCCTGACGAGCCGCCGACCCGGCGGTCCAATGAATTATATACTTTTCACGTTCTTTGAGCACTAAAGCTACCTTCCTCCTTCGTTTCTTTAAAACACTTAACTAGACTAGCGAGCCAACGAACCACCAAAGACATGCACCTTCCTCGTTCTATTAGTTGCTCCTTGTAGACCTAAGTGGTACCAGATCACGAATTTTTACCCCTCAAAACAACGAATACTACCCCCGTCGCATTTATATTAGTAAAATTTCAATATTCAAACACGTGCTTTTATTCTTAGCTAAAGCAAGACAGAAGGATATGATGAAAGATGTACTTAGTAATGTGGATTCAGAAGGCTGTACCCTTCTTCACTTAGCAGTCGATAGTGGAAGTCTTGCCGTGAGCAGTTTTCTTGATAAATTTCTTCTTTTAATTTCATTATGTCTTCTGAGTCATTCGCCTAATGTTTGCACTTTGTTTATTTCAGGCTGTGGAACTCTGTCTTAACAATGGAGCTATTATTCGACAACCAATGGTATGTGACTATAGGAGACCATAACCCGGAATGGTTTACACCTAGCGAAGTTCTTATAAAGGATGTTATTGGTCCCTAAAGTTTGAACCTAGGGATATCATTAATTTATCAAGCATAAAGTCCTTGAAAGGACCATTGTTGTGACCGACATGTAAATTTGATTAGGAGTATCAGTAGTTTGTCAAGTGCGATCGTTCCGGGCTATAGCAGTCCCTTGAACCTATTCAGACCGTAACTTCAAGAATATTAAAGCTGTGCCTATGAAACTTGCAGGATTAACAGTATGTCCAAAACTGTCTAAGTTAAGGCTGGTTACGTGACGTGATCATGTCATATGATAAAAAATATTGCGTCATCATTCTGATAGTGGTCAGCTTGGATCTGCCATCTTGTAAGAAAAGCACCGGAATTGAGTCAAACTTAATCAAAATCGAAAGAAAAATGCTCAAATGATCTTTAATTGTGAAATTTGCTACTACTGTTAGTTACATTTCCTTAGAGTCAACTGAAAAGTGTCTTACTAATACGCTGTGATATAACTGTTTATCAAAATGAAAACGAGAAGTTGTTAGATATGGTAGGGTCACCACACACCAGCTTGCGCCAATTATCGTGCGCCTTTGACTGTTTTTCCTTTTCCTTTACTTCATGAATAACTACTCACCAGGGACTAGATTTCCTAGTTAATCTTTGCGAATAATGAGTGCGTTCTCCAACGTCCTCTACTATTTATATATGTTATATCAGTATTTCCTTACTAGGATTCTTGTACCAGCCCAAATTGGGGTAATCCTCTCTAATGATTTGTTTAGGAGCATGACAGAAGAACTGCCTTTCATTTGGCGTGCGGCATTGGAGCCCTAAAGATAGTAGAGCTCTTTGCATCTAAAGATCCCAAAATTTGCGAAATTACTCTGATTGACAAACAAGGCTTGACACCACTGCACCTGGCTGCACTCAACGATCATCCAGATGTGGTGCAGTATCTCTTGGAAAAGGTATAATGCGACACACTCACACTCGCGCGTTCCTTTTTATCCACATATGCAAGATCAATCCTCAACAAGATTTCTTAATGTTGTTTTGTCCTGGGCCATTCTTGTCACGTTCTTCCATTGCATGCTTAAGCTACCTTTAACTCATCCAAATCGCCCTTCGCACGTTTATATCCTTGGCCATTCCCTCTCCCTCTTAGTTTACAAGAGCTTTTCAAGCCCATGCAGCTCGGAGTGAGCTGTTCTTGCTTGTGTTAAAATATCCATTCTCAATGTGTGCCCATGGCAAGCGTCTCTTTCATCTTCATTTTAGATTGTTATCAGCTATACTACAAGACATACAGCACCTGGAGTAACAATTTATCAATTCAGATTATATTCCAACTTTGAGACCGTTTTTGTAGCATTAAGCGATAAAATAATGATCGAAAAGCCATTGTAGGGAGGCCCTGTTATCAAATCCCATTGTACTGCATAGCACTGCATTGTCGGCTACATCTCCATTTCCCTTGGAGTTCTCTAATGACAGCCATATTCATTTCGAAATTCATGTTTCCATGCCATTTCTATTTATCACTTCACTTGCCTTTCGTGTCCAGTCGTATGTCTCCTTTAGACCAGGTCCAGGTCCAGGACCACCTAAAATTCTAGAAAGAGTGGTCTCTTAGGAACGAGGGTTGTTTATGAGAAGTCTCATTGTAGTAATTTGAATGAAAAAAAAGAAATATGGCGTTCCTTAATCGTTTACGACATTTGGTCGTATAGTGAAGTTGGACTTTCTTTTTCAAACCAACCCAATAAAAATCCGAATATCAGACAAACTGATACCATCGCACGGGGTATCTACGCTCGGGATCTACATTTTAATAAAAAAATACTTGCAGTATTCTGTCTACCACTTAATCTCTGATATTATTTTTAGGGCGCCTCAGTAGACCCCCGTGACACACTTTGCCGCACCCCTCTCTTCTTAGCAGCTGAACGTGGTGGAACAGAGAGCGTTAAATTGTTGATGGATAATGGCGCTGACGTAACAGTCAAAGATGTAGATTTGCGATCTTGTGTCAGAGTTGCTGTGGGGCATACAGCGACTATGGAAATGTTACTAAAGGTAATATACTGCGAGCCCGCTTGCCGCTCATCACTTGCAATTCGCGGGCTCGCTCACCTAATAAAAGAAAAAAAGGGACTGCTCGAAATCTACAAAGGATACCAATATGAACTATAATTACACGATTAAACTGAGTTTTCCATGAGCTAATAGTCAACGAGTTAACTATCGCTCATGAAGACGTGAACTAGAAGACAGAAAACACGCATGAACGTTGTCTATCAGCGAATAGACAATCACGGTTATGCCAACTACATTCGAGTATTCGCAAAAGACTTCATTGAATGTTTATTGAAACGAGATTGTTTATCGGGAAATTATATAGTCCGTTCTATTTTTTGAGCTTTCGGGCGAGATTACTAAAGATCCTGTAACACTAACAAGTTGCCCGAAAGGTGCCGAACATTATCCAAAGACTACAGACGCATAAGATATGGCAAAAACAAACAGGACTTAGTTGTTAAAAATAGGATCAAAATCTTAATTGGTAATCAGCCCATTACTGAGAATAAACCAGCTAAATTGGGCTTATCCAGAATGAGCATCATCTTTGAATTGAAAATACAACTTCCAAAATCCTCGGTGGGACATAAGGCCGCAAACTTCCAAACGAGCATTCCTTTAACTATATCTTAATCAGAAACTTAAAATTTAGCTGTACAATCTAATCCTAGATTATATTCAATCCTGGATTATCGTTAATCGACTTTTCAACAACCAGACCCATATGATAAAACCTAGAAATCAGGCTGAACAAGCCGGTAAATTAAAGAGCCGGAACTGGCGACGTTTGAGTACATCTATTAACAAAATAATAATCAAACAAAACATGTTTTTTACACAGAAACGCAAAGCCTTTTCGTTAATAACAGACAAAGACATCACCGGGTTCGCTCCAGTGCACTATGCTGCAAAGAAGGGCCATCTTCAGGTAAGAATACTCATTTCTATTGTAAAAAACAGTCAAAAACAAAAATATGTGTTCTACTCGCAGATGGCTTAACCCTTTCACCCCCAAACGCGCTTTTAGGCGCTGTTTAGAGTCCGTGTGCATATTGTACTATTTGTGACGTCATCAGTTTTAGCGTCCGAAAATATTTTTTTCCAATTATCGGCAAGGGAAGGAGGAAATCTTGCTAAAAATACCCAGATGAGACCGATTGGATGAATTGAACTGGAGTTTCACGCAAACAACCTCTGAACTTTATGTTACAAAATCAAAGGGAAATTTGCCCTTCCCACCGACGACTACTTGACGATCAAAATTTCCACATTCCGCCACGTTACGACACTATTGAATTATTGGGTGAAAACTTTACATTGTCAAGAAAGACTATTAAAAGGTCAACAAAACTGACCAAAAAAAAACAGACAAAAAGGAAACTAAAAGAACGGGCTTGAGAATAAAAAAGAAAAAGTCAAGGCAAGTCGTGTTTTTCTCGTTCAA
Source organism: Cladopsammia gracilis (assembly GCA_022457155.1). Taxonomy (NCBI): domain Eukaryota; kingdom Metazoa; phylum Cnidaria; class Anthozoa; order Scleractinia; family Dendrophylliidae; genus Cladopsammia; species Cladopsammia gracilis. The sequence goes on along the minus strand of JAJGOT010000531.1, from coordinate 437,001 downwards.
AAACTGTCTAAATTTCGATCAGTGCGCATGCCCGAACTCAAATTCTCAAATACTTCTACAAATGGCAGGAGGGTTTAGTTTGCCAAGCTGCAAACGATGTTATTGACTGTTCGGCCTCAATTTGGCTAGATAATGGCCATAAAATGGCATTTGTTGCCTGAAAAAGCGTTTTTTGGTGGAAATTTAGGAGTCAAAGTGTTAAAGGAAGAAATAATATGAATCAAATAAATAAGTACACTATCACACTAATACATGAGCATTCGCCAAATTCGGTATTGCACGCAGATTTTAGGCTTCGTTGTTTACGACTAAATGGTAATTAAATTTGACAATTCGTCAGGGGGGACCGAATTGTTTTTACAGTGGGCTCGACATACAATTGGCGAATTCTCACAAACAATGGCTCCACTGGAGCATATACGCCTGAGAACTACACCCTAGGGTATGCTGTTACCTCCCTGACGAATTGTCAAATTTCATTGTCATTCGTAAACAACGAAGAAGCTTAAAATCTGTTGCAAGACCATAGCGTGAATGCCGCAGTTTCGACAAGTTGTTTATCAACAAGGAAAACACCTAGAGTGAACAAAAACCGGTCCATAAGTTGTACCAATACCATCAGTTCTTTGTCGTTATATCTTTTAGGAGCAAAATAATATTTAATCTCGGTAAACTTAAGAGGAGAGCAATATTACATATTTAGCGCATTTTCGCCATGTGTGTTGGTCTAAAGACTAAGTCAGTAATATTTTATGGTTTGTAGCATTCGCAATCGAACTTGCTTTAAGGTATAACGCATGCCAATACTTGAGTGTCCATGATTATTATCGTTTGAGTCGCAATGAATATTTATTTCACCTCGGGTGGAAATAAGCTCCTAAGTTGATGTCATTTCTGTTGCAGCGTTTCTGTTCGATTTTTTTGTAACTTTGCCAAATCCTAGACTATATCAAAGAAAGTCGATTCGCAAATTTTGAGCCAAATAAAACGGACCAATTTTTTTTCCAGGAGGGCATGGAATGAGGGGTTTGCGCAAATCCAGATTTTGGCTCCTATATTTATTTCAAAAGAAATCGGTTCATATTTATTAATCCATGCTTCATTCAACTAGGAGATACAAAAAGAATTATTGCAATAGAGTAAAAATCAAAGAAATTATGACCAAAAGTTTGCCGTTGGCAAATTGCATCCAGGTCACAAATGAGCGCATTTTACATTTTGAGCGAGTCATGATTTTATAAGTTTACTAGCTTTGTTGCTTTGATGTAACAGTTCTTTACACAGATCTATTAGAAAACATGTCACTTAGTGAGAATAATCTTTGCAGTCAGTTTTATAAATGCCAAAACAAATGACAATAAGTATAGGAAATCGTATGAACATGAGTGCATTTCGTGATTTATGGGCACTCGTGATGTTTTGAAAGTTCTCAAAATTGCACGAGCCGCTTCACTCATGTTCATACGATTTCTTGTTTATAATATTCTCAACAAAATTTTGGTGAGGCCGTCACGGTACACTGCGCGCGACTTTCAACTTTCACTTTCGCGCAACTTTCGTATTGCACTTTATAACCTAATTTGCACTCTATAATCTATTTATGCATTCGTCATTGACCAATCAGAAACTGTATATTTTGTTGAGTATATTTTAAAGTGAACTTATTACCGCCTAACGGCTACACAGAATGTACAGGGCATGAGATATTGGCGCTTTTATGCTCTGATGACAGCATAAATACCCTTCAAAGTTTGGTTCAGTTCCAAACGTTTGACGTCATCACTTTGGTACTCTGTTGCCGCAGAACTGAACCAGCATAAGTGTATACTTTCCAAATTTTGAACCCAACAGAACATCTTACTGTTTATGAAGCGAAACAAAGCCGCTGCTGTTGTGGTGTCAGATGCTCTGGACACACCTCTTCACGCTGCCGCCAGGTAAACGGAAATTAATCTTGTATCCAGTTCTCCCCCTTACAGTCAAACCTGTATATAACGGCCCTGTACATAGCGGTCACCCTGTATATAACGGTCACCGAACAACTTCCCGAAAATCGTGCTTTATATTTACTGTAACGTTTACCTGTATATAGCGGTCACCTGCATATAACGGACGCGGTCACCCTTTAGACTTCCTGAATCCACAATTTCATTATTGTTTACCTGTGGAAAATGGGATTACGATCAAACCATTGGCGAATCAAGGCATGGTAAAAGGCAGGGGTCGCACACAAATACAAATATTATACTAAATGCAACTACAAATACATGTCATCGCCTGCGTCCGACACATGGTTGCGACAGATAGCAACAAAAATGCCGATGTCCTGCTCTCGAGAGTGGGTCTTATCGCTTTCAAACAATACAGTAAATTTTTGTCTTCGAACTAACACCCATATTTTCCGTATCAGACTGTATTCACGTTCGAATTCTGCGTAGTTCCGTGATTATTACACTGTAACTTGTTAAGTTGACAGCTGTTGTTTTATAGACCATAGCGCTCCGGGTCAAATTCCTCTTCTACCAGACATTTTATATTTATTTTCTTATACGGACATTTTATGGGCCTTTTACTCATATTATGAACGTAGCTGTTAATTTGTTATTGTCAATAAAATGTAAATTGAGTGATTATTTCCGCATAAAAACGTTATTCATTAACTTTCAGTTCCGTTTAAAGGAAACCTATATTGCGGTCACCTTGTATATAACGGTCACCTGGCCATTTCCCAAGGGTGACCGCTATATACAGGTTTGACTGTATTTCACTTTAACTTTAGCTATTACTATAAATGCCTTAAAAATCTTCAGATAATGTCGGAAATATTTCCAAGCCTTTCGATAACGTTTGAAAATCTTCGACTGATCTTCCGGCGGTTTTCAGAAATTTCGGAATTTTTCGTGCAGTCTTCAGAAATTTTCGATGAAGTTCGAGCGACCTTAATTGTTCTAAGCCGATTTCATCCTTTTTCAGGTATGGCTGGATGGGAATAGTCGACGCGTTGCTGTCTGACCGCAATGTTCGCTTTCTTAATGTTAAAAACAACAGAGGAAAGACAGCTTTGCATTTTGCATGCGCAGAAGGGCATGACCGAGTCGTTGAACATTTGCTGAAGCTTGGTGCCACTGTACAAAGGTAGGCTGGCAGATTAGGAATCCTATGTATTTCTTTCTTAAAAATCACTAGTACATATGACGAGGTGATTCCGCATATACAGGTGTTCAATCATGAGTGGTGACGTTCAGCCGTTGGCCTCGTATACTTATATTTGTATACCAATCATTATATGTCAGTATTTGTTTGTTCGTGGTGTATTGCCATTCAATTGTTTGTGTAAACTTAATACATTATTTCCATTAATCAGCGATCACAATGATAGAACAGCTCTTCATGTTGCTGCCATGAGAGGATCTAAGCGATGCGTGGATTATATGTTGCAGCATCAACCTCGGTGTATTAATCTTTTTGACAAAAATCAGGTATGTAACACACCAAAACAATATGTATTTATGTGCAAACTAAATTTATTAGAAGGCAATGTCACAAAGATTTTGTTGTTTTTGGTCAAAACTGTACTAAATATGCTACCAACTATGTAAATATGCTAAATATGCGACCAACTGCCCTAATATACTATATATGCAACAAATTACTCTTAATCTTAGAAGAAATGGTCTTGAAACACACCAAGAGCAAAAATATCCAGTAATTCCTTAAAGGAAGAAAAAATAATATATAGTTTAAATTTGTTGCTTTGTAATCCCAGTAAAGTTTTATAGGCCTTCAAGTAAAGCAAAATATTTCGTAAATCGCTTGTAGTTACATTTTCTCAAAAACTTACGAGCGCAATAAAAATCGATCCCACTCCTCATCGGACTGAGAGGGATGCGGGTAACTCTGCCAAACCAGGGATGGGATCCTGCCATACCAGAAATTGGCTCTTGTCATACCATTGTGAGATCCTTATATATCAGGGATAAGATACTTCCATACCAGGGATGGGATCCTGTCATAACAGAGATATGATCCTGCCATACCTGTTATTGGCTCCCGTAATGCCAGGAATGGGCTCCTGTCATAACAGGGATAGGCTCCTGTCATGCCAAGGATGGGCTCCTGCCATGCCAGGTTTAGGCTTCCTCCATGCCAAGGATGGGCTCCTGCTATATCAGGTAAAGACCCCTGTATTGTAAAGGATGGGCTCCTGTCATACCACGTATAGACTCCTGTCATACCACAGATGGGCTCCCGTCTTAACAGGAATGGGTTCCTACCATACCAGATAAAAACTACTGTCAGTACCAGGGATGCGCTTCTGTCATGCCAGGTATGGGCTTCTGTCATACCAGGGATGGGCTCCTGTCATACCAGGGATAGGCTCCTGTCATACCAGGGATGGACTCCTGTTGTGCCAAGGATGGCATTCTGTCATAGGGATTGGCTCCTGTAATGCCAGGGATGGGCTCCTGCCATACCAGGTTTAGACTCCTGTCAAGCAAAGGATTGGTTCCTGTCATACCAGGCATAGGCTCCTTTCATACCAGAGATGGGCTCCTATTACGACAAGGATGGGATCCTGTCATACCAGGGATGGGCTGCTGTCATACCAGGGATGGGTTTTTTCACACCATGGATGGGCACCTATTATGCCATGGATGGGCTTCTGTCAATGCAGGGATAGACTCTTACCATTATATACCGGAGATGGGGTCCTACCATACCAGGAATGGGCTCCTGCGATACCATTGTGAGATACTGACATACCAGGGATGTGTTCCTGCCATACCAGAGATAGGATCCTCTCATACCAGAGATTGGTTCCTTTAATGCCAGGAATGGGCTCCTGTCATACCAGGTATAGGCTCCTGTCATACAAGGGATGGGCTCCTGCCATACCAGAGATAGGCACCTTTCATACCAATAATGGGCTTCTTTCATACCAGGGATGGGCTCCTATCATAACGGGGATGTGCTCCTGTCAAACCAAGGATGGGCTCCTGCCATACCAGGCATGGACTCCTGTCTCACCAGGTATAGGTTTCTGTCATAGCAGAGACGGGATCCAGTCATAGAAGAGATGGGCAACTGTCATACCAGAGACGGGCTCCTGTCATACAAGGTGTGGGCTCCTGGCATACCAGAAGATAGGCACCTGTTATACCAGGGATAGGATCCTGTCATACCAGAGATGGGCTTCTGTCATACCAGGGATGGGCTCCTGCCATACCAGGGATAAGCTCCTGTCTTTTAATTACCAGGGTAGGGATCATAGGTTCCTGAAATACAAGAGATTGGATCCTGTCATACCAGAAATGGGCTCCTGCCAAACCATAAATGGGCTTCTGCCAAACCTGAGATGGGTTCCTGCCATACCAAGGATGTGCTCATGTCATAGATAGACTGAACTGCATTACACTCAAGTGCTCGGAATTCTTTGAATGTCAATTCAACCCATATACTGTTTTGGCTTTCGTTTTAGAACACTGCTTTGCATTTGGCTGCCATGAATGGGCATCCAGATGTTGTCTCCTGTTTGTTGTCTTGTGACGATCAAGAGATCCTTATGAACAAAAAGAATCAAAATGCGTTGGACGCAGCTATGGAGGCAGGGATGAAAACTTCGTTACTGGCTATTGCGAGTCACAAGAGGTAGGTAAAGATTGAAAAATAAAAATAAACAAGTCATGTGATAAGCCGAGAAGTTATGATGTTAATCGTTTTAAGACCCCATAAATGTAATAAATGTCTCTCCCTGTTGCTCAACGCCTCATCTGTGGTTTATACTAAGCTTTTTGTATCCTACGCATGGATGAGCACGTCTCATGCGCATCACGTGATGAACTTCTGCTACCTCAAACTAAAAACAGCTTCCCTTCTTTACTAATTACAGTATTTTAACCCCAGATAACTTGTACATTTCTCATTAACTCCAACAGATCAGAGTGTTGTTAATCGTGATGTTTGGAGTTTTTTCGCATCTTTCTCTAATCATTTTTTGGGCTATGAATTTCTAATCTAAGCACCGAAAAGAACTCTAACTGTTTATATTTGGTGGACACATGTGGCTCAGTTCTTGTTGAATAATAACGTTAAAGAATGATGTAACTAATTTCGTGGTTTGTTTTATCCATTCAATCATTTATTGTCGTATTTCCCATTAGGTGGCGAGAGGTGCTTACGTCATCCGCCCCAGGCCATATGGCGCAGATGCAAGCGCTAGTCAAAAAATTTCCTGAAGTTGCTGTGGTAACACAATCACTTTTTTTTATCCTATGGCATACGCATTTAACGGGATTTCCTGTCATAATACTGTATATAACAAGCAATAATGAACTCAACAACGACCCCTCAAACATGTGACTGTATGCTTACATTGAAGGAAGGGGTAACTGGCATAAGTGACAGGGATCCCTCATTGAACATTTTGGGTTAAAATGCGATTTTAGTACTACTTAAATGTCTACAGGTGCAACTATCAATGTAAATTTCAGGTAATAAACAGTGTAAAGACGTACAACACAGCGGACTAAATTACCAACAACAATATCAATAAAGGTCTTGAGCGTCGAAAGTATTTCAAGATTGCTTTGGTTTTGTTTTACTACGCTTTGCAATTGTAATAACTTTCACAAGAAATCATTAGTAAAATCCAAAAACATTTTTTAATTAATCGGACGTGTTTTCCTGCGTTTTGGTTCGAGTACTGATTAGTTCGTTACAAACGAAAACAAGATTCTGTTGCCTTTGGGAGACCCCCTGCTTCCCCTTCCCTGCCGAACTTTCTTTTAAGAAAGCGGAAATATGTATTAAAATACATATTTCCGCTTTGATATCCCCATATAGCTCGCACAATACTAATCATTTTTCGATTTCGTTATCAAGTATTATTTTGGTCTATTTTCTAGCGATTTTTGGATCAGTGCATGACAAAAGAAGGAAATCCGGATAGCGAAGATTACTCAGTAAGTGTTTAAATTCAATCCTAAACACCTTTTTCATTGAACTTATCATTTATTGATGAGTTTCCTGCTTTAATTTTATCCCTCGCGTTTATTTTCTTTTGACTAGATAACGTACGATTTTTCCTTGATTCAAAGGGCTCTCACACCTGGTCAAGATTCTTTGATGGTGCTGAAGGTAGCATTTTATTTGTTTTAAAGCTTATGTTTTTAACAAACAGAAACATTACAGCAGCATTCTTGCAATTTTTCCAGGTACATGTATTAGGAAAGACGCTTTTTAACGAGATTTATGGACTAAGTTTCTGACTGACCGACTAACAGACTGAAAGACTGACTGATTGACTGACTAACTCACTCACTAACTGACTGACTGACCGACTAACAGACTGGCTGGCTGACTGACTAAAGATTGACTGGCCGACTGGCTGATTGACTGGCTGACTGACTGACTGGCTGACTAATGACTAAAGATATTAATAGTTTTTTTGACTAAAGATATTAATAGTTTTAAGCGGACACTTTTTAATAATATGTTTCATATGAAATAACTTTGAATATATTTTGAATTTAATTAATAAAAATTACTGTAAATAAGTTTTCTTAATTACAAGTATTATGTACGTGTAGTTGATAATATTGTGATTGAAAAGCCCTGTCGAAGGGAGTCTCAATAAAGTTTGTATGTATGTATGTATGTAATTGACTTACTGACTGTCTGACTGACTAACTGATCACTGACTGTCTGACGGACTGATGACAGATTGGCGAACTGACTTACTGACTTAGTTAACTGGCTGACTGGCTGACAGTCAGCCAGTCAGTCAGTCGTTAGTCAGTCAGTCTGGCAGGCTGGCTGACTGACTGACTGACTGACTGACTAACTGAGTAACTGACTAACTAAGTGACTGACTGATTGATTGACAGACTGACTGGTTAGCATGGATGACTGACTGACTAACTGATTGACCAACTAACTGACTGACTGATTGACTGACTGAGTGAATAACTGACTGATCATGACCTACGGGAATAACTAACTTCAAGATGGACTGACTGACGGACTGAAAGGCTGGCTGATGTCTTTCTCGTTTCAGACTGATGAATGGAAGGAAGACGGAATTAACGATCAATGAAACGACTGATAAATTGGTTGATTGATGGACTCATTCTTTAAAAGTTTAGGTGACTGATTAGTCGATTTGGGGATGAATTGAAAAATTGGATGATTGATTGATTGATTGGTTGATCGATCGATCGATCGATCGATCAACATAGCGGTTGATTAAATGATTGATTGAGTGAGCATGAGTGAGCAATTGAGTGATTGAGGGATTACTGATCCTCACATACTTATCTTCTCTTTATCACAGACAATGTTAGAGCATCGACGAATTAACTGTCTAACTCATCCTGTTTGTTTCATCATTATGAGCACCAAATGGTAAGTTTAGTTTTCAGGTGATTAGATGATGCAAAAAATATTACAGTCTATAAACTTTGAGCCTACTGTCAGGTCAGTTAGTCAGTCGTAACCGAGAACAAGGTTGCAGAAATAGCCTATACGTTGGAGTTCAGTTTCTAATAAGGTTCATCTTTGAATCTTGGTCGAAAAAATCTTTACATGGGTTTATAAGCACATACCAAAAATACCAAAAATAGGAGAGGTGTGTAAATCTTGAATCGCATCTAGAGGGGGTAAATGTTCCTAGCTAGCCGCTTTATGTTACAGAGACTGGAGGTAACCGCTAGTGCAATATATATATATATATAGCTGCTACCTTGGACGTCATGGTGCTCTCAAAGCGGAAAAAGAACATATCTGTTCACCCATGCTATTTTCCTTTTCCCTTCCTTTACAGCAGTTTGACAATCTAGTTACCCTGTTTTGAATTTAATGCGCCTTTGCTTTGAGGTTGGCGGGTACGATTGAACTGAGCGAAAATGGGAAATTCTGAACAATTTAGCTTTTATATTTCTGGCGTTTTTTAAACTTTAAGTACTGAACTTTGGAAAAAAAAAACGCTTTGTATTTCAGAGCCTGCCTGTCCCCATGAAACCTAAGCATCTTATTATGTAAGTTTGCATTCCCTGGAGCGGCTCTTCAGTGCGCGAAAGAGCTCCGCTAATAAGTGACTAGATTTGTAGACAAGTCTAACAATTTCGTCGTTTTTCCTGACCCTCATCCTCTCAGGAAGACGTTTGGATGGATAACATTGACCCTCAACCTGTCTCTGTATTTCTGCTTCCTGATTCCACTGACCACGCTAGCTCTTACCTCGCGGACTAATGAAAAACAGCTATGCGGCATTAATGAAACACTGAGAAGAAAGGTAATCACAATCTGATAATTAGTCTTGTCATAGAGTACTCTAAAGAGAATTCTAAAATGCTAATAATTAAGAATATGTATGAATAAATATGTACAAAGTATGAACAACACTGTGTGCAAAATATATGCGCCTAAAGAAACAGCTGAGCGTCTGCGGAGAAGTTAATAACAGATCTGAGATTATGTTCACGGGTGGCAGTATTATTGGTAATGTTCAAATTGTCATTAAAGGCCCAGCGAGATTATTTATTTTTACGTGAAAGGGTGACAGTTTATTGTCTTTTTATCGTCCTTATTGCTTTCAGGACTACATTGATGATGACGTCCAGTGCAGAAGATCTAACAAGGTATTATATTAGGAATACACCCTCTGTGATATACTCTAGCGTCACGGAAGACAATCTAACAAGGTATTATATTAGGAATACACCCTCTGTGATATACTCTAGCGTCAGGGAAAGACAATCTCTTGTATTTTTAGCCAAAAACTTCAGATGGCAAGGCATTTCACTCTGGAATAGTTCTTACATAAAAAGAGTACTTATAAGCATTAACTGCGGCTGAATGGTGTCTGATTTTTTCATCTTGGACAAAACCGTTTGCATGCAACCAACAGGAAAAATAACTTTTAATTGCGAGTGGAAAACCTCCTTAATCCTTAATCTTATCTTTTTCATCAATAGGTCAACCAGGCTCTTCAATATTTGGTTATTATAATGACGATAGTTCACCTGGTAAAGAAACTAGTTCAGTTTAAAACACAGGTTGGTCGCCTGAAATGGCTTACTTCATTGTTGCTGCAGAAAACGCACTAAAGCAATAATAGTACGGCTAGGAACGCAATAAGGTTGATCAAATTAGAATAAACGATCTTACACAAACACTTGGTGTTATTGGTTCTGTGTTTTTGCGATACGGCTATATTACGCTAAAAGCGTGGTCGGTCGGTCATTTTGCATCTATTCGATGAAAATCTGAAAAAATGCAAATAGCATTCCTTGTTTTTTGTTATTTTTAATAAGGCGAAAGGAATAACTCAGACATAACCAATTGAAATTGTACCAAAGTTTCTTTCTTCCATGCCACTTGATGTGCATACAGGTTTCACAGGACGAAATATTGAATTTACTAATCTCTAAGACAAAATTAAATGTTACTTAAGTTGAGACGTAAATAATCTTAAATGTATTAAAGTAAGTAAGTATCTTTAAAATGTGTTTAAGAACATTTAAGTTATCTTTAATTCAATTTTTCAACAACTTAAAGGCAACTTAAATTGTTCGTTACTTGCTTTAAGTGTTGTCAAGTAAAGGCTTATTTAAGTAATTTACGGTGCACTTAAAGATAGTCGAAATTGTTCTTTAAGTTTTCTTTAATGAACCTTTACTTGCACTTAAAATCGTTATTTCGTCCTGTGTTTTAGTTAAATAGACTGATCCCAAGACCTAACAGTATTTTAGCGACTGAGCAAAAGTTTTGTTTTACACAGGCCATCTGCTAATATGTAAACTTCGTTTTATCAGCTGAGTTGATAGGGTAAATTGTAAAGAGATTCAAAACCTGGCGTTTCAAGCGCTAACCCTTCGCCTGATTCACTCCCTCAACTGACGACACAAGCACAGCACCACTGTTTCTTCATGAACTAACCTCTTTATTCATCTGCTAATATGTTCCATTACTTCTTCTTAGCAGTTATTTATTATATATCAGGGAAAGAAGTACCTCTTTCACCTGTCCAATTTATCAGAGATGACTGGTTATTGTTTCGCGTCGTCATATGTTCTCCCGATGTGTGACTGTAAGCTGGGACTCAAGCCGCAACTAGGTTCAATTGCTTTGTTCCTTTGTTGGATGAACCTCATTGTGTTCCTCAGAAGGTAAAAATAGTTGTTTTGAAGAGCGCATAAGTAGGAGAATGACACAATTCTCAATAATGACCTGAGAAATTATTAGAAAAGTCGGCTCTAGTCTTGCGTTCGTTGTTCTACCACTTTTACGTCAGACAAAACTAGTCTCGACTTGTATCGAATTCTGTTCCTCAAAAGGTAAAACTATCTGTTTGGAAGAGCGCATTAGTAGGAGAATGACACAATTCGCAATACTGACCCAGGTTAAGTCGGTGGTCAGAACCTTATCTTACGTCGGTTATTCTTCGTCAGACAAAACTAATATCGAAGTGTGTCGTACGTACACCTGACATTAGACTGGGTTTCACCAGTTGGATGTTAGCTACAGTCTTTACTACGACCAACTATAAATAAATTGACAATTATAATTGGTTCAAGACTTCAGTAATAAAACGATGAACTACCTCTGAAGTCTTGAACCAATTTATTATAATTATATATATATATATATATATATATATATATATATATATATATATATATATATATATAATTGATCAAAAATATCCATGTCGTGATATTAAATCCAGACAAACTTATAAAAAAATCACAAACTGGAAAATTCGACTTTGCCGATATTTCGTCTTTATTACAAAAGACTTCATCAGGGCAACTCTTCTCGCGGACTCTGTATTTCCTTGTATGGATAAATATATTATTTTGACTTTTGACACGGATGCAAAGGTCCCAGGGTGGAGTCGTTTTTAAACACTGACGGGGAGTTGCAAAGATATTCTGGGGATTTTCAATTTGCGGTTTCTTGGGATGTTTTTGGTTTAAAGTTTTGTCCAGTAGTTTTTTATTCAGTGGTAGTGAGATTTTGCGTTTAGATCAAACGCCACCGTTTGTGATTTTTTTTTCCTGCAAAATAATTAAATGATATGTGTAACAATGACAAATACATTTAATAAAGCTTGAGGCGTTTTGTACAGTCTAATAGCATCTGGGTCTTTTCGGATACAAAAAATACGTTGGATTTTATTAGGTTCAGATTTTGTTCATTGGGATTTTTCGGAGTCTAGTTTTTACCCTAATCGTATCAATAACAAAATTCTCGATTATGATTGGTCATCCGCGTGCCTTTTTCTCACGTAATTGGCGCGCGGTCACGTGGGTGTCCAATTACAGCTATCCAATTACAACTTTTTGTAATTGGACAGCTGTACTGAATTGGACACCTAAGTTGCGCGCGCAAGTCAATCAGTTGCATTTGAATGGGCTCGTTTTTGCTGTTTCCCTTCTACTTTCAAACTGACAGAAAATATCCAAGACGTTTTTAGTACAAAAGAGTCGACAAAGCTTCTTAATCTCGAATTTGGTTATTGATGCGATTAATTAGTAATTGAACTTCGTGTCGTACAATTCAGGGGTAATCGTGCTCGTAATTTCAAATCGTCCTCGCGCTTCGCGCTCGGCCGATTTGAAATTACTCGCCCGATTACTCCCTGAATTGTACTCCACTCAGTCCAATTACTATCACAAAGCATTTTTTTCGGTATGAAGTTTGGCTTCATTCGCACCTCCCTGTCGCCCCAAATTGGCGCAAACGACGGAAAATTACGTACACACCTGAGTTAACATCCTCTTTTTCACTTAGCCAGGCCCCCTAAACTCCACAAGGCACATCCCCCCTCAACGGTTGGTCTATATATGGGTAAGGGGTAGGGCGATATTTCGGCAAGATCTAACGAAGTGCTGAAGAAAAACTTTTGATGAGCAATCATACAGCCTTACCTTATCGTCCCATCTTTGTTCACTGTCAGGTTGTCATCGTATGGTCAGTACATTATAATGCTGTCAAAGATGTTCATCACGCTTTTCAAGGTTGGTCCTTAAATAGTTTTTTTTTTCACTTTAATCACAGTTGTGTTAAACCCTTTGACTCCCGAGAGTGCCAACTATCAAAATTCAAGAAAAATCCCAAATTTGATGTTGTAACTAAAATCAAAAAGCACCATGCAAAAGTACTGCTGAAGAGGTTTCATTTGAATGGTAACACCATAGCGTTTCATCGGCGGACTCAAAAGTTAGTACTACACTACTATTCTCCATAATTGACTCTGGGAGTGAAAGGGTTAACAGACTCAAAAGTTAGAACTACACTACATGTCTCCATAATTGACTCTGGGAGTGAAAGGGTTAACAGACTCAAAAGTTAGAACTACACTACATGTCTCCATAATTGACTCTGGGAGTGAAAGGGTTAAACAGACTCAAAAGATAGTACTACACTACATGTCTCCATAATTGACTCTGGGAGTGAAAAGGTTAAACAGACTCAAAAGTTAGTACTACACTACTGTTGTCTCCATAATTGACTCTGGGAGTGAAAGGATTAACAGACTCAAAAGATAGTACTACACTACATGTCTCCATAATTGACTCTGGGAGTGAAAAGGTTAAACAGACTCAAAAGTTAGTACTACACTACTGTTGTCTCCATAATTGACTCTGGGAGTGAAAGGATTAACAGACTCAAAAGTTAGAACTACACTACATGTCTCCATAATTGACTCTGGGAGTGAAAAGGTTAAACAGACTTAAAAGTTAGAACTACACTACAAGTCTTCATAATTGACTCTGGGGGTGAAAGGGTTAACAGACTCAAAAGTTAGAACTACACTACAAGTCTTCATAATTGACTCTGGGGGTGAAAGGGTTAACAGACTCAAAAGTTAGAACTACACTACATGTCTCCATAACTGACTCTGAGAGTGAAAGGGTTAAACAGACTCAAAAGTTAGAACGACGCTACTATTCTCCATAATTGACTCTGGGAGTAAAAAGGTTAAAAACTGACAAAAAAAAAACACAACAACGCAAACAGCTCCAGCGTTCGTTTGAACAGATTTAGGACTAGCTTGAGCATCATAACAAACAGCCGCCACTTTAGGTAAGTACTAGCCGATTTCATGCACCTCGCACAGCGTAATAAACAGTACTCCTCAATAGCTTTCATTTGAATGGTCACACTTTAGGACCAGCTTGAGCATCATAACAAACAGCAGCCACATCAGGAAAGTATTGCTCAATAGTTTTCATTTGAGTCGTCGCACTTTATAAAGACTTTATTAATAGAATTAAAATTAAAGCCACCTTGTACAGCATAATAAACAGCACCACAGGAAAGTACTGCTCAGTAGCTTTCATTTAAATGGTCATACTTTAGCCGATTTCATGCACGGACTAAAAAGTTAGAACCACCTTGTCGAGCATCATAAACATTACCACAGGAAAGTACTGCTCAGTAGCTTTCATTTGAATGGTCACACTTTAGGATTATCCACAGACTCAAAAGTTGAAAACACCTTGTACAGAATAATCCCCAGTACCACAGAAAAGTACTGCTCGATAGCTTTCGTTTGATCGGTCACACTTGAGCATATTCAGTGGCAGTACTGCATGCTTTATAGTTTTATCAAAATGGCACTTCATAACAAACAATGCTACAGGGAAGCACAATAGCTTTCATTTGCTGATTGTTACATTTTAGGATTTCGTCCACAGACTTAACTTCACGCCTCATTTTTGTTTATGAAAGAGAAATGTGTAACTGAAACAGGAATTAGTGTCTCAATTTCTGCTGTTCCAAGTGCGTGAAATGCCATGTTTTTTTTAGATACTGCTGTTGTTTTTCTTGTTCGTCATGGCATTTAGCACCACGTTTTATCTGCTCATGGACGAGCTAAAGGTGAGATTCCTTTTCTTGATCTACATTTTTCAGATAAGGTTATTTATTCATTTGGTTTCGATTTTCCTTTATTTAAATTTCAGGAGCAGTCCGATACCTTTCCCAACTCCATGATGACGATGTTTGTTATGACTCTTGGCGAATTCAGCTATGCTGAATTCTATTTGCCGTGGAGCAAGCTAGAATATGCTGCCCTCACCAATATCCTATTTGTCTTGTTTGCGCTTGCTATGCCAATCATTCTCATGAATATGCTGGTTAGTATGACGTCACTTCACAAGAGATACCTCACTACAAATTCCTCTGAGAACGAGTCATTTTAATCCCACTCGACCAGTGCTTGTAGGAAATAGGCTCTCTTTGGGGACCATGTGTCTTGTGTGCACGCTGCTAAATTTTAACAAACTTCCGGTGGCACCGTCAATAGCATAGTGTCTACGCGCACATGCGCAGTAGGCACAAAAACGTTTCCGAGATGATTTCGCTGCAGGTTATAGACCCAAACCTCATTCGCTGACTATAATTTGCCCATGATCAGAAAATGATGAAGATCTTATTTTACGTTTGGCTGTTTATAATTTAATAAGTTCAATTTCAATCTGATTTTTTTTTCACGGACAAACTTGTTTTCTTATCTTGTTTGGATTACAAAGTGCGACTTATAGCCCGCAAATATGATTTTAACAGCACACCAGAGTAGATGAGAGTCATGATAGTTTTGGTCAAACAAAAGATAGTTTCTTTTTGATACTACAATGAAAATCCCAGCAAATTCGCACCAAAGTAGACACAATTTCATGAAAGTTAGCGGTCACACCAAGGGGAACATTTTTATCTCTGATCGATTGTGAAAAATTAAGAACCCTGGGCCGAGTTGTTCGAAGGACGATAAGCGCTAATCCAGGTTTAATTACTATGACAACTCATATGTTCTGTTGACGGTTAATCCAGGATTAGTGCTAATCTGGCTTTGAACAACTCGGCCCTGATATAAACTCTTTGGAGTGCTATTCCCAATTATTATTTTAAGAAATGCGGTGGTCTTAACTTCCTCCTAAGGTGTAATTATGAACCTAAATACTTTGAGGATTTACCAAAGTTTTATATCGAAATGTTAAATTATTTCAAAGAGTTAAAATGTTTATACCAACATCAACAAGAACAAAATACTATCCTTTTTAACAACAAGAACATATCAACTGGAGGAAAGCCTATCTTTTATCGAGAATGGTTTTCCAAAGGTATAATCTCTATTGGACACCTTTTAAATGAAAACGGTAAATTTATGTCTTTTTCCGACTTCCAGACAAAATATGATTGTAGAACAAACTTCCTCCAATTTTATCAAATTATTAGTGCAATTCCTAGTCACCTTTTGATCTTAGCTCAACAACAAATAGTCTCTCTACCAATCAACTGTATTAAAAATTCAACAATGTTCTCTTTGGACTCCACGACTCAAGTTGATCTAGGTAAGCTGAAACCAAAAGACTACTATCAACTCCTAAATAACAAAACCCATACTGCCTATCAAACTGGAACACAGAAATGGAATAAAACTTTCCCCCTCAATGAGAACGATTGGTGCCAGCTTTTTAAATCTATACCGAAACTGTGTCAAGAACAAAAATTACGAGAATTTCAATTTAAATTTATTCATCGGATCGTCGTCACCAGAAAGAAACTTTTTAAATTTCGTATCAAACCAAATAGTGACTGTATTTATTGTGGCGAGGAAGATTCTATAGAACACACCTTTAAAGACTGCTCTTTCACTAAATCATTTATTGAAAAAACTCTTGAATGGTTTAATAATAAAAATAAATGTAATTTCACCCCAAGTGAAAAGGATATATTATTTGGAATTTTTATCAATAACACCAAAACTGGAGAACTGGTGAGAAGACTGAATTACACCTTCCTATTCATGCGGTATTATATATATAGTGCGAAACTCGAAGAGAAAGCTCTTTCTGTACAAGAATTCATGCGCAAAATTCTTATAAAATATAAAATTGAAAAACTTTGTAGTTCAAATATTGTAAGTAATAGGTGATGTATTAATGTATTATTATTGTTGTTAGTCATTGTTAAATGTTACTCCTTTTTGATTGAAATGTAATTGTACGTATTGTATATAAGTAGAGTATTGTATTATAAGTAGTGTAAGCATTGCATTGTAAGTACGTAGTGTGAGTATTGTATTGCACGTGTTGTAAGTAGAGTATCGTTAAGTAATATAAGCATTGTATTCTAAGTAGAGTAAATATTATATTTTACCACAATTGCCGCTAAACTCGCAATCTGATTGGTCGACGTGAGTGGTAAATGAGAGTCCAGACAACGGTGCTGACGCTAACATCACGTGCACTTGAAAAACACCAATCAGATTGCGAGAAAGTTATAGACAACGCTTGCTCTTTCTTTGCTGCCACGTTTTGTAACAAGACTTCGATTTTTCCTTGTGTTTTTTTTCTAAATATTGTTGTAAAAAACAAATTTACACCGGTTTTCCGTGGTGTGGACTCTTATTTACCACGATTTACGTCATCACATGGTCAAAATTTGTTGCTGACTCACTCGGCTGCGCCTCGTGAGTCCACAACATTTTGACCATGTGATGACGTAAATCGTGGTAAATAAGAGTCCACACCACGGAAAACCGGTGTAAATTTGTTAATTGTAATTAATGAGGAAATTAAAAAAAAAACTCTTTGAGAGCGAACGAGAGTTTCAGGTCAATTCAGGGAGCTCGCTCCGCCGCATTCACCCTTTCTCGTTCTTGTTCTTGTTCTTGTTTTTGTTTTTTTTGCTTTTTTGCATCATTCTAGGATTCATTCTGACGATTGCGAAGGCCAGCACTCGAAATGTCAGGTTTTGAATCTCTATATGGTAGTCAATTTATCTTATCAAACCATTTGATGAAACCGTAGGTTGGTCTTGCAGTGGGAGATATTGGTGAGATTCAAGTTAACGCTGCAATAGATCGCTACGTTTTGCAGGTATAACAGCTACATAGAACAGAAATACAAGTCATGATATTCTTTTGCCTAATATTACAATTATCTTAACAATTCCTTTCCAGTTTAGCTGAAGAAACTATTATCCAGGAATGCTTATAGCCCGAATTGCGTTTATGATTTACGGGAATGACCCTTTTTGAATCCGGAGCCAAATTGTTAAATCGATATCATGTTGTGACATATTTAAGAATTAAGACAGTTTAATTGACTTCACACGGCAAACTAAAGTCGGCAAACTCTCGTTGGAAAACTTCAAAAATTTCCAAACGTCGTCAGTGTTTTCACAAGATAAACTTCCAGAAACCTTACCCTTGTTCCCAGACAGGGACACGTGATGAAGATTGTTCGCTTTGGTTCTTAGAAAGTGAACAACCTGTGTTTGAAAAACGTTTACACGTCAAATGTAACAACAAGTTAACTTGGTGAACAACAAGTTTGATTTGCCAACTGTTTATTTCATGTTCACGCACGCCAACTTCAATTTCTCAACATAAATTTGTCTTGTGAATGCGGTTAAATGTATCACTTGTTACATTTGGCTGAGAATGACATAAGTCAAAATACCGACACAATTGTGCGAGGTATGCTTGGTTGCTTCATGCCACAAAACCACAGATTAGCCCAGGCCTGATAAAGCAATGAGGTGTCTGATCTAAAAGACTGAAACAGATATCTTTACTTTTTAGGTGGAGTTGGTGTTGGATATGGAGGAAACAATTCCTGCTTGGCTCGCTAAACGAGCTCATATTGCAAACTATGTCGAGTACCCAAATAGAGATACATTCAAGGTATTTAACTCTAAAAAAGTCCTCACCTTTTTTAGTTTTTTTTTTCATTGCAATTGTTTGGTCAGCAATAGATAACATCTCAAAGAAGGAAAATCGGAAAGTCATGTTCTTGTAAATGCTTCCATACTTTAGGAAGAGCATGAATGACTGATATTCAGTCTTTACATGATAAAGCGGAGGTATGATTGTACTAGCAAACGTCTTTCTGTGTTTGCAATAAACACAACACACATTGTCATAATCAGATGAAAACAAGGTGTCTGTTTGTTATCTCTTTTTTAGCTCTACGACAGGATTTTTGGATTCAGCGCACCTGGAGACGACAAAGAGGAAGATGAAACTTCCCCTGACCTCCCCCCTGAATTTCAACCCCTGTTGAAGAGAATGAAAGAACAGGAGAATAGGTATATGGGCATACGTCATGCATAGCGTAACTATCTGACTTTTGACTTGCAAACTAAAACAGTGTTTAGGTTCGTTTCCCGCGCTTAGTATCAGTTTCATGTATTCCCGTGCGCTGTGCCGGACGTAGGTCACCTGCCCTTGCCATTAGGAACATAATGCTTTAACGTTCTCCTTCTATCCACTTCAATTTGCTGCTAGATCTCTAACAGTCGCCTTTGAATGCCATCCAGCTGCTTGTCTTTCATCCTCAACCATTCTCCTCCATGTTATTTTTGGTCGTCCTGCGCTTCTTTTTTTCTCAATCTAATCTTTACGGAAGTGAGTTATTAGCCCCAAGCCCAACTCCCAACCTTGTCTATTAAACGATGGTTTTATTGTCGTAGTAATTTATTGATGTTTCAGTTTTTTATTGTTGTTTCAATTTACATTTCAGAATCAATGGGATATATGACCTGTTGGAGGAACAGTCCTCACTACTCAAATCCGGGATCAGGCGCCTGAATGAGGAAAGCACAAGACGTGTTTCCATTTGAAGCTGTTGCCGACAGGAGTACAGAACAGGAGTACTCCGACAGGAGTACATAATTCTCCCCTTACCTCAAAACATTCGTGAATTACATGTTGCAGCTGCAGTTTAGAGTGTGCCAATCACAATAGAAGCTGGCAATCCAGTAAGCCAATCAAAACTATACAAAAACGACTCTAAGCTCTGCTTTCTTCTGATTGGTTGGGAAAATGACGCAAATTTATTTCACAGTGATCTATTAGGGCTGTTTTACGCCTTGCTACTGGATTCCCCTGGATTCCGTGGATCCCCCTGTTTAATGAATATTAATAAACGGATTCCCTTTTCATGACGTCAACTGTCTATCACTTTGTCTATCACATTCTAATTTGGATAGGTCAGTTATTATTTACCTTCCTATTTATACCAACACAATAGAAACAAAAGGCCGGCCTAAACATGCCTGCATTATACCAACACTGATTGGTCATTCAAGAATCTATTATTGTGTGAATAAAAAAGCGCAAAATTGTGAATGCGCTATCATTGCAACGGCAATTTGCTCTGCTAGAAATATATTGCTTCAAGTTCGTTTTTAACCCGTGAATACGCGCAAGCGTAATGAACGGATTATCGGAGACGACGGAAAATTTACTCACTCACTCGCTCGCTCGATCCATCACTCAAAAGTAAACTTTTTCCGCATATCTACGTTGAAATAACCAAATTTAGCTTTGGTAATTAGCCAAATCCTAGGCAGTGTAGTGGGTCATAAGTAATGGGACAATAGAGCCGGAGATAGCCGAAAGACGTGAGTTTATTTTTCGCCCAGGACGTTTTTTTTTTTTTGAACTGAAAATTACTGGGTTTTTTTTCTTCTTCATCGCTTCGGGTGAAATTAATCCTCTTGATTCTTAGAATGCTTGTAAGGTTCGGCTCTATATCTGTAACGCCGTGATCGCCTTTTAAGTTTACCATGACCAACATCTAAGTAATTTACTAATTGGATTCGAGGCGGTTTGCGCTTCGGTGCTGTGGGAGGAGGGGTCAAGACGGCTGGATTTAAAGGTAGTGGCGTTACCGCGGAAGTTTCTTGTATGGTGGGGGCTAGATTTGCAGAAGGTGTCGCGATAAAAGAATTTATGAGTGTAGAGGTTGTCACCGTTGTTACTGCTGTGGGTTCTTGTAAAGTGGTGGTTAAGGTTGAGGTCTTGTATTCAATTGATGTTTAAACCTCAGATATCTGTTTTGCAGCTCAAGGTACTGTTTGGCTTTGTCATACGAGAGAGTAGGTCATCCATACTGTCCTGTAGTCCCTGCATGGCTGGGAGAACAGGAGCTGTCGAAAGGTTCTGTTGTCTGAGATACTTGGGGAGAAATATTGTCTTGTATCCCTGTTTGATTAAATTGTTCTTCACCGGGTAGTGCATTCGTTCGCAGTCTACAATTATCTTGTGTGGTTGTTTTTAAACCCACCAGGAGATAACCAAAGGGTCTTTGTACAGCCTCTTTGTGGAATTTTAGCCACTATTTTGTCTTTTTAGTTCACATTTCTTTGCGTGTATCACTTTTGTCGATTTTTTCTTCCTATTTTAAGATAATAAATGCAAGCTCCAGGCCATTGAAAACACGATATTTCAACCGGGACAATGTCTCTTTAACTTCAAGCCCCAAACAATAAAGTCACAACAAACAACTGAATCGTTTGACTAAGTAGGACTATTGACTATAAGTGGGACTAGTGACGTTTGACTATTAACTAAGTGGTAGGGCCGGATGGGATTTATTTGGCTCGAGGTCATGGCGTACGGACCGAGCGCAGCGAGGCTGATTTCCCTTTCGTAAACGGTCGATGCCATTTTTAACGGTCGATGCCATTATTAGCAAACGGTCGATGCCATTTTTAACGGTCGATGCCATCATTAGCCTTCATTAGTAACCAAGCCTTTTGTAATGATCGATGCCGTTTCTCTCTAGTTTATGCCTGGATTGGGACGAAAATAGGCTATCATTATTAGATCAAATTAAGCCTAGGTAAAGCGATTATTGGATCTAAGCTAGATTCACGGTTAGATAAGATTTAGGGTTAGGGTGACCCGTTATTGATATATATTATAAAAGAAGGTCTCATAATTAAATTTCAAGCCAGTAGTATAGGGCCATTAGATTTAACCTTGTTACGGACTAGGTGACTAGGTGACTAGGTGACTAGGTGACTAGGTGCCTAGTCAATGACGTCACAATATGCCTTCCCGCATACTAATTTGGATTAGGTACCTAGGTGCCTAGTCAACTACCTATACCTTTTGTGTTATTCGGAAACAATAGAAACAATAGGTTTGCCCAAACTTGCCCGCTCTATTCCAACTCACTTCAAAACAAAACACAACTGACACAGATAACTTTAATTACAGACATAGATCAAAACAATATGGCTTGACCAGGACTCGAACTCTGCGGCCACAACGCTAGACCATCAAAGCTGTGGTCGATATTATAGCTGAATAAACTAATTAGAGGTTTCCGAAACATTCAAGTTCAGAAGCAATAAAATTACACAGTATAAAAAACCGCTTTTTTTCCTGTACTTTTCTTATAACCGCTTCATCGCTAGACTCTATGTCGATTTTCAGTTTGCCAACCATCACCCACTTTAAGTTTTAATTTCTTTACCGGTAGCTTCAAAGTTCAAACTTTTAATTATGCGAACTTTCACTGAACTAAATTTGCATGAAAAATTAGCACCTCTGAAAAATAAACAAAGCAACCAATTTCATGCGCGTGCTAAAACAATAAACCCGCACTCTGTTTAAGTAAAAATATATTTAGTAATAACAAAACGCATTAAGGTTTCATCAAATCATTATGTCAACAAAAGCTGTTTTATTTAGAACAACTCAAATCCATATACTACACAAATGAAAAGGAAATCAAGAACAAAATATTAGAATGAAATTACTTTACGGACGCAGCGCGAATTCACTCTAAGGCCGTATTGCAGCCCTAAAGCTTTGTTGGCTTTTTTCGGAAGCGAAGGTTTCCTCTGAAAACGATTTTACGTTTGGTTCATTTCCGTGATCGTAAATCCACTTTGTTTTATCGTTTGAATAATGTCTTAATTTAACTGAAGAACTCGGACGGAGGTTGTAAGGATTTTGGGAACTGGTATATTTCTATAACGCCGCGTTTTTCATCCAAGAAATTTTTATTCGAGGCTGTTTTCGCAAATCCTTGATCATATATATTAAAAGTAACTAGATATCCGTGTTTTCTGTTGTGATCAACTGATAGGGGTGCAGGAGGGGTACAGGAGTTTTCACTACCACCACCACCACAATTCTATTATTTTCACCACCACCACCACCACAATATCGACCCCACATCGACCCTCCTCCTCCTCCTCAATTCTATTGTTTTCCCTCCTCCTCCTCCTCCTCCTCCTCCTCCTCCTCCTCCACAATTCTTTTGTTTTCACCTCCTCCTCCTCCTCCTCCTCCTCAATTCTATTGTTTTCCCTCCTCCTCCTCCTCCTCCTCCTCCTCCTCCTCCTCCACAATTCTTTTGTTTTCACCTCCTCCTCCTCCTCCCCTCACTCAAGGATCTTAAGGCTGAGAAAATGTATTTGTGGATTTATAGACAAGGACAAAAAGGACAAAACGAGGACTATCAGGACAAAAGGATACAAACGGGACATATCAAGTCTTAACCCCTCTCTGGTCGAGGTCTCCAAACATACCTAGACTATATATGTATAGATATTCGCGCAAACATTTTCTCAGCCTGAAGATCCTTGAGTGAGGGGAGGAGGAGGAGGAGGTGAAAACAAAAGAATTGTGGAGGAGGAGGAGGAGGAGGAGGAGGAGGAGGAGGAGGAGGGAAAACAATAGAATTGAGGAGGAGGCGGAGGAGGAGGAGGTGAAAACAAAAGAATTGTGGAGGAGGAGGAGGAGGAGGAGGAGGAGGAGGAGGAGGGAAAACAATAGAATTGAGGAGGAGGAGGAGGGTCGATGTGGGGTCGATATTGTGGTGGTGGTGGTGGTGAAAATAATAGAATTGTGGTGGTGGTGGTAGTGAAAACTCCTGTACCCCTCCTGTACCCCTATCAGTTGATCACAACAGAAAACACGGATATCTAGTTACTTTTAATATATATGATCAAGGATTTGCGAAAACAGCCTCGAATAAAAATTTCTTGGATGAAAAACGCGGCGTTATAGAAATATACCAGTTCCCAAAATCCTTACAACCTCCGTCCGAGTTCTTCAGTTAAATTAAGACATTATTCAAACGATAAAACAAAGTGGATTTACGATCACGGAAATGAACCAAACGTAAAATCGTTTTCAGAGGAAACCTTCGCTTCCGAAAAAAGCCAACAAAGCTTTAGGGCTGCAATACGGCCTTAGAGTGAATTCGCGCTGCGTCCGTAAAGTAATTTCATTCTAATATTTTGTTCTTGATTTCCTTTTCATTTGTGTAGTATATGGATTTGAGTTGTTCTAAATAAAACAGCTTTTGTTGACATAATGATTTGATGAAACCTTAATGCGTTTTGTTATTACTAAATATATTTTTACTTAAACAGAGTGCGGGTTTATTGTTTTAGCACGCGCATGAAATTGGTTGCTTTGTTTATTTTTCAGAGGTGCTAATTTTTCATGCAAATTTAGTTCAGTGAAAGTTCGCATAATTAAAAGTTTGAACTTTGAAGCTACCGGTAAAGAAATTAAAACTTAAAGTGGGTGATGGTTGGCAAACTGAAAATCGACATAGAGTCTAGCGATGAAGCGGTTATAAGAAAAGTACAGGAAAAAAAGCGGTTTTTTATACTGTGTAATTTTATTGCTTCTGAACTTGAATGTTTCGGAAACCTCTAATTAGTTTATTCAGCTATAATATCGACCACAGCTTTGATGGTCTAGCGTTGTGGCCGCAGAGTTCGAGTCCTGGTCAAGCCATATTGTTTTGATCTATGTCTGTAATTAAAGTTATCTGTGTCAGTTGTGTTTTGTTTTGAAGTGAGTTGGAATAGAGCGGGCAAGTTTGGGCAAACCTATTGTTTCTATTGTTTCCGAATAACACAAAAGGTATAGGTAGTTGACTAGGCACCTAGGTACCTAATCCAAATTAGTATGCGGGAAGGCATATTGTGACGTCATTGACTAGGCACCTAGTCACCTAGTCACCTAGTCACCTAGTCACCTAGTCCGTAACAAGGTTAAATCTAATGGCCCTATACTACTCAAGCCAGTGGTCTAGTGGTAAAACAGAGATGTTAGCATGCAGAGGTTCCGGGTTCGATTCCAGGTAATTATATGCCATTTTTCTTTTTCTGATAGAAAAAATATTCGTGCCACTTTCCCAACCAATCAGAGGTAAGCTTGGCTTGTATAGTTTTGACTGATTGCCAGTGCCAATAGTAATAGCCAATTTCCGAGTTGCTCTTAGCCTCCTTTTCAAACCGAGGCCAAGTGCAAACCCATTCTTATGGATACGAGTCTTGTTTCACATGC
Organism: Cladopsammia gracilis; assembly: GCA_022457155.1. Classification (NCBI taxonomy): domain Eukaryota; kingdom Metazoa; phylum Cnidaria; class Anthozoa; order Scleractinia; family Dendrophylliidae; genus Cladopsammia; species Cladopsammia gracilis. The sequence continues at coordinate 411,878 of JAJGOT010000531.1, read as the reverse complement.
AATTAAAACTAATAGAGCGTATGCACATGACGTCACGGCGGCCATATTGGTGTACCAAAACAATAGAACGGCGGCCATGTTGGTGTACCAAAACAATCCTGTGGGATTTGAACGCTTTTCTTATGTTAACACTTTCTTTTGTTCCAATAAATTTGCATAGCTGCTTGCCACGTGAGTGCATACGCTCTATATCCAAATGAATGGTTTTGCACTTGGCCTCAGTTTGAAAAGGAGGCTGAAGAGTAATTCGGAAATGGGCTATTGAAACGCGCTCAAAACTGCAGCTGTAACATTTAATTCACGAATGTTAAAGTAATTAAAGTAATGTATAAAACCTGAGGCGTATTATGTACTCTTACCGGGGACAGCTGCCTCAAAAGGAAACAATAAGTAGCAATGTTTAAGAAAGATACGATTTTTTTTTTTAAGATTAGAAAGCTGCGACAGAAGCTTCTGTCATCTTCCGTTCTGTTGCAATAACCGTTACATTTGAATATATATTAAAATAAAGACAATATACAGTACCTCCCAAAAGTAAGTGCCCGTCGTCCCGCGCTACGTGATTCGCGTCGCGCTACGCGATTCCCGTCGCGCGCTACGCGATTTGCGTAGCGCGCGAAGCTTTAAACAACATTTTCCATGGTTAAACCTTCTCGAGCGATTTTAATACCTTATCGTAACGTCCACAATAGAGCTACAGCTGTAAATACGCGAGCGAATTGAACACCATGGCGATCAGAACACCCTATTGAAAAGTATCGCATGGACCTGACTCGCGATTCGCGATTCGCGTAGCGCGCGAAACGCTACGCGACAGCAAACTTACTTTTGGGAGGTACTGTATATTGATAATTACAAGAGAATAACTGCGAGATAACATAAATAAAGAAAAATTATAACAATAACTAGTATAAAAAAGCAACAGCATACAAAAATGTATTAAATGTCTCAATATAGTCTTGTACTTGAGGCCAGGTCCAAGGCCTGACCCTATTGAATCCATGGCCTGATTCATCCGCTTGCGGGCCAGGCGCCCGTTTCTCGAAAGTCCCGATAACTTTTCGGGCCGGGAACTGTATTTTAAAAGCAGAACTATTCACATTCCATTTGATTGTTAATATGATCCCTGGGAATTAATTAATGATATGCAAATGAGTATATATAAAGGAAAAAACTGGCACACTTTATCCCTTTCACTTCACTTTGTCCGAGACGAAGGGCGATAGGCGACCCACACACCCATCCGAGCGAGTAAGTAGGGTTCACAGTTCCCCAACATTCATTTTGTCTTGGGCTTGTCTCAGGTCAGATTGATTCCCCATACCTTATTATAATGTCATGAATAACAATACCCAGGACAGAATATTATACAATAGGCCATTTGCACGATGACGTCATATGACTACAACTACCAGAATCCTTCAGTTTTTTGTTTTGTAGTGCAAATTAGGGCTATTGTTATTTAAACCGCACTGGGATTACAAAATTTAAATAAAAAAGGAAAAACGAAATGAATTCTGGTAGTTGTAGTCAAATGACGCCATCGTGCAAATGGCCTATTCCAACTAACATTTAGGTAAAAAAGTTTACCTAAGCAGCGGGGATCCGAAATCCTGAGCCGGGTTCAGCTACTCATGTGAGTTGTTTCAGCTTGACGTTTTAGTAGCACATTCAATTTATATGATGGACAAATGGCGAAATTAAACGAAATTGATGCTTGACATAACAGGTGAACTTTGGCCATAAATTTCCATTTAGACCTTCCAATGTGTTAATTAGTTTTAAAAAGAAAGACGAAGTGCTGGGTTCTAAAGCAGGTTTGAAGCTACGCAAAGTTAACATTGCTACGCTGAGGTATGTGTAATACTGAATTCCGATTTTAGTAGTAGATCATGTCGGTTTGCATAAGCAATAAAAAACGTTAAACTTTTTATTCATTGGCGAGGGAGAGTTTATATCATAACCTGCTCATCTCAATTAAACACAGACAACAAATTTAAACAAAAGAAAAACAGTCATGGCACAATTCATGGATTCTCATGAGATTTACTTTAAAAATAAAACCTACAAAAAACAATTGGTCATCCAAAAATGATGATGTCCGAAAACAAGAAAAATAAAAACATGAGATTATCTTCTTTAGTTTTACTATTTTAAAACATTTGACTCATTTCGTTTACGTTTGGAACGATATTTGCAACCGAACGTCAGAAATGGAATCCGAAAAATATCAGAGAGATCATTCATGGTTGTTATTGTATTCTCTTAAATTCATTGAACTTTGCGAGACGGATACACATCTTAGATTAAGAACCCACTGAACGTCGCAAACACAGCGACAAATGGCGAAATTAAACGAAATTGATGCTTGACATAACAGGTGAACTTTGGCCATAAATTTCCATTTAGACCTTCCAATGTGTTAATTAGTTTTAAAAAGAAAGACGAAGTGCTGGGTTCTAAAGCAGGTTTGAAGCTACGCAAAGTTAACATTGCTACGCTGAGGTATGTGTAATACTGAATTCCGATTTTAGCAGTAGATCATGTCGGTTTGCATAAGCAATAAAAAACGTTAAACTTTTTATTCATCGGCGAGGGAGAGTTTATATCATAACCTGCTCATCTCAATTAAACACAGACAACAAATTTAAACAAAAGAAAAACAGTCATGGCACAATTCATGGATTCTCATGAGATTTACTTTAAAAATAAAACCTACGAAAAACAATTGGTCATCCAAAAATGATGATGTCCGAAAACAAGAAAAATAAAAACATGAGATTATCTTCTTTAGTTTTACTATTTTAAAACATTTGACTCATTTCGTTTACGTTTGGAACGATATTTGCAACCGAACGTCAGAAATGGAATCCGAAAAATATCAGAGAGATCATTCATGGTTGTTATTGTATTCTCTTAAATTCATTGAACTTTGCGAGACGGATACACATCTTAGATTAAGAACCCACTGCGGAACGTCGCAAACACAGCGACAAATGGCGAAATTAAACGAAATTGATGCTTGACATAACAGGTGAACTTTGGCCATAAATTTCCATTTAGACCTTCCAATGTGTTAATTAGTTTTAAAAAGAAAGACGAAGTGCTGGGTTCTAAAGCAGGTTTGAAGCTACGCAAAGTTAACATTGCCACGCTGAGGTATGTGTAATACTGAATTCCGATTTTAGTAGTAGATCATGTCGGTTTGCATAAGCAATAAAAAACGTTAAACTTTTTATTCATTGGCGAGGGAGAGTTTATATCATAACCTGCTCATCTCAATTAAACACAGGCAACAAATTTAAACAAAAGAAAAACAGTCATGGCACAATTCATGGATTCTCATGAGATTTACTTTAAAAATAAAACCTACAAAAAACAATTGGTCATCCAAAAATGATGATGTCCGAAAACAAGAAAAATAAAAACATGAGATTATCTTCTTTAGTTTTACTATTTTAAAACATTTGACTCATTTCGTTTACGTTTGGAACGATATTTGCAACCGAACGTCAGAAATGGAATCCGAAAAATATCAGAGAGATCATTCATGGTTGTTATTGTATTCTCTTAAATTCATTGAACTTTGCGAGACGGATACACATCTTAGATTAAGAACCCACTGAACGTCGCAAACACAGCGACATCAAATTTGATGAACTGCCATCTGTTTCCATTCTCTATTTTCGCAAACTGCTTGTTCTGCTTTGTTCTGGGAAACAGTTTTATTTATTTTCGTTATATATTTGGTATTTGGTGGCATTTGGCAATATACAACATGGAAATGAGGAAAGCTGAAATTCTTGACCACTAACAGAACTCCACAGGAAGTTCTACCATTACGGAGGATTGACTATGTTGTAATACTATAATCAGCGAGTTTGAGTATCAGAATCAGTGAACTAACACCGACTGACTATCTGCCAGATACGAAACCTGTATAATAACGTAAAAAAATGTATAATAACGTAAACAATAAGGGAAAACATTAGCATTTTTAATATGAGGACGCTGTGTTGATAAGGAAGAAACTACATGTAACATGACAAACCATTCATTTATACTGTCGCTATCATCGTGAACGCTGTTGCCGACGCATTTTCAGCCTTTATGTGACCTTCATGACACTGAAACGTGCAAATTTAATTTTTTTTTTTGTCAGTGAGAATAATAAAAACGTATAGTAACTCATTATTATAACTCATATCACGCATTTCGGCTACATTAAGGTTACAATGTACCTTCGGGGGTGTCTCCAGCATAACAGCTCTAGCGTCTTAAGATTACACTTAATATACCTAAACCCAGATATCAAATTAAAGCTTATAGAGCTGGCTATCTAAATATGGAAACCATTTGCTAATAAAATGAATTGTCGAATTTTTTACGACGTCTAAATTCGAACGTCCGAATCAGCTTTAAAACGCTATAACTCAAAGTGATTATTATATTTTGCTAATTTGATTTGTTCTCGGCTTTCCGGACACGAAGCGCTAAAAAAACGTGTCGACGATTTCCCATATTCAATTGCAGTGAAAAGTTACAGAATATTTTCGAAAAGGGGAGAAAAAAAATTGGAATGATCGCACGGAAATGGCTCTTGACGAAAAAGTTTTCGGAATTAAGAGATTCGCCGACACGTTTTTGTTGATTATATGTTAGCCTAGCTTCTGTCCAAATTTAAGGAAAATCGAACAAATTCCCTTTGAGTTGTAGCTCTTTAAAGTGTCCCCAACAAGCGAAAAATTAACTTTGAGAAAACGGCGCTTAAAAAAAACATATCGCTTAATAAACAAACTCCGCCCACAAAAGTTATACCGTCATTTCTCCGTCAATTTTCACTATTTTTCGATAATTTTTCTTTTGGATGAAAGTTCATTCTGTAAACTTTATTTTAACGCCAAAAAAAAATTTTCAATAAATTTTCGATCTGAAGGTACACTGTAACCTTAATTGTTACTTATTCCAAAATTAAAACTCATACCTCCAGCGAGAACGTTTTATGCTTGGCCAATCACAAGCGAGAAATTTTACCTTTGAGTTTAAAGAAAATTACGGAAAAAAATAAGTTCTTTGTCAGCCTGTCAGAATTTAGTAATTTTGCGCTGTACATTATGACTGACTTGTTATGCGTTTTTATTACTCTTAAACAGAAATATTTTTGTTTTGCATGCAGCCTTAGTATAATGGTCTAGTTTTGAGTTAACCAAGACCGCTAAAAAAAGGACTAAAGACATTGTTACAGGGTTTAATAGTATCGATCTGAAGTTAAAATATTCACAAATGCAAGCGGGAAAGCGCTGGAGCTAATAATTGCATAAAATGTCTTATGTTTTTAATTTATGTCTAGCATTTCATCAAGAAATACCGCGGGAAACTGCAATTTTAGTTTTTGTGCTCGTTTAACGATTTTTGGTAGGACTTTATGCCGTTCCCTGCTTTGTTTTGTTGCGAGAAATGTTTTTTTTAGCTCCAATAATTTAATAAGAGTGAGTCACCCAGGCTTGTCAAACCTTTAAAAAAAAATTCTCGATCGATAAAAAGTTCTCGACCAATAATGCTCCAAAACCTGCTCAAATTTCCAATGATGCGTTTTCTATCATTTTTTGAAAATTATCCGGCACTTTGATGTCCACGAGAATTTCAAGGTACTACAATCATACTTTTGCATCGATTGTTTTCTGCTTAGCAGGGCTTTCAATTTGAAAAATAGTTGTTGGGATTATAAGCTGCTCCGCATCTGAGTTCAGGCTCAGTTTGATGTTAATAATCATCTTGCCTCGGATCAGCCTGTAGACCCATAGTTAGGCTTGCTCAAAAAGATAATAAAATAGTTGGATATTGACGGAATTGTGATCTTTGAAATCATTCATCTCGTGAACTTGACGGAAACCAAATTTTTCTCCTGTGAAATGCACAACTTCACTCGGATTAAAAAAACTCTTCAGTGCGTTGTGGTAATCTTGCATTGAATTTCTCTAAAATGTTAAAAGCCACAAATTAGTTTGGAACGCGTTACTTGCAGAACTAATTTGCTTGTTTTAGTAGCACATTCAATTTATATGATGGACAAATGGCGAAATTAAGCGAAATTGATGTTTGACGTAACAGGTGAACTTTGGCCATAAATTTCCATTTAGACCTTCCAATGTTTTAATTAGGGTTAACAAGAAAGACGAAGTGCTGGGTCCTAAAGCAGGTTTGAAGCTACGCAAAGTTAACATTGCTACGCTGAGGTAAGTGTAATACTGAATTCCGATTTTAGTAGTAAATCATATCGGTTTGCATAAGCAATAAAAAACGTTAAACTTTTTATTCATCGCCGAGGGAGGGTTATCATCTCAATTAAACAGGCAAATTTCAACAAAAGAAAAATAGTCACGGCACAATTCATGGATTCTCATGAGATTTACTTTAAAAATAAAACCTACAAAAAACAATTGGTCGCCCAAAAATGATGGTGTCCGAAAACAAGAAAAATAAAAACATGAGATTATCTTCTTTAGTTTTACTGCTTTAAAACATTTGACTCATTTCGTTTACGTTTGGAACGATATTTGCAACCGAATGTCAGAAATGGAAACCGAAAAATATCAGAGAGATCATTCATGGTTATTATTGTATTCTCTTAAATACATTGAACTATGCGAGACTGATACACATCTTAGAACCCACTGAACGTCGCAAACACAGCGACATCAAATTTGATGAACTGCCATCTGTTTCCATTCTCTATTTTCCCAAACTGCTTGTTCTGTTTTGTTCTGGGGAACAGTTTTATTCAATTTCGTTATAAATTTGGCATTTGGTGGTATTTGGCAAGAATATAACATGGAAATTAGGAAAGCTGAAATTCTTGACCACTAACAGAACTCCACAGGAAGTTCTACCATTACGGAGGATTGACTATGGTGTAATACTATATAATCAGCGAGTTTGAGCATCAGAATCAGTGAACTAACACCGTCTGACTATCTGCAAGACACGAAACCTGTATAATAACGTAAAAAAATGTATAATAACGTAAACAATAAGGGAAAACATTAGCATTTTTAATATGAGGACGCTGTGTTGATAAGGAAGAAGCTACATGTAACATGACAAACCACTCATTTTTACAGTCACTTTTATCGTGCACGCTGTTGCCGACGCAATTTCAGCCTTTATGTGACCTTCATGACACTGAAACGTGCAAATTTAACACGTTAGTCGGTCCAAAGTAATTTCCCTCGAGAACTTAGTTTGCTAACAAACATGAAACTCAAAACAGGTTTGTGAATTGTACTAAAACAACATGCAGCATAAGAAAAAAAATTTCTGTCAGTGAGAATAATAAAAACGTATAGTAACTCATTATTATAACTCATATCACACATTTCGGCTACAATAATTGTTACTGATTCCAAAATTAAAACTCATACCTTCAGCGCGAACGTTTTCTGCTTGGCCAATCAGAAGCGAGAAATTTTACCTTTGAGTTTAAAGAAAATTACGGAAAAAATACCTTGTTTGTCAGCCTGTCAGAATTTAGTAATTTTGCGCTGTATATTATGACTGACTTGTTGTGCGTTTTTATTACTCAAACGTTTGCACGAATGAAGTCAGATTGAGTGTCAAATGTCTGCCTTATGTTTTTAATTTATGTCGAGCATTTCATGAAGTAATGCAAACTGCAACGTGACTTTTTGTGCTCGTTTAACGATTTTTAGTGGGAGTTTATGCCAATCCCTGCTTTGTTTTGTTGCGAGAAATGGTTTTTATGAGTCGTCCAGGCTTGTCAACCTTTAATAAAAAAATTCTCGATCGATAAAAAGTTCTCGACAAATAATGCTCCAAAACCTGCTCAAATTTCCAATAATGTGTTTTCTATCATTTTTGGAAAATTATGCAGCAGTTTGGTGTCGAACTTCTTCCACGTGAATTTTAAGGTACTTTTGCATCGATTGTTTTCTGCTTAGAAGGGCTTTCAATTTGAGAAATAGTTTTTGGGATTATTAGCTGCTCCGCATCATCTGAGCTCAGGCTCAGTTTGATGTTAATAATCATCTTTCCTTGGATCAGTTTGTAGACTCATAGTTATAGGCTTGCTCAAAAAGATAATAAAATAGTTGGATATTGACAGAATTGTGATCTTTGAAATCATTCATCTCGTGAACTTGACGGAAACCAAATTTTCCTCCTATGAAATGCACAACTTCACTCGGATTGGAAAAATTCTTCAGTGCGTTGTGGTAATCTTGCACTGAATTTCTCTAAAATGTTAAAAGCCACAAATTAGTTTGGAATGCGTTACTTGCAGAACTAAATATTTTAACTATTCATTTTAATGATGTTTAAAATCATCGTTCGTAAATCCAGATCATTTTGAAAATTGTGCCAAACTCAGCTAGTGTTTGTCAGTTTGTTCTGATGAAAGAATACAGGTGGCTTGTTGATCGCAGGCAACAGTTTTTGACCTCTTGCAAAAAAAATTAATTAGCAGCGATATCTGAAGTCTGTAAATTATCAAATGCGAATAAAATTTACCATTTTCAAAAGGGAGAATCAAAATTTCAAAACATGTTTTATATGAAATTATTATCATTGGCACAAACTGCAACGAAAATTTCCCCTAGAGTTAGTTACCTGGACTGTCTCGAACTGCCTCGCTCCTTGGTCTAGACTATGTAATATGTCTGACTGTTAGTTGCCTATCCCGTAAATTGTGGTTGTCTTTCAATTGTGTCTTGTCATAATGCATCAGTCAATTGCATCTAATGCTCACCCCCCAGAGCATCAATCGGGCATTTGATCACGTTCGAATCCCGTGGTCTAGCATTAGCTTACTCACAGTGTACACCGGGATATTCGACATCCTCGTGTTTTCAACAACGAAGAATCCTGGATAACTTTTCCAGAAATTTGTTGCGAACAATGGGTCACTTAAGAGTAAAACAACTTCTCTGTTTTCTAAGTGAATGCCTTAAACAACTTTTCGATGAGTCTAGATTGGCAGAATTTTCCTTTTTTTTTGGCTATAACCCGGGACATTTGCACAGCCTTTTTGTCCCCGCCATGGGGTAATAGCATTTTGTGAAAACATTTGGCAAAAGCCCAGGGGTTGTCTCGGGGGCAACAATGGAAATGCTGGAATGGCCTGATGCACAAAATCGCTTCTAATAAGCCATTTTCGTATTTAAAATTACCGCTGAATTCAAACGCCAATGACACATTGATACAGGGTTAGACTCGACCTGATGTCAGAAATATTCACAAATACCGGCAGAAGGTGCGTGAAATTTGAAAATTAAACAATAGACAGAGCTCTAAACAGGTCATCTTCTCGCCTGAATTTGTGAATTTAACACTTCAGATTGAGGCTAACCCTGTAAAAATGCGTCTTCAATGCTTTCATTCAGCGACCATAGCGAATTCGAAACATTTTTTTTCATTTTTCATTTCATTTTTATTTTTCACATTTTATTTATTTTGCCATTAATCACATTAAAATATATATATATATATATATGTATATATAATAATAATAATAATAATAATAATAATAATAATTATAATACAATACACTAGAAATTTATAATAACTTAAAAGACGATAGACTACAAAATGTTTAATGTGGTAGTGACAAGGAAGCCTATATAGAAGCCGGGGGCTTATGCACTATAGGCTTCCTGACAATATAGAATACACCATACGAATTATGAGGACAGCATGAAATATAAAATGTATTATTTTAAAAAGAAAAGAAAAGAAAAGCAAAGAAGAAGTATGTAGCTCAAAAAAGAGTATTTTTGACTAAGAACTAAGGAAGAAGGAATTTTTTAAGTATTTTGCCAAATAAAGGGATGCTTTCACTGTTTTGAATTTCATGACTTAACGAGTTGAAAAACTTAGGTCCTTGAAACCGAATTGAGAAGTTTCGAATATTTAGTTCTACAGGGAGGTATGTAAAAAAAGGTTGCAATTTCTAGTATAATGAGAATGAAACTGGCTTGCAAGAGTAAACATATTACGAAAATAATTAGGAAGTAAACCTCTTTCTGAAACTGGACTATTAAAGAGTTTATTTGTAAATGTTTTGTCTTAAAGCCTCTAGGATCTAATGGATGAAAACTTGAATGATCCAGTACCACCAGAGAAACCTGGTGACGAGGAATTACCATTGATTCCTTTGAGTCCTGCACTGAATCGGAGCCAGCGAGCCAAAGCATTGAGTCAGCTGTCTCTCCAATCAGTAGGAAGCAATTTATTGGGTGCGGTATATGGTGGCACAGACACTGGAGGCTTATCGGTACTTGAGAAAACTCCTTAATAGGATTCGAACTTTTCGGAATAAAATCTGCCATGAAAAAAAAAACCCGAATCCAAATGTCAAATCATTTCCTGCCATTTTTATATCTGAAAAATTTATGAATTGTAATCTCGAGATGGTTGAATTTTCTTCTGTTAAAATGTGAGAGATTTACCTGGGCTGTAAGTAATAGTAATTGGACTGAGTTGGAGTACAATTCAGGGAGTAATCGGGCGAGTAATTTCAAATCGGCCGAGCGCGTAGCGCAAGGACAATTTGAAATCACAAGCACGATTACCCCTGAATTGCATGCACGACACGAAGTTCAATACTAATTAATCGCATCAATTTCAAAATTCGAGATTAAAAGTTCATGTGGACATTTTTGCACTCAAATCGCTAGAATATTTTCTATCAGTTTGTAAGTACATGTAGGAGGAAAACAGCAAAAAAGAACCCATTCAAGTGCAACTGATTGACGCGTGCGCAATGTAGGTGTCCAATTACAGCTATCCAATTACAAAAAGTTGTAATTGGATAGCTGTAATTGGACACCCACCTGGCCACGCGCCAATTACGTAAGCAGTAGGCGCGGATGACCAATCACAATCGAGAATTTTGTTATTGATACGTCAGCGTGCAATCGCGTTTTAATTATTTCATATAATTGTCTATAAAACTTGTCAAAGTCCGCGGGAAATTTTACAGACAAATGTAGGGAAAAGGTAGAACGCTATTACATGCTTTGTAGCCCAGGTAGATCGCCCAAATTTTTGCACGAAAAAAAAATATTTTGCTTCATACCTCAAGTTTACCATTCATATTTTTTTAGATATAAAATTTGCCGAAAATCATTTGACATCGGACTCCGGTTTTTTCCCATACCAACATTTCGTGACCTGTTTGCGCCATTTTCAAAATGGCACAGCGCCAAACATTCAACAAAAATTCAAAATTACATTTTATAAAATATTGAAATATAAATTGTACCATTCAAAAGTACTTCCAAAGAGGTTTCATTTGAATGGTCGCACCATAGGATTTCGTTCACAGAGTCAAAAGTTAGAACTACACTACATGTCTCCATAATTGACTCTGGGAGTGAAAGGGTTAAAGGCGTGAAACAATAATCAAACGTCACATGTTTGATTTCAACTGCTTTAAAACTCAGGTTGCATTTAATACAATTAAAATCGTTAACGCGCCTGAAACTTAAAAGAAAACATTTCAAGAAATAACGTGGAATTAATTAAATCGGCAACTTGAAATGGTGATTAACAGCTATTAACGTTTCTACGGACACAAACTGCCTTTTATAAAGCTTTTCCTGGCAGTGTTATTCCTCAGAAAAGACCTTTTAAAACTCGGTTTAACATTTCAAGTGAAATACTTCACATTCTTGTGCATCCGTTGTTAACAAAAAATGGCGGAAACTTCGCACACGTGTAACGTTTGATCGCTGTGGAACTCTAACACATTATGGGGAACTTACTGCATTCATTACTGGCCAATCAAGAGCAAACCCAGATTCAATGGCTTTACTGTACGCACGTGTTCTCGCGCAAGTTTTTTTGTCGAACTCTGACTGATTAAAATATCAGCAAATACAGCAAATATCAGTTTGAAGCAGGAGAAGCAGTATTAATTTAATGTTTTTGCTATAGGCAGATGAAAATGGAGAACATCTTGACAAATTACACTGGGCTTGTCGGAATGGAGACGAGACGGAAGTTAAAAACATGATTAAAAATGGCGCTGGTAATGTGTAATATTCTTGTTTACTCAGACAAAATAGGAACAAGGAAAAACATCCCAAATTTCATTTTGTAAAATATCGGAAAACAACAATGCCACAGAAAAAAAAGTTGGACAACATGATAAATAGTACTACAGTAAGGTCAGTGTCCACAATAAACACTGCAGTGCTAAATACTTCGATACTTGAAACAAATTGAGCAGTTTCAAACTCAGAGAAAGAAATTGCACAATAAATTCACCAAGCTCCGATCAACTCTCATAGACGCTTGTTTTCGCAGGCTGCTTGTTATGCTTTACAGTGTCCCAAATTACCACTGTGGGGCTAAAATAACCTCACTTTTGTATCAAAGGTTTTGAACCAAACTTCATGTGGGAACCAGGCAAATGCAAAACGTTTACATGAAGCCATTTTTCTGCAAGCAACAAGACTCGATTTATTTCACAAACCCAAAGACGATTTAACGACTACAATTGTAAACAAATAACAAAAAAAAAATAAGTAAACCTGAAGTGGTGCTAGATTTTATTGAACTTAAGTATGTTAAGCTTTTTAACTTAAGCATTGTAAATTAACGTGCCTAATTAAAATCCGATTGGTGCCTTCAGGTTTGATTTTGGCCTTATTTATCTGTTAACTTAGATGTTAATGTCTTGGACAAGTCCGGACGGACTGCTCTTCATAATGCCATCATGGGACATCACGTGAACATCGTGGAGCTGCTCCTAGAGGCTGAGGCCGACATATCCATTTCGGATCGGAGCCAAGATCCGCCGCTTCACACTGCGGTCCGGACTGGGAATGAGAACCTTGTTAAGGTAACCTATATTTTTGTGTTTGTGGTTTTCTATAAGAAGAGAACTATCGAAAACAAGTAGCACCCAATATCATCTCCGCAAAAAGGCCAATACTTTGCAAATGCGCACTGCCAAATTATCAGAGCAGCGCTAGCTAGCTGGCTATGCCATGATGAAAAATCGTAACAAGGTCGAAACCGCTGTCCATGGGTGCCAATACAGGGATATATGGCTGTGTGTATGTATAATTCTTTCACTCCCCGTTAGAGTCAATTTTGGAGACATGTAATGTATACTTCTAACTTTTGAGTCTGTCGACGAAATCCTATGGTGTGACCATTCAAATGAAACCTCTTCAGCAGTATTTTTGCATGGTACGTATATACATTGAAGGACACAATTGCACTGCATGTCAATTGAAGGACACAATTGCACTGCATGTCAATTGTACAACGCAGAGATTTAAAGTGTAACAATAAGGTTTAGCGTTCGGGAACAATTAAAAACAAGAATAGACGGATAATAAGGCTGAGAGATCTTTTCTTAACTCTTAGCTCAGAAGAGGATGAGAAAACAGAGACTTCAACAAAACTGGTTCAAAACATGATCGCAAAACTCCCATGCAACTCACATGTTCCGGGCCGGTCAAACGAACGAAAGCTCTTGTGACCACTTGTGTCAGTTATTGTTATTGTTATTGTTATTGTTATTATTGTCAGTGTTCTTGGAAATATTTAAACATGTTCAAATTCGGTTTTCGAAAGTAAATGACAGCGTTCGCCGGAAAGTTAGATCTCGTCCTTCTTTAGTTGGACTTTAATATCAAGCCCTACAACTCTTCCTCTCAGAAAGTATTTGCTTACCGGAAAAAATGCTCTGATTTTTTCAGGCTTTTCTTCGCCGCGAGGATTGTGACGCAAACATTTCAGGAAATGGATCCCAGACCGCGCTTCATATTGCCGCCGAGATGAATAAAGTGTCCATATGCAAAATCTTGGTTAGTGGCAAAGTTACGAAATAAACGTTCTGTGTATACATGTATCAAAGACTGACTGATGTTTAACAGTTATAGTGCGAAAGCGAAGCGCTTTATCACCGGATACTTAGCCGACGAGGCCGAAGGCCGAGTTGGCTAATATCAGGCGATATTGCGCAAGTTTGAGCACTATAATTGTTTTATAATTCAACACATTGATAACAATTAAATCACAGTTTCCAGAAAAAATTCATCGAGAATTTTATTAAGTAAAAGGGCTTACAAAAATATTTTGCCTAGCGCCCTTTCTCACACAACAAGCGGCAAATGTCGAAAATTTTGCTAAGCTAAAATTAATTAAGCGTACACAATTTGAGAGTTTCTACGAAGAGCTTTTGTCTACGTAAAGAACGGGAAAGCAGAGTAGTGACTATACGAATTAAAACACAGTAAAATGGCATAGAATTTCTATGGTCATGTCGGTTTCGTGTCTTAAAAAGTTCAATTCAGAATCAAAACAAATTGAAAAAACACACGGCTACCTAAACATAGCGGCAAAAAGTTTAAAAGAACTGGAGCGTGGACAGTATGTCTTACAAAATTTCACAGCTAAAGGATAAAAGAAACGGTTAAAACATCGTTACCTGTAGTTGATGTGGCTTTTTAGTCCCTTCCATCAGCACCAAATTTTCAAACATCGAAGTACATGCTGAGTCCATCGCTGTCGTTTACAAACTTGCTCGTTTTAGCTCCTACGGCCGTAATGGCGAGATTGTTCAACTTCAATCCGCTTAAAACAAAGATCAGCAACTTTTCTGAGGAAGTATCAAGTTTATATCATATTCCAGAGGTAATTACTATAAAGCATTTTCCGAAAACTGTGCTCTTTCACTCAATCCGTATTGAGCGGTTGAACTTTGAACCAACTTGGACACAACGCGAAAATTTCGCGCCTTTTTTGTCCAGTCATGTGATCAATAATTTTTCTCTTTTCTTTTCTTTTTTCTTTCTTCTCCCTTTTTATCTAATAGTTCACGCATTTTTTCTCCAAAAAAATACGAAATTGCAAGCAGCAGTCATTTTCACTTTCCTTCAAAATGCGAAATTTACCTCCATCGCTGGATATGTCATGTAGACCTAAACGTATATCGAGAACTTTATGGCCTTATTTGGGTAGTGTATCAATGTGTTGAATTATTATATGATATAAACGCATTAATAATTGCATGTCTAGAACACAAAGGAAGTCACTACCGTGAAGGAGGTTTGGATACCCATTCTTAATTTGCATAGGTTTTGGCGATTTTATTCCTTTGTTTTCTCCGCATTTAATGATCAGTTTGAGAAGTTATTCAAAGGGGACAAACTTCAAATAAATGTGGCTAATAAACATATCTGAATTTCGTAACTGTTCATCAGTAGGATGCCTAAAATGTGTGCAATTCCACAATTGGATTCGGCTCCATTATATCAAATACTCGATAGAGTGTTTCATCAGGTATCCAAACACCTCGAAATGGGTTAAAAAAAACTCGGCTGCGCCTCGTTTTTCGACCCACTTCTCGGTGTTTGGGTATCCTGATAAAACACTTTTCCTCGTGTTTGATATATTACCTGAAAGGGAATGGCTAGTTAAAGGGTAGGGTTTAAATCAAAGGGAGTGAGAGTGGTGGACTTTACCGTAATTGGGATTGGGAGATTGGGAGTTATAGCGCCAGACCCTAACCCTTTCACTCTCAGAGTTAGGCTTTTACACAAGTTGCTCGGCAACTTTTTGGCAACTTTTGGCCTTTCGAGCAACTTTTGAGCAACTTATGGTTTCGAGCATTTTTTCGGCAACTTATGGTCTTTCGTGAAAGACCATAAGTTGCCGAAACAATGCTCGAAACCATAAGTTGCTCAAAAGTTACTCGAAAGGCCAAAAGTTGCCAAAAAGTTGCCGAGCAACTTGTGTAAAAGCCTACTCAGAGTCATGATGGAGACATGTTATGTAATTCTAACTGTTGAGTCTGTAGACGAAATCCTATGGTGTGACCATTCAAATGAAACCTCTTCAGCAGTACTTTTGCATGGTACCATTTGTTCTAACTTTTGAGTCTGTAGACGAAATCCTATGGTGTGACCATTCAAATGAAACCTCTTCAGCAGTACTTTTGCATGGTACCATTTGTTCTAACTGTTGAGTCTGTAGACGAAATCCTATGGTGTGACCATTCAAATGAAACCTCTTCAGCAGTACTTTTGCATGGTACCATTTGTTCTAACTTTTGAGTCTGTAGACGAAATCCTATGGTCTGACCATTCAAATGAAACCTCTTCAGTAGTACTTTTGCATGGTACCATTTGTTCTAACTTTTGAGTCTGTTGAGGAAATCCTATGGTGTGAACATTCAAATGAAACCTCTTTGGCTGTTCTTTTGCATGGTACCGCTTGTTTTCAATATTTTACAAAATAAATTTGGGATTTTTCTTGACTTTTGATGTTTGGCACTCTTGGAAGTTAAAGGGTTAAATGTCTACCTGAGAGTAATGTACATACTTGAGTGTAGTCTGGTTTTGGTAAGGAGTTACAATTTAAAGGGGTATGTTTTGGGAAAATAGCAAACCCGAACCCAACACCCCTCCCTCCCAACCAAATTTACGTTAATTTATTGTTGCCCTCAGACTACCTGATCACCAATACAACATTGGATAGGGGTGGGGGTGGGGGGTGAATATCACTTTAAAAAAAAATGACCTTATGGTATAAGTTTAAGAAAAGGTAGCCAAAAGTCGTTTTGGACAAAGTGTCTCAAGTAATTTAGACGTCGATTGTAGGCTTTAGGACGAACGTACCGGCAGACATTGTTCTACATGATTGAAGACATAAACACTATTAGACATTATGACGTATCCATGTAGAATTTTCCTTCAGTATAGCCCTGGCCCTGAGGTTAGCTGAAGTATTGGCCGTTGGAGATTTTCACATGATCTGCTGCTTGCCAGGAAATTCCTTGCCGCCATTTTCTTGATCGAGAAGATTCTGATCGAGAAAGAGATTGACGATTATTGTCGTAGTCACACCTTATTAATCATGAAATAGTCACTTTACTTGAGGGGGTTGTAAATAGGAGTGTGCTAAAGCAAGCCGTTTGTTTTATTCGTCTAAAAATGGTTAGAACTTCACGTGGCTCGGATGAAAACTTAACGACTGTGACTGTCCAGGTAGAGTCTACCTTCTATAGCTCAGAAGGAGGTCGGACACTTATTGAGAATTATATAACGTAATGTCGACACTTACAATTTTATTTTCAATAAATGTTTAAGTGTAAAAAAGAAAATCTAAAATCCCCACTCAGGATTGAACCTGTGACCTCAGCTAGGCTTAGGCTTACATAGCCTACTGCACCACTGTACCACCTAGCTTCTCTGGTTGCTTAGTGCTAAATTTAACTATATATACTGCTACCCCTAACCTCAACTGAAAGCTAACCAGTTACTCCGTTATGTAAGTCTCAATAAGGTGTCCGACCTCCTTCTGAGCTATGGAATCTAGATTTTTCCGACTGTCCAACCAGCCATATTTCCAGCATGAGATCGGTACCTGCACAGTTGTCAAAAATTGGCTGTTAAAAACCCAGTACTCGTATGAATGTTTTCCCAGTATTCGCAGAAAAGAGAAAGAAAAGAAAGCTACAATTTTTTTTCTTTAGATGGAGAAGGATGCCTCCCCAGACTGCTGTGATGACGAAAAGATGACACCGCTGACACGAGCCGTGGACAAAGGAGCCTGCAGGACTGCGGAGTTTTTCTTTGAAGATGGTCAGCAGTTTTTAAAACTTTGAAGTGATATTTAAGTGGCTCGGTGGATCGGCGGATCGGCGGATCGGCGGATCGGCGGTCAACTCGACTGACGAGCCGCCGACACGGCGATCCACTGAAATATATACCTTCGTCGTTCTTTGAGCACTGAAGCTACCTTCCTTCTTCGTTTCTTTAAAACACTTAACTCGACTAGCGAGCCAACGAGTCACCAAAGACATGTACCTTCCTCGTTCTATTATATTCTCCTTGTAAAGCCAATTGGTACCAGACCACGAATTTTAACCCCTCAAAACCACGACTACTATCCCCGTCACATTTATATTAGTAAAATTTCAATATTCAAACACGTACTTTTATTCTTAGCTAAAGCAAGACAGAAGGATATGATGAAGGATGTGCTTAGTAATGTGGATTCACAAGGCTGCACCCTTCTTCACTTAGCAGTCGATAGTGGAATTCATGCCGTAAGCAGCCTTCTTGATAAATTTCTTCTTTTAATTTCATTATGTCTTATGAGTCATTCACCTAATGTTTGCATTTTTTTATTTTAGGCTGTGGAACTCTGTCTTAACAATGGAGCTATTATTCGACAACCAATGGTATGTGACTAGGAGACCATAACCCGGAATGATCTACACCTAGCGAAGTTCTTACAAAGGGTGCTGCTGGCGACTAAAGTTTGAACCCAGGGATACCATTAGTTTATCAAGCGTGAAGTCCTTAAAAGGACCATTGCTGTACCGACTGACGTGTGAAACTGATTAGGAGTATCAGTAGTAGTACGTCATCATCCCGAATGGCGGTTATCTTGGATCTGCCATTTTTTGTTAGAAAAGCACCGAAATTGAGTCAAACTGAATCAAATTCGAAAGAAAAATGCTCAAATGATCTTTAATTATGAAATTTGCTACAAGAAAGTTACAAATGTTCCATTTAAACGACAATTTAAGCAGAAAATTCAAAATTTGGGTAAACCCGCTTGTCTAAATTATGTTGTGGTTGCCATGGAAACGTCACATGTGGGTATAAGTTAAATGCTCCTAACGTTATAAACGTTCAAAGTCAGCGCTGGCACTCAGTTCTCCCCCCCCCCCCCCCCCCACCCCCACCGGACTAGATAGGGTTAAATGACTGTTCTTGGTGACTTGTGTTTGAACCAAGGATTCTCAGTGTTCTGCTGTCTAGTATTATCTTTCAGGCGAAGGTCAGATTTACTCTCTGAGTATCAATAGTTAACTGACTGGTGTGATCGACGGGGTGATGGTAGGCCTGTTTGTTTTTCCCTTTACTTCATGGAATAACTACTCACCAGGGACTAGATTCCATAGTTACTCGCGAACAATGAGTGGGTTCTTCGACGTCCTCTACTATTTATATATGCTATATCTGTTCAGTATTTCCTTACTAGGATTCTTGTACCAGCCCAAATTGTGTTAATCCTCTTTAATGATTTATTTAGGAGCATGACAGAAGAACTGCCTTTCATTTGGCGTGCGACATTGGAGCCCTAGAGATAGTAAAGCTCTTTGCGTCTAAAGATCCCAAAATTTGCGAAATTACTCTGATTGACACACAAGGCTTGACACCATTGCACCTGGCTGCACTCAACAATCATCCAGATGTGGTGCAGTATCTGTTGGAACAGGTATAATGCGACAGACTCGCACTCACACGTTCCTTTTTATGCACACATGCAATTATAATCAGGCCTCAACAAGGTTTCTTAGGGCGCGTTTTTTGGGACATATTCTGGCCATTCCAAAAACAGAATACCTCTAATTATTTCACCTATTCCTCTCGTAAAATATGAAAAGAAGTCACTACTTTGACTATATGCATTTGGAAAAAATGTGGCTTGTCAGAATGTAAACAACATAGTTTTGTTAGCGTATTCTGATTTCAGAATGACCAGAATATATCCCAAAAACGCGCCCTTAATGTTGCATTGCCCTGGGCCAATCTTGTCACGTTGTTCCATCGCATGCTAGCTTTCTTTAACTCATCCAAATCGCCCTTCGCCATGTTTATATCCTTGGCCATTCTCTCTTCCTCTTAGTTTTCATGAGCTTTTCAAGCCCATGCAGCACGAAGTGAGCTGTTCTTGATTGTGTTAAAATATCCATTCTCAATGTGTGCCCATGGCAAGTGTCTCTTTCATCTTCATTTTAGATTGTCATCAGCATATTTTATGTTTTATAGAAGAAAATTGGAATATAAGTTTTTAAAATATTGTAAGACAAACAGCACCTGAAGTAATAATTTATCAATTCAGATTATATTCCAACTTTGAGACCGTTCTCGTAGTATTAAGCGATAAAATAATGATCGAAAAGCCCTTGTACGGAGGCCCTATTATCAAATCGCATTGTACTGTATAGCGCTGCATTGTATTTATTGTATTACAAAAAGTCGGCTACATGTCTATTTCCCTCGGAGTTCTCTAATGACAGCCATATTCATTCTCGAAATTCCTGCTTCCATGCCGTTTCTATTTAAAAACTATAATAACGACAAAACCACAGCGACAAACCAATGAAGAGTGCCGGATCAACGAGCGTTGCTCACGCAAGCTCGCACGCTATGCAAACCATCTCACCTTTCTTACAAGGTGTATTAAGAATCACATTATTCCACGAGACCTTCGGGTCCGACCACCAGTTCCAACTAAAGGTGCTCCCAGAGTAGCCGAACTAACCTCTATGAGGTTTTTGAGGGAAAGAATACGACTGACTCAGAAAGCTAAGGGAGATGCGAAAAGAGAAACCGAGTCTACTGCCAGGAGCATAACAGCCGCTCTTTCGGCAAATGACGCCAGCGAGTTACTCGAAAAGATCAGAGTCAATACTCAAAGAGTATTTAATGCCACTAAAGATCGGCAACAACGCAAGTTTCTGAAACTTGTACAGGACACTAGAACGCCTCATGTCGACCATACACCACAAATCGACAAAAATATATGATAAAACTTTCTTACGCATGTGCATGAGTATAGGCTGCTTGTAGCCTCTTGTTGTAGTAATTTGAATGAAAAAAGAAATATGATGTTCCTTAATCCTTTACAAAATTTGGTCGTATAGTGTAGTTGGACTTTCTTTTTCAAACCAACCCAATAAAAATCCGAATATCAGACAAACTGATACCATCGCGCGGGGTATCTACGCGCGGGGTCTACATTTTAATAAAAATTCTAACGGTATTCTGTGCAACACTTAATTTCTGATATTATTTTTAGGGCGCCTCAGTGGACCCCCGTGACAAATTTAGCCGCACCCCTCTCTTCTTAGCAGCTGAACGTGGTGGAACAAAGAGCGTTAAGTTGTTGATGGATAATGGCGCTGACGTAACATTCAAAGATGTACATTTGCGATCTTGTGTCAGAGTTGCTGTAGGGCATACAGCGACTATGGAAATGTTACTAAAGGTAATATACTGCGAGCCCGCTTGCCGCTCATCACTTGCAATTCGCGCGCTCGCTCACCTTATAAAAGAAAAACAAGAGACTGCTCGAAATCTACAAAGGTTACCAATATGAACTATAAATAAGCTTCTTATTCTTCAAAAACGTGCTCTACGATTAATTTATTTTGCTCCCAGCTATGCTCATGCTATTCCTTTTTTCTACGAATGCAAAGATTTTACCGGTAAGTATTATCTATTTTGATTCTGTAGGGAATATGATGCATGATATTTGGAAGGGACTTGCTCCCCCGTCGTTAAGAAAGATCTTCAGTAGGTCAGATGAAATTCACAGATACAATTCAAGGCATGCTGTTAAGTGTAATTATTATCATAAAAGTTGGAAATTTATAAGCGCTCATTTTCAATAACTGGAGCAAAAGTATGGAACCAAATTCCTCCCGACTGGAGAGATACGTCTAAATCTGTCTTTAAGAAAAAAATTCGAGGATTTTTATTCGATACACTTTTGGATAGGGATGACTATGTTGAAGTCGATACCTTAATTCAAATACAACACTTAAGCTCTTCCAAATAGATGTAAAGTGTGTATTTTATTTCTCTTAAATTTATTCTTACATCTAGGTTTTCTTATATTTTCTTTCTTGTCCTCTTCACCTCCCGCCTCGATTAGCCTAAGCTAACCGCGGGTTGCGTGAAAAATTTCCTTTTTTCTTTTTTAGTTTACTTAATTTATTTATTATTATAATAATTTATTTATTGTATTTGTAATTTTAATTGTAATAATAATTGTAAAAAAATAAAGTAAGTTGTTATAAAATAAAGTAAGTTGTTGTTAAAAACAACAATACATGAATTTTCAAAATTGCGTTTTCATATACCCAGTGTTAAATACTAGTTGATCTACATCATGACTGAACGCTAAGATGGTTTCTTTTAATTTATATGTAAACGTTTGTAAAGTTAAAGGTTTAATATAGATTCGTGATCAAAATTCGTCAACTTTGTATAATACTGGTTTTCTTTTATATATTAAGCAGTTTAATATAGAATAATAAATTTAAAATTGTGTTGTCTAATGAAACCTGTCTGCAGATTCGGCGTCAGGAGCATGTTTAAAAGTTAAAGGCATTTGATCACCTAGATTGGAGCATTTGAACGGCTTTTTGGCTCGGGGAGGGGCCAATTTGAACACTAATTTTCTAAAAAATCAAATGCCCGAGGGGTTGCCCGGGGGGGGGATGTTGAAGCTTCGATTTGATCGATACATAACGAAAGTCATTCCCAAGTAATAAGCGGAACGCGCTGAGTATTTTGACTGTAACTAACTATATCTTAATCGGAAACTTAAAATTTAGCTGCACTAATCCTAGATTATATTTAATCCTGGATTATCGTTAATCGGCTTTTCAACAGCCAGACCCAGATAATAAAACCCAGAAATCAAGCTGAACAAACCGGTATAGAGCCGGAACAGGCGACGTATGAGTACATCTAACAAAAATAATAATCAAACAAAACATTTTTTACACAGAAAAGCGAAGCCTTGTCGTTAATAACAGACAAAGACATCACCGGGTTCACTCCAGTACACTATGCTGCAAAGAACGGTCATCTTCAGGTAAGAATAGTCATTGTTATTGTAAAAAAAGTCAAAAACAAAAATATATGCTCTACCCGCAGATGGCTTAAAGTAAGAAATAATAGCGGAGCTAACTCTCGCGAACCGAAGGCCCGCTACGAAGCCCCATACTCATAGAACCTATGCCCGTCATTTCTCATGGACATGGCTAGCGGAATGTTTCGCAGGTGGTGTCTGTAACGTGTGTGCGTCCGAGTGTCGCGCAAGGCTAGCTCGCGGGCG
Organism: Cladopsammia gracilis; assembly: GCA_022457155.1. Taxonomy (NCBI): domain Eukaryota; kingdom Metazoa; phylum Cnidaria; class Anthozoa; order Scleractinia; family Dendrophylliidae; genus Cladopsammia; species Cladopsammia gracilis. Next base: position 388,976 of record JAJGOT010000531.1, on the reverse strand, counting down.
CGCATGACGTCGCAAAACATGCGCGTATGACGCCACACAACATCCGGGATCTTAGCAATTTTGAAACCAAAGTGAGGCTTTGTTTTTCGCGCGGCAACAAATGTCAGGTCAGCGCGGTAAACACTTTGATGTTTTGCTTTGTTTAGCGGAGAAAACCCTTTCAAATTACAGTCGTTATTTCCCTGTATTTTTTCGCGTTTTGCTACTCAAAACAGGGATACTAACTAAGAGATACTCAGAAGCCGCTATAGTGGAGGAGGAACTTCATACGTTTTATCAATGCGAGAGGAATGCGGGGAGGTGTTTCTCACTTCGGATTTCGAAACTGAAGAAGCGGAGATGTAAAGAATTTTCAGCAGTCGAGGGACTTAAAGGTAAAACAAATTATATTTTTCGATGGGAATATATGTTGATATCAATCTGTGATTGACTTTTTCTTTGTATTCTTGTTAGTTTTGGAGAATTGTTTTTTTAAAACGTGCTCAAATTCAGTCGTTTCATGATTTCTTTCATCAAAAACAGCTCGGCCTCGATGCGCTATAAATGGTTCGCGTTTTGCTTTTAAACATAAACTTATGGAGATTTGAATAATTTTTTTCGAAAGAAGATTGTATTGTCCATTTTTATGTGTTTGTTCATTCATTACATAGGTTGAAGAGCGATTTTAGGTAAACAAAACAAGACTTGGATTTTATAGTTCTAACTTCACTCGCGTGGCCTTATGCAAATATGTTTGTGTATTTTTTGCAATTTCGATTTCCAAATCAGTTTCTCGGATAAACAACATGTGTATTTTATTCGAAAATTAGTCGTACTAGTTATTCTAGATGGAGAAAAAGTTGTTTTTGTGAACTTTTATACGGTCTAAATGTACTGTGCGGACGGTCGCATAATTCTGTTTTTGAGAATTGCTAAAATTGAAAAATAGCCCGGTCGTCAATCTTAATTCTTGTGCTTCCGATCTTTCACCTAAGTTCAGTTTATCATCGGCCTTCTGTTCAGAGACCTACGCTGTTAGGCTCAGCCTATCTATATATTATACTATAGTAGGCATAAAATAAATAAGTACAGTGTCAGTCTGATACATGAGCAAGATATTGAAAGTGGGGTAGTCCCGCACTTGTCCAAACGATGTATGCGATTCGCTAAGAAAACAATAGATTTGTTCCGCTGGGATAGGGATTAGGGATAGGGGCATTGTTCAAGTGATATATCAATTGTATCGTTCCGAAAGTGAAATATGATTGATTCACTTAGTAAGTACATTCCTTGCAGTCAGTTTCATATGCTACATATTTATCTAGTCGATCCTAAATGTGATCAGATCGCTTAGTCGATCCTAAATGTGATCAGACTCCCCGTGTGAGCGACCTCGTGATCTTAGTGATGACATAAGTATATAGTCATCATTTCATCATCATTTTATTTCAATAGTTTAAATTTAACAAATTAAAGAAATATACAACCTGCATATAGCAAAGCTAATCAAGGCAGGTTGTATAATTTACAATCAAATTAAGCAAACACAAATTATTAGTAAAATCAGGTAAATAATAAATAAATAATTAATTAAAAATAATAATAATAATAATAAATAAATAAAATAAATAAGTAAAATAAATAAATAAAATAAATAAATAAATAAATAGGTATACACACACATTCACAGATAGCTAGCATTTACATGAGTAGTGCAAGAACCTATAACAATAACACATAGAAGATAAAGAAGTAATGATAATAGCTGGAGTCTGATTAATGATAATTGGTAATTTTCAACATTAACGTAGAGACCTCGACACAATCATCCTCATTACCAAGTACCGTGAGTAAAAATTGGTGAATTTTATTTTTGAAAGGTTTTTTCCTAAGCCTACGCAGGTTAGGCTTCAGGCAATTCCACAACTTAGCTCCAAAAATGGAAAACGTCTGTCTGTCTAGTCTGTCTATTTAATCCACTGTCCCTGTAGGTGGGTTTCGCCTGTAGTGTAGTGATGATCACGTCTGCCTTATAAGCAAAAACATATTTTCACACAGAGTATGTTATATCGTGATTTTATACGTTTATTTGCTTTGTTCTTTTGATATAACAGGTCTTTACACAGATCCTATGTGAAAATATGCTTGTTTCACTTAGTAGGAATATTTCTTGCAGTCAGTTATATATGACAATCAATTGAACCTATCACCGTCTAACGGCAACACAAAATATAAATTTACGCGTTAGCCTGCGTGGCAGACGCCAGAAAAAAGACGGAGAGGAGATATTCGAACGTGTTCCCAAGCGCGCGATGCGAACGAAGAGTGTGAAGGGAGCGCCTGCCACGCATGCTACAATTAGCTGCAAAAGTAGTTGAGACACTTTCCTCCACAAGTGCTTTTTTGGAAGAAGTACACCATTGCTACCTTTCCTTACCCTCCCCCCTTATCAATAATATATAGATAGCCCAAGCCTAACAGCGTCGCACTTTGAACAAGCTTAATTAAGGTGAAACTTAACTAAGGTGAAACTTAATTAAGGTGAAAGGTTGGAAGCACAAGAATTAAGATTGACGAACGGGAAATTTTCAATTTTAGCAATTCTCAAAAACAGTATTACGCGACCGTCTGCACAGTACATTTTTATAGACCGTACAAAAGTTCACAAAAACAACTTTTCTCTGTCTAGAATAACTAGTACCACTAGTTTCCGAATAAAATACAGTTTTTGTTTGTCAAAATTTGCCCGAGAAACTGATTTGAAAATCAAAAATTGCAAAAATACACAAACATATTTGCATAAGGCGATGCAAGTGAAGTTAGAACTGTACTATAAAATCAAAGTCTTGTTTTGTTTACATAAAATCGCTTTTCAAACTATCTAATGAATGAACAAACACAAAAATGGACAACACAATCTTATTTCGAAAAAATTTATTTAAATCTCCATTAGTTTACGTTTAAAAGCAAAATGCGTACCATTTAAGCTTAATTATAGCTCATCGAGTTCAAGCTTTCTTCGATGAAATTCAAGAGATCGATACAACTGAATTTAAGCACGTTTTAAAATCAATTCTCCAAAACTAACAATAACACCAATAAAAAGTCACTCACAGATTGATATCAACATAAATTCTCATCGAAAACTTAATCTGTTTTACCTTTAAGTCCCTCGCTTGCTTCCCGCATTGATAAAAACGTAATACATGAAGTTCCTCGAAGCAAGATTTCATCCCTGAAAGCTCGTCTTTTTCCACCAAAGCGGCTTCTGAGTATCCCTTAATTAGTATCCTTGTCTTGAGTAGCAAACGCGAAATATTAAGGGAAATAACGCCTTTAATTTCAACGGTTTTCTCCGCTTAGTAAATTCACAGCAAAACATCCAAGTGTTTTTCTAGCTGACGTGACATTCGGCCGTGTAACCGCGCGAAAAACAAAGCCTCGCTTTGGTTTCAACATGACGTCGTACGCGCATGTTTTGCGACGTCATACGCGCCCGCGAGCTAGTCCTGCGCGAAGGCAAGCTAGTCCTGCGCGACGGCGGCGGCGGATGGCGGGCACACGCGCGCCCGCGAAACATTCCGCTAGCCATGACCATGAAAAAAGACGGGCATCGTTCTATGAGTATGGAGCTGCGCAGCCAGGCCTTCGGCCTGGCAAGTGCTCCGCTATAATGTTGTTTTGTGACCGGCGCCATGTCCAAACCTTTGGCAAACAACATTGAACGGGGTAGGGGGGGTTGTGAGGGAAATATATTCTTCTTTTGTTTTTCGAGGCATCATTTTTTATAAAAGTGAATGTTTTTTGTGAGAGTGTCTCAACAATTGTGCAGCTAATTGTAGATACGTTTGAGATATAGAGAACCAAAATGTGAAGAAATGATAGGATATGATGAGATATTCGGAAACAGCACTAAAATGACGAAACATAGCTGCTTACCAAAAATCAGCATGCTATTCACAGTTCATGTAATATTCATTATCCCACGTTATGACGCTATAGCATTATAAAGACACAATAATTAATGCAAGTTGTGCCATTTCGCGAAGACATCTAGGAACTGGTCGCCCCTTCTCTCCCACCGCTCATTATTCGCCGTACTCCCTGTCATTTTTGCTCGACTGGAGTCTTCCCATACCTTAATGCTAATGACTCAGCAGGGGTGGGGGATAATGAACTATTGCAATTTGGGGATGAGATATTGGCACTTTCATGCTCTGATGACCTGATGACTGCAAAAACACCCCTCAAAATTTGGCTCAGTTCCAAACGTTTGACATCATCACTTTGGGTACTCTATTGCCGCAGAACTGAACCGGTATTGTTGTTTACTGGTGTTAAAAAATTTCTCATAAGTGTATTTTTTTCCAAATTTTGAACCCGGTCAACAGAACATCTTACAGTTTATGAAGCGAACCAAAACTGCCAGAGATGTGGTGTCAGAAGACCTGGACACCCCTCTTCATGCTGCCGCCAGGTAAACACGAGAATTAATCTTGTACCTAGTTTGGAGTGAGGTTTGGTTTTGAAATTATCGAAATTTGTCCAATGGAAAACATGCCCCATATACAGTAATCAATTTGCGCAAAATTATATATTTTAACTAATGAGATGAACTGCCGTTCAGTTAATTAACCAAAGGAGAAAGAAAACTAATTATGTATTAACTAGCGCACATTTTTTCGACCTTCGTGCTTTTCCAAATGTTTATATTTTTTTTTCGAATCGATTGGTTGATCACATTGGACGACTTTCCATGATTGAGCAAGTGTAGTAATATAACGTACAATGTACTACAAATTTCTTAAAAATCTACAGATAATGTTGGAAATATTTGCAAGCCTTTCGGTAACGTTTGAAAATATTCGAATGATCTTCGGGCGGTTTTAGAAATCTTCGATGAAGCTCGAACGATCTTTAGTGATCTTTGGGTAATTGGGTTATTCCACTTAAATGCAAATTAATTTTTAATTATTATATGTTATCCTGTTGTAAGCCGATTTATTCCGTTTGTTTTTAGGTATGGCTGGCTAGAAATAGTCGACGCGTTGCTGTCTGTTCACAATGTTCGCTCTATTAACTCTATTAACGTTAAAAACAACCAAGGAAAGACAGCTTTGCATTTTGCATGCACAGGAGGGCATGACCGAGTCGTTGAACATTTACTGAAGCGTGGTGCTACTGTGCAAAGGTAGGCTGGCAAAATAGGAATCCTTTTCTTTCTTGAAAATCACAAATATATATGACGATATGCAAGCAACACAAGAGGTGATTCAATATACAGGTGTATGTCAGTCATTAGTGGTGACGTTAAGCCGTTGGCCTCATATACTTATATTTGTATACTAATCTTTCTTTGTTAGTATTGTTTTGTTCGTGGTGTGTTACCATGGCCATTTAATTGTTTGTGGTATATACTTTAAAATACATTATTACCATTAATCAGAGATCACAACGACAGAACAGCGCTTCATGCTGCTGCCATGAGAGGATCTAAGCGATGCGTGGATTATATGTTGCAGTATCAACCTCAGTGTATTAATCATCCTGACAAAAATAAGGTATGTAACAGACCGAAATAATATATCTTTACGTGAAAACTAAATTAAGAAAGCAATGTCACAAAGATTTTGTTGTTTTTGGTCAAAACTGTACTAAATATGCTACCAACTACGTAAATATGCTACATATGCGACCAACTGCCTAAATATTATACTATATATGCGACCAACTACCCTTAATCTTACAAGAAATGGTCTTGAAACACACCAAGAGCAAAACTATCCAGTTATTCCTTAAAGGAAGAAAAGATAGTAAAATATAATTTTACGTTTGTTATTTTGTAATCCCAGTGAAGCTTTATAGCCCTTCAGGTAACGCAAAATATTTCGTAAATCGCTTGTAGTCACATTTTTCTCAAAAACTGACGAGCGCAATAAAAAACGATCCCACTCCTCATCGGACTGAGAGGGATGCGGTTAACTTGTCAAAAAAAAAATTATGGAGTTTGGGCCCACTTCGTGATACCAGGGATGGGCTCCTGTCATGCCAGGGATGGGATCCTGCCATACCAGAAATTGGCTCTTGTCATACTATTGTGAGATCCTTTTATATCATGGATGAGATACCGCCATACCAGGGATGGGATCCTGTCAAACCGGGGATGGGTTCCCTCCATACCAGAGACGGGTTCTTGTCATACTAGGGATGCGCTTCTGTCATACCAGGGATAGGCTCCTGTCATACCAAGGATGGGCCCCAGTCATGCCAGGGATGGGCTCCTGTTATGCCAAGGATGGCACCCTGTCATAAACAGGGATTGGCTCCTGTAATGCCGGGAATGGGATCCTGTCATAACAGGTATAGGCCCCTGTTATGGTAAGGATGGGCTCTTGCCATACCAGGTTTAGGTTCCTGTTTAGCAAAGGATTGGCTCCTGTGATACCAGGCATTGGCTCCTGTCATACCAGAGATGGGCTCCTGATGATACAGGGATGGGATCCTGTCATACCAGGGATGGGCTTCTGTCATACCAGGGATAGGCTCCTGCCATTCCAGAGATGGGCTCCTGCCATACCAGAGATGTGCTCCTGCCATACAATTGTGAGATCCCGTTATATCAGGGATGAGATCCTGTCATACCAGGGAAGGGTTCCTTGCATACCAGAGATAGGATCCTCTAATACCAGAGATTGGCTCCTGTAATGCCAAGAATGGGCTCCTGTCATACCAGGTATAGGCTCCTGTCATACAAGGGATGGGCTCCTGTCATACCAGAGATAGGCACCTGTAATGCCAGGAATGGGCTTCTGTCATAATAATAATAATAATATTTTACATTTATATAGCGCGAACCTCTATATGAATATAATCAGTTGCGTTTTACATTTTTATAATCAGAATGAGATCGGACCTCAGCAAGGGATGTCATACAAGGGATGGGCTCCTATCATACCAAGGATGGGCTCCTGTCATACCAGAGACGGGCTCCTGTCATACAAGGGGTGGGCTCCTGCCATATTAGAGATAGGTACCTGTTATACCAGGGATCGGATCCTTTCATACCAGGGATGGGCTCCTGTCATACCAGGGATGGGCTCCTGTCATACCAGGAATGGGCTTCTGTCATACAAGGGGTGGGCTCCTGCCAAACCAGAGATAGGTACCTGTTATACCAGGGATCGGATCCTTTCATACCAGGGATGGGCTCCTGTCATACCAGAGATGGGCTCCTGTCGTACCAGGAATGGGCTTCTGTCATACAAGGGGTGGGCTCCTGCCATACAAGAGATAGGCCCCTGTTATACCAGGGATCGGATCCTTTCACACCAGGGATGGGCTTCTGTCATACCAGGGATGGGCTCCTGCCATACCAGGGATGGGATCATGGGTTCCTGCCATACAAGAGATTGGATTCTATCATACCAGAAATGGGCTCCTGCCAAACAAGAGATGGGCTCCTGCCATACCAAACATGTGCTCATGTCATAGATAGGCTGAACTGCACTACACTCAAGTGCTCGGAATTATTTGAATGTCAATTCAACCCGTATACTGTTTTGGTTTCCGTTTTAGAACACTGCTTTGCATTTGGCTGCCATGAATGGGCATCCAGATGTTGTCTCTTGTTTGTTGTCTTGTGACGATCAAGAGATCCTTATGAACAAAAAGAATCAAAATGCGTTGGACGCAGCTATGGAGGCCGGGATGAAAACTTCGTTACTGGCTATTGCGAGTCACAAGAGGTAGGTAAAGATTGAAAAATAAAAATAAACAAGTCATGTGATAAGCCGAGGAGTTATGATGTTAATCGTTTTAAGACCCCTATATGTAATAAATGTCTCGCCCTGTTGCTGAACGCCTCATCTGTGGTTTATATTAAGCTTTTTGTATCCTACACGTGCACGTAGTACGTCACATGCGCATCACGTGATCAACTTCCTGCTACCTCAAACTAAAAACAGCTTCCATTCTTTACTAATTAGAGTATTTCAACCCCAGGTAGCTTGTACTTTCCTCATTAACTCCAACCTCCAAGTTTTTTTTTTTTTTTTTGCATCTTTCTAAAATCCATTTTTGGCTATGAATTTCTAATCTAAGCACCGAAAAGATGCAACTGTTTATATTCGGACAGATGTGGATCAGTTCTTGTTGAACAATGACGTTAAAGAATGATGTAACAAATTTCGTGATTTGTTCTATCCATTCAATCATTTCTTGTCGTATTTCCCAGCAGGTGGCGAGAGGTGCTTACGTCATCCGCCCCAGGCCATATGGCGCAGATGCAAGCGCTAGTCAAAAAATTTCCTGAAGTTGCTATGGTAACATAATCATTTTTTTCGATCCTATGGTGAAAGTAATTACAACTGCAAAGAGTAGTTAAGCAAAACCAAAGTAACCTTGAAGTACTTTCGACGCTCAATTGAAATTTGCCCTATACCTAAAGAAAACAACGCAAGACCTTTATTGATATTGTTGTTGATAATTTAGTCGGCTGTGTCGTACGTCTTTACCCTGTTTATTAACTGAAATTTACAGTGATAATTGCAACTTTAGACATTTAACTGGTACCTAAATCGCATTTCAACCCAATAGGTACAATGAGTATCCCTGTCACTCATGCGAGTTACCCCTTCCTTCAATGTAAGCATACAGTAACATGTTTGAGGGGTCGTTGTTGAATTCACCATTGCTTGTTATACAGTATAATGTCAGGAAAACCCGTGAAATGCATACGCCAAGAAATTATCAGTAAAATCCAAAAACAATTGTTTGTTTTTTTAATTAATCGGACGCGTTTTCCCTTGTTTTTGGTTCGAGTACTGATTAGTTCGTTACAAATGGAAACAAATAACAAAGATTCTGTTGCCTTTGAGAGACTCCCTGCTTTCCCTTTCCTGCCAAGTTTTCTTCAAATTTCCGCTTTCATGTCCCCATATAGCTTGCACAATACTAATCATTTTTCGATCTCGTTATAAAGTATTATTTTGGTCTATTTTCTAGCGATTTATGGATCAGTGGATGACAAAAGAAGGAAATCCTGATGGCGAAGATTACTCAGTAAGTGTTTAAATTCAATCCTAAACACCTTTTTCATCGAGCTTATAATTTATTGATGAGTTTCCTGCTTTAATTTTATCCCTCGCGTTTATTTTCCTTTGACTAGATAACGTACGATTTTTCCTTGATTCAAAGGGCTCTCACACCTGGTCAAGATTTTTTGATGGTGCTGAAGGTAGCATTTTGGTTGTTTTAAAGCTTATGTTTTTAAAAAACAGAAGCATTATAGCAGCATTCTCTTATACGTTTTGCAATTTTTCCAGGTACATGTATAGGCCATTTGCACGATGGCGTCATATGACTACAACTACCAGAATCCTTCAGTTTTTTGTTTTGTAGTGCAAATTAGGGCCATTGTTATTTAAACCGCACTGGGATTACAAAATTTAAATAAGAAAGGAAAAACGAAATGAATTCTGGTAGTTGTAGTCAAATGACGCCATCGTGCAAATGGCCTATTGGGAAAGACGCTTTTTAACGAGATTTATGGACTAAGTTTCTAACTGATCGACTAACAGACTGAATGACTGACTGACTGACTGACTAACTTACCAAGTGACTGACTGACCGACTAACTGACTGACTGGCTGACTGGCTGACTGACTGACTGACTGAAGATTGACTGGCTGACTGATTGGCTGACTGACTGACTGACGACAGACTGGCAAACTGACTGACTAGTTGACTGACTAGTTGACTAGCTGACTGGCTGACTGGCTGACAGTCAGTCGTCAGTCCTTCGTCATTCAGTCTGGCTTGCTGACTGACTGACTGACTGACTGACTATCTAAATAACTGACTGACTGATTGATTGACTGACTGACTGACTGACTGACTGACTGACTGGTTAGCATGGATGACTGACTGGCTAACTGATTGACCGAATAACTGACTGACTGATTGACTGACTAACTGACTGACCTATGGGATAACTGACTTTAAGAACGATGGACTGACTGACGTCTGAATGGCTGGCTGATGTCTTTCTCACTTCAGGCTGATGAATGGAAGTAGAACGGAATTAACGATCAGTGAAACGACTAATAAATTGATTGATTGATTGACTGATTAATTGATTGATTGATCGATCAACTGATTCTTTAAAAGTTTAGGTGATTGATTAGTCGACTTGGTGATGAATTAATAAATTGGATGATTGATTGATTGATTGATTGATTGATTGATTGATTGATTGATTGATTGATTGATCGATCGATATATTGGTTGATGAAATGATTGATTGATTGATTGATTGATTGATTGATTGATTGATTGATTGATTGATTGATTGATTGATTGATTGATTGATTGATTGATTGATTGATTGATTGATTGATTGATTGATTGATTGATTGATTGATTGATGGATATAGTGCCGAGCAATTGAGTGATTGAGGGATGGATTACTGATCCTCACATACTAATCTTCTCTTTATCACAGACAATGTTAGAGCATCGACGAATTAACTGTCTGACTCATCCGGTTTGTTTCACCATTATGAGCACCAAATGGTAAGTTTCGTTTTCAGATGATCAGATGATGTAAAAAATATTACAGTCTATAAACTTTGAGCCTACTGTCGGGTCAGTTAGTCAGTCGTATAACCGAGAACGAGGTTGCAGAAATAGGTGCGTTGAAATTCAGTTTCTAATAAGGTTCATCTTTGAATCTTTCTCGAAAACACCTTTACATGGGTTTATAAGCACATACCAAAAAATACCACAAAAAGGAGATGTGTGTAAATCTTGAATCGCATCTAGAGGGGGTAAATGTTCTTAGCTAGCCGCTTTATGTTACAGAGATTGGAGGTAACCGCTAGTGCAATATATATAGCTGCTACCCTGGATGTCATGGCGCTCTCAAAGCGGGAAAAGAACATATCTGTTCACCCATGCTATCTTCGTTTTCCCTTCCTTTACAGCAGTTTGACAATCTAGCTACCCTGTTTTGAATTTAGTACGCCTTTGCTTTGAATATGGCGGCTACGATTCCACTGGGCGAACACACGGGAAAATGGAAAATTGTGAACAATCTAAATTTTATACTTCTGGCGTTTTTTAAACTTTAATGTTCGTCGAAAGCTGATTTCGAACCTAGGCATCTCATTATGTAAGTTTGGTATTCCCTCGAGCGGCTCTTCAGTGCGCGCAAGATCCACTAATAAGTGACTAGATTTGTAGACAAGCCTCTAACAATTTCGTCGTTTTTCCTGACCTTCATCCTCTCAGGAAAACGTTTGGATGGAAAACATTGATCCTCAACCTGTCTCTGTATTTCTGCTTCCTGATTCCACTGACCACGCTAGCTCTTACCACGCGGACTAATGAAAAACGGCTATGCGGCATTAATGAAACACTGAAAAGAAAGGTAATCACAATATGTTACTTAGACTTGTCATAGAGTACTCCAAAGAGAATTTTAAAATGCTAATATATATAGATAGCCCAAGCCTAACAGCGTCGCACTTTGAACAAAGGTGAAACTTAACTAAGGTGAAAGGTTGGAAGCACAAGAATTAAGATTGACGAACGGGCTATTTTCAATTTTAGCAATTCTCAAAAACAGTATTACGCGACCGTCTGCACAGTACATTTTTATAGACCGTACAAAAGTTCACAAAAACAACTTTTCTCTGACTAGAATAACTAGTACCACTAGTTTCCGAATAAAATACAGTTTTTGTTTGTCAAAAATTGCCCGAGAAACTGATTTGAAAATCAAAAATTGCAAAAATACACAAACATATTTGCATAGGCGATGCGAGCAGTCCGGGACATATCCATTTCTGGATATATGATGACGTCACCAAAATGGCGTCTCGGGCCTTCAAAGAAAAATCAGTGTACACGCCACTTTTGCGCCCCTAGCATTTTAGTCCCTTTTATCCATCCCATGAGACCAAGCGTTATTTGTAAAGGAACATCAGAGGAACACGCGAAACAAAAGAAAGATGGCGGGCGTCTCTGCAACGCTGAGAAAAAATTGCCGAAAGTGAACTCGACGGTTGCGTTTTGGATGCATTTCGAGTGGAGTGGTCTTTGTTTTCTTGCAAATTTCAGGTATGTAATAATTTTGTTGGTCTTCGAAAAAATTACTTTCAGAAACTAGAGTAAATTTGCTTGTTGTTTATTCAAACAGAATTCATATGCACGATACTTTGGTTCATATGCACAGCCTTTGAAAATCTGTTTGTGTGTTATTTCGGCGCCATTACTGCTTCACTGTACGAGCATTTCGTGGATATCATATTCTAAACTTATCTTTGGTTTTCATTTCTGTAGTTTGTTGCAAATGGAACAGCATTTTCTAAAGACTCGTCGTTTTTGTGGAAAAGAAATAAGCTTAAAAGGAATTAGGCTAATACAGTATTGCCAACAAACAATCCTTTAAATATGCACTGATTGGTCTCTTAACATTTGTTAAGGTATCTTCAAGGTGGTTCCTCAGACAGTGTCACTTCCTTGGATGGTCCAAACTGGATTATGACATGGCAAAGTATGAGGAGACTTTTCAGTGTAACAAACTAAGCCTCTTCAACAAGCATTTCATTGATGGGGAGAAATGTTGGTGTTGAAACACTGTTTGTGATAGCTAAAGAGAGAGCCATGGTGGAGGATATAAGGAACAGCAGTGAGGATGACATTCTTCAAAGAATTTTTGACACAGTGCAGCAAATTTCTGATGAGAAAAAAACTGGCCAGTTTCGGAGCAAATCTTAACAAGTTCAAAAAGGAAAACCTTGTTTTGTTTTATAATGAGATTGTAGAAGAGCTGCAACAATTACAGGCACATAATAGACTGCATATAATGTTGTTGAGGAGGAGGGACCGAGCGAATGATTTTAGGACAATGTAGGTTCTTTGATGCAGGGGGGAAGGGAAGGAGAGAGGTACTAAGGTATAATAGTGACAGGGATGTGCGAATAAAGACAAATTTTTATACCCAAAAAGAGTCGTGTAGACCAAAACCAGACTCCCAAAAAAGTCAAACAACCCAGATCTTGACTCAAGAAAATAATGTCCTTTCTTTCTCTGCAAAAAAATTAGTACCAAAGGGAAAGTGAACAGAATATTCCTAATCCACAGTAAGTCCTCGGATATCAAATTTCAACCCTCAAAAAGGGCTTCGCACATCCCTAACACTATTATACCTGAGTGCCCCCCACCCTCCACCCCTGGGAGTATTATATCAAACATTAGATCAAACACCAAGAAGAGTGTTTAAAAAAAAATGCATGGCGAAGTATTTACAATGAACTTTAGGTGTTTGATCTTGTATAGACTGCTTGTAGTCTGCCATTTCTGTTAACATCCGTTGAGTTGTTTTCCCAGTGAGTTCATTCGTAAAACAATGTGGTTAATCAAAAATAGTTTGGGGCAAGACCAGGTCGTGTGTACATGTTACACATGCAACCCCAGTAACTTTTAGATCTTGTCAGGAAACACTCTGTAGATTGTTTTATATGACTTCACAAACAAAATTATTTTTGTTAAAGAAAGTAAGGATGCCAAAATGAGGAGTGTTTTTTTGTCAGATTTCTAAACATGTCTTGCTGCAATTTCCTGTGTATGAATTATTACAGTCAAAATACTCAGTGCGTTCTGCTTATTATTTGGGAATGACTTCCATTAATTGGGAACGGATTGCATTATTGAAATCAAAATACATACAAAATTCAGGTTTTTCCAACGGTAGCCTCAATCGAAATAACAAATGTTGATTGGTTTATTTACTGACGTGGGTCAAAAGTTCATGGGCGAAATACGCAACCGTTGGTCGCTGTTGGTTTCTGAGAACTCGGTCGGTTGGATTTTATAGGAAATTTTCCTCACTTCTGGTGAAAATTTCTCTTTTAGTACCAGCACACTAGCATTTTAAGAATGCAGAGCTTCTTTACGTCAAAAAATACTCAGTGGTTAATGTTTGTTGAGCGAACAGGAATACAATGTAGGTCAGATGTGTCAAGCCGCCAACTGTTGCCTGCTTTGCATGTGAACATTTGCCTGATGTCAACCAATCAGCATTCATTCTTTTAAATGAGGCTGGCCGTTGGAAGTTCCAATAATCAATTTAAAACCTGAATTTTGTATATATTTTGATTTCAATTATGCAATCTGTTCCCAAATAATGAAAGTCATTTTCAAATAATAAGCAGAACACACTGAGTATTTTCACTGTAATGATTTTGAAAATTCAGATAAAGAGGTTTTGCTCCATAAACTACTGAGGTTTAACTTATTCCCATTTGCTGACTGTAATTGGGCATTATCAAAAAAAGTTTAAAAAATCAGTGTATCTGTTCATACACGTGTACCTGTCAATTACCATGCAATAAAATTGGAGCTAAAATAGCATATTACTGTAATTTCCTTACTATTTTATTAATTTCATTTATGTATATAAATGAATTACATTTTGTTTACTGTTACATTTTAACATACATCTTATTCCAAAATGGCTTTTGTCTCAATGTTAATTGGCCCTTGTTGCCTCAATCGCATCTGCAAAATTCAGAAATTTTAAAACGAGGCAGGAAGGGCCAATTTAAACATGGAGACAAAATAATTATTAATTTATTTTTTGCCATTTTAAAATAAGGTGTATTAAGTGGGATGTGGAGATCATAATATTGAATTGAAGATTTATTCTTCACATAATTTCCAGATTTTGATGATATTTTTCACAATTCTAATGAAACCTCACAGATTTTTTGCAAATTATTCACCATAAACACTGTGAACTATTGAAAAACAATGGGTGGTTTCAGAAAAATATCTGAATCCTCCCCATGGATTGTCATTGTTTTGACTGGAAAAACCTGAAGGCTGAATTTTACACCCAACCTGGAATTTCCAGAGCTGTGGGAGAAGGGGATGGGGATGGTTAAAACACAAAAGGTCTGTGGAGAAGTGAAAATAATCAAATGAATGTGGTTAATACTACATTCTACACTTGTCGATAAAGTGTTTTCGTAGCTGCCATGTTGGAGTGAAACAAAATGATTTTCCTTTCCGAGGAATAAATTTCAATTTTGTAGAAATATTTTTTGTTTCCCTCTTCCAAATTCACCGCTGTGAATACACTACACTGGTGTACAATGGAAGATGTAGTCTAAGTGTGAATTATTAACCTATAAAAAAAGAGTAAATTGATTTTACTCTTGTTCAAAGTGCTTACTCAAAATGCTACACAAAATGCTACACACTGAATTTTAAAGAAAGTGGTTCTTAAAAAATTTGGATTTATTAAAACAAAAAATGTAGCTCGTGTAATATATACAAAGATGATAACTGTGTATAAAACAACTACTTCCACCTTACAAGAAATGGTCTTGAATTTAAATTAATAAAGGGTCTAATACAAATACTTCAATTTCGCGGGGTTCTTGCTCAGTTTCTTGTCCAACAATCGCACTTTTGTCTATTTCTCTGAAAACAGGACTGTAAATGGAGAGCCTTATTTGTCAGTAAATCCTCCGTCCGCCCAGAAGTTCGCAAAGAACGAGCCTCTTCGTTTATATTATTTTTAGAACTTCGGATCGATGATTTACGCGGAGATCGTGATGGGACGAATTCGCAAGACTCTTATTGAGTGCGAGAACAAAGATGAGATGACTGTAGAGATGTTGTAGCTGAAATATACTTATAAATATGGTCAATAAATGAACTTGTTGTACGTATTTTGTGTATTTCAATATGGCCGCTTGGCCAAATTTTTGTTGTGGCCTCATGGCTGGTCCCAGTTTCTCTCGGCCAAATTTGTTTTGTTTTGGTTTGGTTTGGTCCAATCACATCGCTGGAAAATATATATCCAGAAATGGCTATGTCCCGGACTGGCGAGTGAAGATAGAACTGTACTGTAAAATCAAAGTCTTGTTTTGTTTACATAAAATCGCTTTTCAAACTATCTAATGAATGAACAAACACATAAAAATGGACAACACAATCTTCTTTCGAAAAAATTTATTCAAATCTCCATTAGTTTACGTTTAAAAGCAAAATGCGTACCATTTAATTATAGCTCATCGAGTTCAAGCTTTCTTCGATGAAATTCATGCCAAGAGATCGATACAACTGAATTTAAGCACGTTTTAAAATCAATTCTCCAAAACTAACAATAACACCAATAAAAAGTCACTCACAGATTGATATCAACATAAATTCTCATCGAAAACTGTAATCTGTTTTACCTTTAAGTCCCTCGCTTGCTTGGAAATCTGGTTCTGAAATCCGTAGAAAACAAACATCTCCCGCATTGATAAAAACATAAGCTTAATACATGAAGTTCCTCGAAGCAAGATTTTATCCCTGAAAGCTCGTCTTTTTCCACTAAAGCGGCTTCTGAGTATCCCTTAATTAGTATCCTTGTCTTGAGTAGCAAACCGCGAAATATTCAGGGAAATAACGCCTTTAATTTAAACGGTTTTCTCCGCTTAGTAAATTCACAGCAAAACATCAAAGTGTTTTTCTAGCTGACGTGACATTCGGCCGTGTAACCGCGCGAAAAACAAAGCCTCGCTTTGGTTTCAACATGACGTCGTACGCGCATGTTTTGCGACTTTATACGCGCCCGCGAGCTAGCTAGCCTTGCGCGACACACATGTTGCAGACACGCGCCCGCGAAACATTCCGCTTTAGATCACACCTAGTACGGCCTAAAGACGCTGTTGACCCGACTAAACAAGATGGCGTGGTTTACAGAATCCCCTGTGAATGCGGTAAAGTTTATATCGGCGAGACTGGAAGACCTATGCAAGACAGAATAAAAGAGCATGACCGAGACATCGGTATATACTTCATGGTGGTTTTAATTTATGCACGTCAAAGAATCCGGCACTTACTTAGGGCTAAAAACTCATTTTAAAATGGTTAGCTTTTATTTACTGTTATGGATATCACTACCCATAACAGTAAATAAAAGCTAACCATTTTAAAATGAGTTTTTAGGATCCCTATATGATAGGATCCCTATATGGTGTGTTACAATGAAGTATATACCGAGACATCCGTTTCGCCCGTACCCAGACCTCCGCCGTTTCAGAGCACGCCAACAACACCGGACACCACCCGCTTTGGAATGAAGTAAAGTTTATTGATCGTGATCCTCATTGGTACACACGCAGGGTCAAAGAGGCGATCCACATAAGACTTAACCCTAACAACATCAACAGGGACAGTGGAATAGAAATTCCAGAAGCATGGATGCCCACGATCAAGAAACACAACAACAGGAGAGCCGTACGACTACGGACCGCCGAGGGAACAATTCGCCGAAACAACGAGGATCAAAATGCGCCAGTCACAGCTGTTGAAAACCAACCAATCACAGCAGAACATCGTGCTTCATAAGGTGACGCGTAACCAGTCGACCCCATCGCCTGACGAAAACTAGCAGTATGCAGTCGAAACGTCGCGATCCACATCGGAAGTGACTACATCGTGAGACAAACGAAAAAATATTTCTTTACTAGTGTGTTCACCACGATGAACAACAACAACCCTTTTTACGATATTCCGCTAGTCATGACCATGAAAAATGCGGGCACAGGTTCTATGAGTATGGGGCTGCGCAGCCTGGCCTTCGGCCCGGCCAGTGCTCCGCTAATAATTAAGAATAATTTATGCATAAATATGTACAAAGTATGAACAACACGGTGTGCAAAAATATGCGCCTTAAAGAAACAGTTGAGCATCTGCGGAGAAGTTAACAGATCTGAGATTACGTTCACGGGTGGCAGTATTATTGGTACTGTTCAAATTGTCAGTAAAGGCCCAGCGAGCTTATTTATTTTTACGTGAAAGGGTAACAGTTTATCGTCTTTTATCGTCCTTTTTGCTTACAGGACTACATTGATGATGACGTCCCGTGCAATAGATCTGACAAGGTATTATATTAGGAATACACCCCCTGTGATATACTCTAGCGTCAGGGAACGACAATTCTTGTATTTTTAACCAAAAACTTCAGATGGCAAGGCATTTCTGGAATAGTTCTGGAATAGTTCTTACATAAAAAGAGTACTTATAAGCATCAACTGCGGCTGAATGATGTCTTATTTTTTTCATCTTGGACCAAACAGTTTGTATGCAACCAACAGGAAAAATAACTTTTAATTGCGAGTGGAAAACCTCCTCAATACTTAATCTTATCTTTTTCATCAATAGGTCATCCAGGCTCTTCAATATTTGGTTATTATAATCACGATAATTCACCTGCTAAAGGAACTATTTCAGTTTAAAACACAGGTTGGTCGCCTGAAACGGCTTACTTCATTGTTGCAGAAAACGTACTAAAGCAATTATAATAGTACTGCTAGGAACGCCACAAGGTTGATCAAATTAGAATAAACAATCTTACACAAACACTTGGTGTTATTGGTTCTGCGTTTTTGCGATACGGCTATATTACGCTAAAAGCCGTAGTCAGTCGGTCATCTTGCATCTATTCGATGAAAATCCGAAAAACTGCAAATAGCATTCCTTGTTTTTTGTTACTTTCAATAAGGCGAAAGGAATAACTCAGACATGATTAACTGAAATTGTACCAAAGTTGCTTTCTTCCACTTGATGTGCATACAGGTTTTAGTTAAATAGATCCTAAGAACTAACAGTATTTTACCGACTGAGTAAAGTTTTGTTTTACACAGGCCATCTGCTAATATGAAAACTTGAGTTTTATCAACAAAGTTGATAAGGTAAATTGTAAACAGATTCAATCAATAGCTGGCGTTTCGAGCGCTAACCCTTCGTCTGATTCACTCCCTCAACGACGCATGCGTCGCACCACAGTTTCTTCGTGAACTAACCCCTTTATTCATCTGCTAATATATTCCATTGCTTCTTCTAACCACTTATTTATAAAATAACAGGGAAAGAAATACCTCCTTGAACTGTCCAATTTATTGGAGTGGACTGGTTATGGTTTCGCCTTGTTTTATGTTCTCCCGGCGTGTGACTGTAAGTTGGGATTCAAGCAGCAAGTTGGTGCAATTGCTTTGTTCTTTTGTTGGATGAACCTCATTCTGTTCATCAGAAGGTAAAAATAGCTGTTTTGAAGAGCGCATTTGTAGGAGAATGACACAATTCTCAATAATGACCTGAGAAATTATCAGAAAAGTCGGTTCTAGTCTTACGTTCGTTGTTCTACCACTTTTACGTCAGACAAAACTAGTCTCGACTTGTATCGAATTCTGTTCCTCAGAAGGTAAAACTATCTGTTTGGAAGAGCGCATTAGTAGGAGAATGACACAATTCGCAATACTGACCCAGGTTAAGTCGGTCGTGAAACCTTGCCATGTAACCGTAGAACTTGTGAGGGGTCTCGCAAACAATGCAGATCCTTAACCAACGTAAAATGCTTGCTGGAGGATCACTAAAGCGATCGTGGACACATTAACGTAAATAAAAACGCAAATGTGAGGGTCAAGAGTCCAACTCCAATATAGCTTTGCTGGTTTATTCGCTCGACGTTTCGACCATAACGGTCTTCATCAGGAGCATCTGAGGTATATATACCTCGAGCGAATAAACCAGCAAAGGTACATTGGAGTTGGACTCTTGACCCTCACATTTTCGTTTTTATATATATGTATGTATATATATACACCCGTTTGCAAAAAAAATGACATTTTTAAAAAATAGAAATATATATATAGCTATTGTGTTCGCATCACAAATGTGATGACAGGCGGTAGATACCTTTTCACAGAAACTACAATACCCTTTGCCAAGTGTCCATTACAGTCGGCGTCCGTTAATCTGCACCATTGTTCACGGAAAACATTATTGAATAATTTTACAGATTAAATTGTTCAATGCCTGAATATAAACAAATGAGCCACAGACAATTTATTAACCCGAGCCTTTGCTTCTTTTGAGGCATTGCGGATAGCAACGATCTTCTTTGGAGACTGTGAAGCAAAAAAGTAGTGGAAAATAGACGTCCTTGAATACAAATATCACAACAGTTTAAAAAGAATAGGACAAAGAATATATATTTGTTCTCTTTTTAGAACATATTGGGAGCTTATTATAGCCTTTACCGCTTTATTGGCGATTTTTCATGTTTCTTTTTAACCAAGATTAAAGGATTTGTAACATTGTAACATTCAGGTTGTTGTACTGACGCCTTGATATAATGAATTTAAAAAATATATATATATATATATATATATATATATATATATATATATATATATATATATATATCAAAAGCCACCAATTTAGCGGCAAGTTCGTCGAACAGAGGAAATATGTTTTTACATAAAAGGTCGCTAAATTTACCAACATTGATTCCCCCTTTTTTAATTGCAATCAAAGGATTTGTAAAATAACGGTAAGTGTCGTGAACGACCCCAAAAATAAGCGTACACTTAAGACGTTTGATGTGGATTACCCAAACTATAGAGTCCGTCGACGAAATGATTAATAACGGTTACTTATTGACACCTACTCTCAATAGGTGCTGAAAAGGAGAACAAATATTTCATCTTTGTACTATGCTTTTTAAACTGTTGTGATATTTGTATCCAAGGACGTCTATTTTCCTCTACTTTTTTGCTTCATAGTCTCCAACGAAGATCGTTGCTATCCGCAATGCCTCAAAAAAAGCATAGGCTCTAGTCAATAAATTGTCTGCGGCTCATTTGTTTATATTCAGGCATTGAATAATTTAATCTGTAAAATTATTCAATAATGTTTTCCGTGAACAATGGTGCAGATTAACAGACGCCTGCTGTAATGAACACTTGGCGAAGGGTATTGTAGTTACTGTGAAAAGGTATCTACCGTCTGTCACCACATTTGTGATGCGAACACAATGGCTATATATATATAGCCATGAGACACGCGCCGTTAAGAGGGCAAATATCTTTATTTCTACAATTGCACGACTTCTTGGGTGAGTTGGGTGCATTGGATCTGAGGATTTTGGCATTATGGCGTTTGATGATGCTGGCCATGTTGTCCATGCATACAGCTATAGCTGACCTTGATGTTATTGCGGTTAAAGATCTTGTGGAGAGTATGTTTCTTGGAGAAGTGTTTGTCAATCAATTGGACGAAAGATTTTCCCACCTTAGTTTGTACATTTTTACTGAACGGTGGATTAAACCAGGTGACGTTTCTTGGTCTGTTAGCTCTCTTATCCTTCGGTGGGGTGGTTGAACTTACATATCGAATAGGTTCTTTAAAACCGCTTGACTTTAATGCTTGATTATAGGGAGGAGCTGCCTTCACGAACAATCGAACGTGCAATTGTAGAAATAAAGATATTTGCCCTCTTAACGGCGCGTGTCTCACTTCCAACCTTGTGTACAAAGCAACTGTATCTGCCCAGGGTCACGATGATAAAATCTACATCGGAATGACCGAACACGCATTCAAGACCCGCTTCAATAACCACAACCTTTCATTCAATCTCGAGAAGCATTCAGCCAAAACCACTCTTTCAAAGTACATCTGGGCGTTGAAGGCTAGTAAGGTTGTCTTCTCGATCAAGTGGTCTGTTTTGAAGCGCGCTAGTGCGTATAAAGGCAATGCTATTCAATGTAGTCTGTGTCTAGCGGAGAAGTTATGCATCCTGACCGCCGATGAGCAGTCCTTACTTAACAAGAGATCAGAGCTTATTTCAAAATGCAGGCATGAAAACAAGTTTTACGCAGAAAACATCAAGTTCCAGCCGTCCTCGCAAGCTATTACTTAGCAACTGAAAGTTAATTAGGATCGAACTGATTAGGGATTGCCCCGACTCTTAGAACTTTAAATTCAAATTCTTAACGATATGTTTGTATACGTCATTTGATACGCGCGCGCGAACTGCTTTTTAACGCCTTTTAACGACCTTTTTATTCAGTCTGATGATCGCCACCGAGCGTGAAACTCGAGTTACTGTTTTGTAACATCACATCGTGTAAAAATATATATATATATATATATATATATATATATATATACACGCACACACACTTCGTGTACACTTCGAACTACACGCTGAGGATTTCGTTTTCATCCTAGCATTTCGGATCTAAAGCCCTGTTCCCGCATTCCAATGGGGAATTTCCTTGCGGACTCGGATGTTACTAAAACCAGGGACGAGGAACCGGGAACGGGGAACGGGGAACGAGCAGTCAGCGGTATTCGCCATTAAAAAGGTAGGTCCTTCATGTATGCATGGTTGTTATTGTAAAGAAAATTTCAAAATGGTGGTCGCGACAAGAAAGCGAACCGAACCACGGAAAAAGCAAATTATACTTTTCATCTCAGGTAATAAGATTTAAAAGGAACTTGGAATCGTAACGTTGTGTTTATTTGTGCTTTGTACCTTCTGGCAGAGGCAGTGTATCACCGTTTTTGCAGCGATTAATCGAAACGAATAAAATCGAGATCAATCAAACTCAAAGCAGTAGTGCAGAGAAGTGACACCCAAAACTATGCTTTTATTCCTGATCACATACAAGTATTGCTTCTACAAAGGATTCAAAGGTAAAAAACAAATTTCTACAAAGGATTCAAAGGTAAAAAACAAAGCCTGATAAATGAACAGTATATTTATTGTCAATCAGTTAACTAGGAAGTGTTTTCTTAAAAGTTTAATTAACAGCAATAACCAACATTATCTGGTCATTGCTTTATTCAACAGAAACCGTGTGCAAGTAGAGTATAGCTTATTACAGAGCAATTTTACCCTTTATGGAAATCTTGTGTTATTTTGCCATTGTGTCATGTTAATCATTCATATTACCATAGACTGAAGGGAAAATAGAATATCAACTAACGAATGTCAACTAAACATATCAAAAAACTGCTCCAAGACAAACATTGATGGTACACCGTTAGTACCATGTAACAAAAACTCGATAAGAACATACAATTCAGGGACATGAGATACTGTATTGTTCATCTCCCCATATCCCCCTAATTTTCTTGCACATCCAAATGATCTTTACATGAAATCTAACAGTGACAAACCAGATGTAAACCAGTGGACAAGGAAATATACTTATTCTTATTGGAATCTGCAGGCATTTATTTAAGCTACAGAATGCTTGCTATTGTGTCCAAGCCTGTGAATTCTGAGATATTCCATTTAAATGCCTTTTAAATCTCATTATTGAAAGCTTTACATAAAAACTAAACAAAAAGAAAACAATTTAAAAACCTGGCAAGTGGCATCTAGGACAGTAATTGAAATAATGTAGATGCATTGTAATATATGTACATAGCCCAAGCCTAACAGCGTCGCACTTTTGATTGACGAACGGGAAATTTTCAATTTTAGCAATTCTCAAAAACAGTATTACGCGACCGTCTGCACAGTACATTTTTATAGACGGTACATAAGTTCACAAAAACAACTTTTCTCTGTCTAGAATAATTAGTACCACTAGTTTCCGAATAAAATACAGTTTATGTTTGTCAAAAATTGCCCGAGAAACTGATTTGAAAATCAAAAATTGCAAAAATACACAAACATATTTGCATAAGGCGATGCGAGTGAAGATAGAACTGTACTATAAAATCAAAGTCTTGTTTTGTTTACCTAAAATCGCTTTTCAATCTATCTAATGAATGAACAAACACATAAAAATGGACAACACAATCTTCTTTCGAAAAAATTTATTCAAATCTCCATTAGTTTACGTTTAAAAGCAAAACGCGTACCATTTAAGCTTAATTATAGCTCATCGAGTTTAAGCTTTCTTCGATGAAATTCAAGAGATCGATACAACTGAATTTAAGTAGTTTTAAAATCAATTCTCCAAAACTAACAATAATACTAATAAAAAAGTCACTCACAGATTGATATCAATATAAATTCTCATCGAAAACTGTAATATGTTTTACCTTTAAGTTCCTCGCTTGCTTGGAAATTCAAATCTCTATTTCTGGTTCTGAAATCCGTAGAAAACAAAGATCTCCCGCATTGATAAAAACGTAACACATGAAGTTCCTCGATGCAAGATTTTATCCCTGAAAGCTCGTCTTTTTCCACTAAAGCGGCTTCTGAGTATTCCTTAATTAGTATCCCTGTCTTGAGTAGCAAACCGCGAAAAAATGCAGGAAAATAACGACTTTAATTCTCCGCTAGACACAACAAAACAACTAAACTGTTTACCGAGCTCACGGATGTGTGGCCGCGCGAAAAACAAAGCCTTGCTTTCAAGATCCCGGATGTTGTTCCAACACGGCGGGGGCGGCGGGCGGGCGGACACGCGCCCGCGAAACATTCCGCTAGCCATGACCATGAAAAATGACGACGATAGGTTCTATGAGTATGGAGCTGCGCAGCCAGGCCTTCGGCCTGGCAAGTGCTCCGCTATAATAATGCTGTGGTTCATTCACAGGGGGGTGGGGGGTTCTTAGGTATATTAGTGACGGGAAAGCGTGAAGACCTTTTGGGTTTGAAATTAGCAACCTGAGGCCTTTTTTGGTTAGAAAAATTTGTGTTGACTTGTTTTGGGTGAAAGGTTGTGGTAAGGACTTTATTGGGAGTTGACCAAAAGCAAAACCCAGGGTTCTAAAACAAGCAAAATATTGTATCAAACAATAAATTGTATCAGTTTCAAGAATGACTGCAGTCTGCCTAAAGTTTGTCACAGATCACTGACAGATACATGATGAATTAAGAAAGATGAATGCAAAAACTGTCTGGAACTATCTTGATGTGTTTTTGTCAACTTTTTATGGAGTTTAAAAAAAAAGGAACTTTTTTGGGTTACGTTCTGGGCCATCAGACGTTTTTTGGGGTCTGGTTTTTGCCCAATAGGACTTTCTTGATAATGTTTGATAATGCACTTTTCAGAATAAAGCAAAGTCTTGTATACTTTTGAATGTAAAGGTATAGCATAATCATAGGGAAAGATTTAGGAACTGACATTTACTTTGTCAGTTGACTGTAAAATGTCAAACAAACAATACCTTTTAGAAGGATAACTAACTTCTACAATAAAGTCTTATGTACTGGACAGGTAAGCACCTCTGGATATTTAAGCCTGCCTTGAAACAGCTGATTGATTTAAACTTTTAAAGACATGTACTTGTTGAAATGATAAACAAAGTCATTTGCATAAGTAGGGGACAAAAATGAACCAAAATATATTCACATATTTCTGAAACTGAAAGCAGAACACCTGTTGAATTCATTTTTTGCTTCTTTTATTCAAACATTATAGACACACTAAAGTGTGTGATGATCAGTTGAACACACCCAGTTAAGTAAGGTACTTTAAAGGGGCTTTAATTGTCACCATTTTTAGTGTTACTTTAAAAAGTCAAGACACATTTCTATCAGTGGAAACCCAAAAATAAGGGTTCAGTTTTGTTTAAAGTTATTCTCTAAGAGTAAACATTAGTGTCTTGGGCTGCAGATGGCCAGGATGGAAATGGATTACATCTTAAAAAAATGAAGCTAATTTTCTCAAGTTTATCACTTCTATCTTGGAGAACTCGCAAAACTCAGATTATGGTTTATTTTCTCTTCGAAAATTCACTTGATATCTACCTCTTAGTGTTCTTTAAGTATTTTGTGTATGACAAAGGTACTTAATTCTAATTTGAGGCAGTTTTGACAAAAAAAAAAGTGAAAATTGCCATGACTGAGCTTTTTAACAAGTACCTTACAAGTACCTTCAATTCTACATAGTTTGTGGTTTTTGGACATAAAATTCAAGGAGTATTCAAGGAGTATTCAAGTACTGACTAAAAACTGAGTTTTCAAGGAGTATTCAAAGCAAGTTTACTTGACCTGACTTGACCTGCTCCCAACGTCAGTGGCTTCATAGCTCAGTTGGTAGAGCATCGCACCGGTATCGCGAGGTCACGGGTTCGAACCCCGTTGAAGTCCTGAATTTTTTTTTTTTTTTTTTTTCAGGCTTCTTTTCGCAATTGCTTAAATTGCGATCACAACTGCGAGGATCATTCTTCATTTGATTTCATTTCCGCAGTTCATATATGATTTATTTCATATATATCATTTCACAAGTTTACTTTGTCTTGCACTGTTTCAAAAAGCTTCCCCAGATATAAAATGCATTTTTCGCATGCAACAGCGTAGGTTTCGCAAAATCTGTCCCCGATTTTGAAATCTACACAATCCCTGAATTACTTTAATACAATCCTAATTTATTTCCCATCCAAACAAAAATTCAAGGAGTTTTCACTATTTTCAAGCACTTTCAGGAAAAATTCTTCTTTTCAAGCCAGGGCTTTTCAAGTGCCCTTGAAATCTAAAATTAAATTCCAGGGCTTTTCAAGGACTTCAAGGAGTAGCACGAGCCCTGATTCTAACACTAAAACACACTAAAGTGTGTGATAAATATCAACAATTGAACACACCAAGTTTGAGATGCTTGTTTAAGTAAGGTAATGGTTGTATGGAATTTTAGCTGAATCACAGCCATGACAGAAATTAGACGAGATGAGTACAATACAAGATAATGCTGTGGTAATGCACTGTACAGATCTTTGCATATATTAAGGAATACAAAGCATTGTCATGTTCTGTTATAGTCAAATCCAGAAAATTCAATAGTAAAAAAAACACATTATTTGAGATCAAGGGACTCTTGAAAGTAAATAAGGTAAACATATGCTGTTTGCAATATCCCCATCAGTCTATGGTAATATAAATGATTAACATGACACAATGGCAAAATAACACAAAATTTCCACAAAGGGCAAAATTGGACTGTAATAAGCTATACTCTACTTGCACACGGTTTCTGTTGAAGATATTATGTTGGTTATTGCTGTTAGAACTTTTAAGAAAAAACGTCCTAGTTTAACTGATTGACAATAAATGTACTGTTCATTTATCAGGCTTTGTTTTTTTACCTTTGAATCCTTTGTAGAAGCAATACTTGTATGTGATCAGGAATAAAAGCATAGTTTTGGGTGTCACTTCTCTGCACTACTGCTTTGAGTTTGATTGATCTCGATTTTATTCGTTTCGATTAATCGCTGCAAAAACGGTGATACACTGCCTCTGCCAGAAGGTACAAAGCACAAATAAACACAACGTGACGATTCCAAGTTCCTTTTAAATCTTATTACCTGAGATGACAAGTATAATTTGCTTTTTCCGTGGTTCGGTTCGCTTTCTTTTCGCGACCACCATTTTGAAATTTTCTTTACAATAATAACCATGCATACATGAAGAACCTACCTTTTATGGCGGATACCGCTGACTGCTCGTTCCCCGTTCCCCGTTCCCCGTTCCCCGTTCCCGGTTCCCGGTTCCCGGTTCCCCGTTCCTGGTTTTAGTAACATCCTGCGGACTCTGTATTTCCTTGTATGGATAAATACATTTGACTTTTGACACGGATACAAAGGCCTCAGGGGGGGTAGTCGTTTTTAAAACTGACAGGGAATTGCGAAGGTAGTTTGGGGATTTTCAATTTGCGATTCTTGGGATGTTTTTGGGTTTAAAGTTTTGCCCAGTATTTTTTTTTTTTCGGTGGTAGTGAGATTCTGGCGGGGAATTTGTTGCGTTTAGATTAAACGACACCGTTTATGATTCTGTTTCTGTAAAATAATTAAATGATATGTGTCATAATGACAACTACATATATCTGAATAAAGCTTGTAACAGATGTTTACACAAATAAACGAATACGGGCGTTTTATACAGTCATGCTTGCATCTGGGTCTTTTCGGATACAAAAAATACGTGGGATTTCATTAGGTTCAGATTTTGTTCATCGGGATTTGTCGGAGTCAAAGGACCAAAGAATTTTTTTCGGTATGAAGTTTGGCTTCATTCGCATCTCCCCAAACGACGTAAAAACGTACACCTGAGTTAACATCCTCTTTTTAACTTAGCCAGGGGCGGACAAACTCTATGCAACCGCCCTTTAAACTCCGCGAGGCACATCCCTCATCAAAGGTTGGTCTATAAATGGATAAGGGGTAGGGCGATATTTCAGCAAGATCTAACGAAGTGCTGGAGAATAATTTTTAAAGAACAATCAAACAGCCTTACCTTATCATCCCATCTTTGTTCTACCAGGTTGTCATCGTATGGTCAATACATTATAATGCTGTCAAAGATGGCCATCACGCTTTTCAAGGTTGGTCCTTAAATAGTTTCCTTTATCAGTTTAATCACAGTTGTGTTACCCCTTTGACTACCGAGAGTGCCAAATACTAAAATTCAAGAAAAATCCCAAATTTCATGTTGTAACTAAAATCAAAAAGCACCATGCAAAAACACTGCTGAAGAAGTTTCATTTGAATGGTCACACCATAGAGTTTCATCGGCAGAATCAAAAGTTAGAACAAATAGTACCATGTAAAAGTACTGCCGAAGAGGTTTCATTTGAATGGTTACACCATAGCGTTTCATCGGCAGACGCAAAAGTTAGAACAAATGGTACCATGCAAAAACACTGCTTAAGAGGTTTCATTTGAATGGTCACACCATAGCGTTTCATCGGCAGACTCAAAAGTTAGAACTACACAACTATTCTCCATAATTGACTCTGGGAGTAAAAAGGTTAAAAACTGACAAAAAAAAATTAAATACAACGACGCAAACAGCTCCAGCGTTCATTTGAATGGTCACACTTTAGGACCAGCTTGAGCATCATAACAAACAGCAGCCACATCAGGAAAGTACTGCTCAATAGTTTTCATTTGAGTCGTCGCACTTTAAAAAGACTTTATTAATAGAATTAAAATTAAAGCCACCTTGTACAACATAATAAACAGTACCCACAGGAAAGTACTGCTCAGCAGCTTTCATTTAAATGGACACACTTTAGCCGATTTCATCCACGGACCCAAAAGTTAGAACCACCTTTTCTCAAACCCATTAATAATTCATGACGAAAATACAAAGGAAATTAATGTTTAATGAGTGTTTGGAGATCAGTTGAAACACTCCTCATTTTTGCATCCTTATTTTCTCCTTCTAAAATCATTTTGTTTGAGAAGTAATATATTCAAACATTCGACACAGTATTTCAGAAAAGTACTGCTCGATAGCTTTCGTTTCATTGGTCACACTTGAACATATTCAGTGGTAGTACTGCATGCTCTATAGTTTTATCCAAATGGTACTTCATAACAAACAATGATACAGGCAAGCACAATAACTTTCATTTGAATTATTACATTTTAAGATTTCGTCCACAGACTTAACTTCACGACTTATTTTTGTCTATGAAGGAGAAATGTGTAACTGAAACAGGAATTAGTGTCTCATTAACTTCTGTGTGAAATGCCATGGCCATGTGTTTTTTTTTTTTTTTTCAGGTTCTGCTGTTGTTTTTCTTGTTCATCATGGCATTTAGCACCACGTTTTATCTGCTCATGGACGAGATAGCGGTGAGATTCCCTTTCTTAATCTACATTTTTCAGATAAGGTTATTTATTCATTTGGTTTCGATTTTCTTTTATTTAAATTTCAGGAGCAGTCCGATACCTTTCCCAACTCCATGATGACGATCTTTGTTATGACTCTTGGCGAACTCAACTATAATGATACCTATTTGCCGTGGGGCAAGCTAGAATATGCTACAATGACCAATATCCTGTTTGTCTTGTTTGTGCTTGGAATGGCAATCATTCTCATGAATATGCTGGTTAGTATGACGTCACTTCACAAGAGATACCCCACTACAAACTCCTCTGGGAACGAGTCATTTTAATCCTACTCGATCAGTGCTTGTAGGAAATAGGCTCCCTTTGGGAACCATGTGTCTACTGCACACTGCTAAATTTTAACAAACTTCCGGTGGCATCGTCGATAGCATAGTGTCTACGCGCACATGCGTAGTAGGCACAAAGTTTTCGAGATGATTTCACTGCAGGTTATAGACCCAAACCTCATTCGCTGACTATGATTTGCCCATGATAAGGAAATGATGAAGATCTTATTTTCCGTTTGGCTGTTTATAATTTCATAAGTTCAATTTCAATCTGAATTTTTTTTTTCACGGACAAACTTGTTTTCTTATCGTGTTTGGATCACAACTTCCGACTTATAACCCGCAAATATACGTTGTTAAGAGCACACCAGAGTAGATGAGAGTCATGACAGCTTAGGTCAAACAAAAGAGAGTTTCTTCTTGACACTCCAATGAAAATCCCAGCAATTTCGCACCGCATCGATTGTAAAAAATTAAGAGCCCTGATATAAACTCTTTGAGAGTTCGCATCGCCGCATTCAACCTTTTACGTTCTTGTTCGTGTTTTTGTTATTTTTTGCTTTTTTGCATCATTCTAGGATTCATTCTGACGATTGCGAAGACCATCGCTTGAAACGTCAGGTTTTGAATCTCTATATGGTAGTCAATTTACCTTATCAAACCACAGGGTGCCCACACAAACTGTCAATTTACCTTATCAAACCATTTGATGAAACCGTAGGTTGGTCTTGCAGTGGGAGATGTTGGCGAGATTCAAGTTAACGCTGCAATAGATCGCTACGTTATGCAGGTATAACAGCTACATAGAACAGAAATACAAATCATGATATTCTTTTGCCAAATCATTACAATTATCTTAACAATTCCTTTTCGAGTCAGACGAAGAAACTATTATCCAGGAATGCTTATAGCCTGAATTGCGTTTATGATTTATCGAAATGACCCTTTTTTGAATTTGGAGCCAACCTGTTAAATCGATATCATGTTGTGACATATTTAAGAACTAAGACAGTTTAACTGCCTTCACACGCAAACTAAAGTCGGCAAACTCTCGTTGGAAAACGTCAAAAATTTCCAAACGTCGTCAGTGTTTTCACAAGATAAACTTCTAGAAACCTTACCCTTGTTCCCAGACAGGGACACGTGATGAAGATTGTTCTCTTTGGTTCTTAGAAAGTGAACAAAGTGTGTTTGAAAAACGTTTACACGTCAAATGCGAGTTTGCCAACTCAAAAGAGTTGGTGAACAACAAGTTTGATTTGCCAACTGTTTATTTCATGTTCACACACGCCAACTTCAATTTGTCAACATAAATTTGTCTTGTGAATGCGGTTAAATGTATCACTTGCTAGATTTGGCTAAGAATGACATAAAGTAAAAATACCGACACAATTTTCAAAGCAACGACAACTGTTTTGATTTTAAAAAACATGTTTCGACAATCCTTTGTAACTTAAAATTTCAAACTGTATTTTGAATGAGCGAATAATGGCTTTACGACAAATGATTGACAAGAAAAACACAAATTCCTTGGACCTTTGAAGATCAATTAAGCCTCGGACAATTAATTCTCGGACACATCCACTTAAAGGGGCTATGTCGCGAGGTTTCGCCTAATTTTAGTAACTTTAAGTAACAATCCGTGTAAGAAGTAGGCAATTCTCTATTGTTCCGCTGCATTTCGCTTTCCCCACATAAGAATGTTTAGATTTTCGTACTGAGACTACGTCAACCTATGGACAACATGGTTTTGAAATAAAATTTACTGAAACTTTATTTGAAAGCGATGTTTCTTTTGTGTTACAAGATTTCATCCAATCGTGAGACTCCAAAACAATGGCCAAGAAAGACTTCTAATTTTCCATGTTCCCCACATAGAATTTTTGTTGCATTAAAAGTCACAATAGTTTTCACTAAAAGGGAATCAATTAGTAAACCAGAGATAAATAAATGCGCTGCCTGATTAAGTTATGGTCGATTTTCATGTTTTAGCCAATGAGATGGACAGTTTCAACAATAGCACAATTCACACCTTTCTGCATTCCGTGCATTTGGGTTGCCTACTTCTTACACGGATTGTTACTTAATTTACACTTTTATCTGTCAAAATTCTTTTGTTCGCTGATACGAAACAGGACTCGAAACGAAACCAGTGGTCACGTACACAAGAGCTATTGCTTGTTTTGATGTAAGTCCAACAATTTCATCGCTCTTTTCTCAAGCGAAACAAAATCATAAAAATGTTAGGTTTGTCTGTGGCGTAAAGAAGTACAAGGCGAAGACTCTGGTACCATGTTAATATGCTGAAGTGTACTATATTTAGCCAACAGAGAAGAAGAACCTTCGTCCATGACATCCCATGGCCAACTGATTTCTATCGCTGCTCGTACATATTGAGAAATTTAGCCGTTCGATTTCAGAATCGGAAAAATATCCGGGCGAAATCAAGATAAATAGATTATTTACATAATTATGTGAAAAATCTGAGACCATTTGGTGAACACAGCACTACCGGTTTGAATGGATTCGACGATGATGGCGTAAACTTGAAAAACAGCCACCGGACGTTTTTCAAGATTGTAGCTTGCGTGACACCTCGCGACATAGCCCCTTTAAAAACAAATTTGAAAGTTTGATAGGTACAGTAACGTGAGAAATCGGAACTTAAAAATATTATGACATGCCAATTCCCTAGGGAAATTAACAATAGGTCCGGGGATACCCCCAACAATTTTAGCGGCGATATGCAACGCCCTTCTTGAAATCTTAACCGGTATTACCAGCCATATCCTTAATGCCCTTATATAGCTTGTATAAAGAACTAACCCCCCGGAAAAAACTACTCATACCTATATCTCGTTTGCGCATGGGCGCATTAACGATATATACCTATATCTCGTTTGCGCATGCGTGCATTAACGATAAAAAAGGTCATTTCGGTAAATCATGAAAGCAATTCCAGTTATAAGCATTCCTGGATAGTTTCTTCGTCTGGATCGGAAAAGGATTGTTAAGATAATTGTACATGTTGCTTTGAAAATTATTACTTGCTTGCTATTAGCTAGACCGACACAATTGTGCGAGTTATGCTTGGTTGCTTCATGCAACAAAACCAAACACAGATAAAGCAATAGGGTTTCTGATCTAAAAGACAGATATGTTTACTTTTCAGGTGGAGTTGGTGTTGGATATGGAGGAGACAATTCCAGCTTGGCTCGCTAAACGAGCTCATGTTGCAAACCATGTCGAGTACCCAAATAGAGATACATCCAAGGTATTTAACTCTAACAAAGTCCTCACCTTTTTTTGTTTTTGTGATTGCAATTGTTTGGTCAGCAATAGATAACATCTCAAAGAAGGAAAATCGCAAAGCCATGTTCTTGTAAATGCTTCCTTTGTATAGTGTTATAGTAATACTTCTCGAAGAGCATGAATGAGTGATGTTCAGTCTTCAGTACATGATAAAGCGGAGGTATGATTGTACTAGCAAACGTCTTTGTGTGTGTGCAATAAACACAACAAACATTGTCAGAATCAGATGAAAACAAAGTGTCTGTTTGTTATCTCTTTTTTAGCTGTACGACAGAATTTTTGGATTCAGCGCACCTGGAGACGACAAAGAGGAAGATGAAATTTCCCCTGACCTCCCCCCTGAATTTCAACGCCTGTTGAAGAGAATGAAAGAACAGGAGAATAGGTATGGGCATGCGTCATGCAGAGCCTAACTATCAGTGACTTTTGGCTTGAAAACCATAAGTGTTTAGGTCCGTTTCCCGCTCTTAGTATCAGTTTCATGTTTTCCCGTGCGCTGTGCCGGTCGTAGGTCACGTGCCCTTGCCATTAGGCACATAAGGCTTTAACCTTCTCCTTCCATCCACTTCAATTTGCTGCTAGATCTCTAACAGTCGCCTATGACTGCCATCTAGCTGCTTGTCTTTCATCCTTAACCATTCTCCACCATGTTGTTTTTGGTCGTCCTGTGCTTCTCTTTCCCTCAATCTAATTTTTACGGGAATGGTTTATTAGCCCCAGCCCAACACCCAACCTTGTCCATTAAACGATGGTTTTATTGACTTAATGATTTATTGTTGTCTAGGTTATTTCTTGGTGTTTCAATTTTGCATTTTAGAATCAATGGGATATATGACCTGTTAAAGGAACAGTCCTCACTGCTTAAGTCCAGGATCAGGCCCGCATGAGGAAAGGACAAGATGTGTTTCCTTTTGAAGCTGTTGCCAACAAGAGTACATAATTCTCCCCAGGTTTTAAACCTTACCTTATAAACATTCGTGAATTAAATGTTGCAGCTGCAGTTTAGAATGGTTTTTGATTTAGTGTCATAAAACGAAATCTGGGCCAATCACAATAGACGCTGGCAATCCAGTAAGCCAATCAAAACTATACAAAAACGATAGCCAAGCTTACTTCTGATTGGTTGGGAAAGTGCCGCGAATATATTTAACCAATCAAATATAGTAATGCACAACCAAAGCAAATGCGACAGTAAATGGAAAACCCACTTCAAACTTCAAGTACTTTATTGGTGAATGATTACCAAATTTTAGGTTTATCAGAGTATCATATTAAAATTAAAATTGATTTAAAAACAGGAATGGTCAGTCAGCTGGGGTTGGTGCGTTCAATGGTAACCAATGGTAACCATGTAAAACGTTTTCAAAACTCAGCACCTTTACTTAAATTTTATCCATAACTTAAGAAAAGCAATAGTTTAGGAGGCTCGACTCAGTTTTTTTTCGCCGTGGGGTGTACGTTTTGAAATCAAAATTTCGCAGGGAAGACATCCTTCGATTGCTTTCATACTTCACCAAGTTTATGCACTGTAATCAAAGTTTTGTGTGTCACTGGTTTCCAAACCACATCGATTGCTATAGCAATGTCAGCTTATTGCCCTTTTGTTTTAAAAAATGTAGTTTTTCTCAAAATCTACTGTCGTGAGTCAGACATGCACTTAATAATTAAGTGATGATCCGCATAAGAAGGAAAGTGCTGAAACGCACTGCACGATGGAATGTCAACTTTTTTCATTGTTACAACTAGTGATCTGATTGGCCTAGACTCGAAAACCGCTCAAATAAGCAAAATTATTAGCTATTGTCTTTTGCTATTCTGATTGGTTAAGCACAAACATTTCCCAAAATTTATTTGACACAAATGGATTTTCTTTATTTTTATACTGAAATATAATTATGAACCATCAGCCCTTCCTCTATTCTTAAAATCAAAGATATTCTATGTAGGAAAGAGCCAATGCGGCAGAACAATGAAGTTTACGGTAGTTCTTATGTGGAGCATCACTTAAACTTTCAAATTTTGTAGTACGCACGAAGTTTTAAGAAAATTTAAAAGACGGTTTTCGAGTAAATCAAAATTCATTTTTAGGTAAAACAACAATAAAGCAAATAATTTGCATAAAGCAAAATATTTCCAAATACCCTTACGTATCATTTTAAAACAGCCAGCCGTTAAAATAATGATTGTCCTTAACTTTGCTGTCATTATTTTAACGGCTGGGGCATTTTGGAAATATCTGGCTTTATGCAAATTATTTGCTTTATTACTGTTTTGCCTAAAATTGATTTTTGATTTACTCGAAAACCGTCTTATAAATTTTCTTGAAACTTCATCTGCAGCTAGTGATACGTGCGTACTACAAAATTTGATAGTTTCATTATGAAATGTCTGACTAGATTTTGAGAAAAATGACATTGTTTAAAACAAAGGGCATTAAGCTGGCGTTGCTATAGTAACCGCTGTCGCTTTTTAACCAGTGACACATAAACTTTGATCACATTTCGTAAACTTGGTGAAGTATGAAAGCAATTGAAGCATGTCTTTCCTGCAAAATTTTGATTTCAAAACAAACACCCCACAGCGAAAAAAACTGAGTCGAGCCTTCTTAAACTACACTGTAAATTCAAAAGATCTGTTTCAGCCCCAAAGTGCTGAATCAGCTCTAAGTCCTTAAAGCTAATTCAGCCCTTCATGGGGCCATTTTGGACATTTGTGGGCCTGATTCAGCCCACATTGTTGCACTGTTTTGGTGCTATTGGGCCAAAACAGCTCCATTTCAGGTCCAAAACAGCTCCCTGTTAGTTCCAAACAGCTCCATTTTACAAGAGCTAAATCAGCCCCAAAAATAGCACTGTATTTTACTCACCGAAACAGCCCCAATTTTGGGACTAAAACAGAACTTTTGAATTTACAGTGTAGACAGCGCTTTTGAGTCTTGAAACGTGACTGTTCAGTCGGATGTTTCTAAAGTCCATCATAGGTTACAAAGAGTAGACATAGTGAAGATAAAATAAATATTGCATAAGGATAAAAGTCCGTGATTATAACTTAATAGTCGGTGTTTATAAAACAATGACATACATAGATATATAGGACATTGAATTGGACTTAAAGCCAAGTTTGGGAGCTCGTAATGCAATTATTATGCAGCTTTCGCACAATATTGTCAAACTGAGCAATAACTTTGATAACAAATTTCAAAGTAAAATTTGTCCCCTGTTGTTTTTAAGAATGTCCTTGACCTAGCGTTAATATAGAGGTGAACTCGTAAAAGGTTTCTTCAGCAGAGAAGATCAGGGCTTCTTAATTTGTTAATCAACGACGATCAAAATAACAGTAAAATTATGAAGAATAACAGCTTTTTGTCCACAACGTTTTGTCCCTTTTTTAATGACAAAGTAAATCTGTGATTTAAGCTGTTTAGTTAATGACTAGGGCATTCTATGTAATAAATAAAGAGTTGCTAACAACACAATTCAGTTGTTGATTGTAAATTAATTGTTTTGGGCTTGGAGCTTGAACTTAACTTTAAAGGGAAAGGTACGGGATAAGATCACGAATGCGAGCCTTATGCATGAGCACCTGCTAATGTACCCTTGGAGTTAGAGTATACCTTTTGGGGATGTCTCCAGTGTAACAGCTCCAGCGTCTCGAGATTACTCTAAGATACGTTATCCCCTATATCAAATTATAGAGATTGCCATGTAATGGCTTATTATATGAACCGGGGCTGACCCGGTTAGCCGAGCTGGCCCGGTTTGCCGAGATGATGACTTTCATCCCGGTATTACATGAAGCGAGCTAGCCCTGGCCGGAGATAATTTAGCATCAACGTTTTTGGCTGATTGTTGTTGTTTTGAAAATGGCGGCAAACTGGTTTTAGTTAAGGAAGTTTTTTCGTATCTTAGCTCATTTTCTTCGTCCTTATCGAAGATACCGGGATCCCGGCTAACCGGTCAGGAGCCGTTTCTCGAAAGTCCCGATAAATTTTCGGGCCTGGAAAGCTATTTTATGTGCGCAATGTTTGCATAAAAGATCAAAATTTTGTTGGTTTTGAAAGCTGTAAGCAATAAAATTCTAAGTTGACGAAACATGTCGGGCTGGTTTGAGGGCTCAAAAATACTTCACCATTCTTTAGATTCTGATTTTAAAATACAGTTCCGGGCCCAAAAAGTTAGTATCGGACTTTCGAGAAACGGGCCCGGTTGTGATGTAATCGCAAAGTTGGTTTTTGTTGCGTTGAACAGATCTCGGCAAAACCGGGCCAGCGCGGCTAACCTGATGGCCAGTCCGGCTGATTAGTGTAATCAGGCCCTAAATATACTCTTCATTTTCTAATAGAATAAATTGCCAATTATAAATACGAGCGTCTGGATCAGCTTTTGAAAGCTGCAACTCAAAGCGATTATTATATTTTGCAAATTTGATTAACCCCTTGTTCTCGGGTTTCCGGACCCGAAGCGCTAAAAGAAATTGTCTACGTTTTTCCCATATTTAAAAAATCTGGAGATATTGCGCGGAAATGAAAGGATTAGGAGGATTTGGCAGCCAAATCCGCCGCTTACCAAAAGAACCTTTCAACTTCAGTGAAGTCAAGCTGAAAATGTTGACTCTCCTCACTCAGTCTAGTTCATTCTAGCCAAGGATTAGTCACGTGAGGATTAGAAAATCCAAGATGGCGGCAAAACCCGCCACTTCAGGATACATAAGGAAGAGTTCATGATTTACCTTACATTTGTTTGGTAATACTGTGGTTTGATAAGTATGAGGATCTAAGTTAGTGAGAGCACAGGCCGCCCAAGCTAAAACTCGCTGACATCGCCTCAAATCGGTGCTTACATCGTGACGATGGTGAACTATTTTAAACGCACGGTTTCCTATTTTGCAGGTACTACCACTGCTAGTGGGAGTGCTTGAGGAGCCGTCATGTATACATTCACACTTGTTTTAGATGAATACAACTTTAGAGTAAACTTAGTTGAATCATTTTGTTAGTACGTTAACCCTTTCACTCCTAGACCAAGTTATGATGGGGTGACTTAAAATACTAAATTTTGAATTTGAACGAAATCCTATGTTGTTAACACTCAAATCAAACCTCTTTGGCCGAACTTTCGCATTCTAACATTTATATCGTAGGATTTTATAAATTCAGTTTTACAATAGTTCAGGTCTTTACAGCAGCATAAGTTCTGTACTTTTAGGAACTCTATCAAAGTACCACAATGGCAAAAAAGATACCCGTTTTAATGAATGAGGACCTCAAAAACCATATCCGGTAGTTTCTTGGTGTTGCAGATGGTGTGATCACCAAATGACGTAAAACAAAAGATTCAAAAGACATTGAACAATACTCACACCACAACACAAAAGCTAACCAACAATGGCTTCCGCAACACCAAGAAACACCCCTATATCCTATTCCGCGGGCTTAAAAATGGGAGTACCCCCATCCACGGGGGAAGGGGAGGGGGGCACCAGCAATAGTGCTCCTCTTGGCAAGGAAAACAATCACCTGGCCATGTCTACTGACTAGCCACCGCCCTCTTTATGTAAGCGTCACAGAAAGAAAGTTCGATTTCTAAGCAAATATTGTTGCGAAACAGTTATTACTAGTTATTTTTCTCGATTCCTGTCTTGGGTTCCTAACTCATTTCTTAACTCGGTTCCTAACTCGGTTCTTAACTTGGTTCCTAGCTCGGTTCTTAACTCGGTTCTTAACTCGGTTCTTAGCTCGGTTCTTAACTCGGGTTACTAGCGCGGTTCTTAACTCGGGTTCCCAGTTCCTAGCTTTATTCTTCGACGAGAGTGTCTATATCATAACCTGCTCACCATAATTAATCAAAAATATTTTTTGTTAGTTAATGTACTTGTTGAATTTAGAGATTCTTCAAACAAGCAAGACAGAAGAAGAAGACGAAGAAGAAGAAGAAGAAGAAGAAGGCCAGTGAAACTGGCCGAAACGTCCATTTTTTAAAGATTTTAACCTCGGAAAATCCCGAAAACAATTCATAAATAATTTGAAACTATAACTTGACTAAATTTATTTAGGCCCAATACAGTAAGAACAGTATAGTTACACCACTGTACATCATCTAAGGTGATCCAAAGTGTCAGGAATGCGTGTCACGTGACTAATCGAGGCCCAAACGGCAACAGATGCCCTAAATCTAACCCTTGTAAAAAAAACTTAACCCTAACCGTAATTCATTAGCCCTCAACCAACAATCCTAAACCTAACACCAGTATAAGTTAGGTATAACCGTAGCTTTAACGCGGTGGTGTCGTAATTCCTGGTCACGTGACCTTTATTGTTCTCTGTTAAACAAGCAAATTTAAACAAAAGAAAAACGGTTGACATGGCACAATTCATGGATTATCATGAGATTTACTTTAAAAATAAAACCTACAAAAACCAATTGGTCACCCAAAGATGATGGCGTCCGAAAACAAAAAAAAATGAAAACATCAGATTATCTTCTTTAGTTTTACTGCTTTAAAACATTTAACTCATTTCGTTTACGTTTGGAACGATATTTGCAACCGAAGGTTAGAAATGGAAACCGAAAAATATCAGAGAGATCATTAATGGTTATTATTGTATTCTCTTAAATACAATGAACTATCCGAGACTGATACACATCTTTGAACCCACTGAACGTCGCAAACACAATTAACGACATCAAATTTGATGAACTGTCATTTGTTTCCATTCTCTATTTTCCCAAACTGCTTGTTCTGTTTTGTTCTGGGGAACAGTTTTATTCATTTTCGTTATATATTTTGTATTTGGTGGCA
The DNA here is from genome assembly GCA_022457155.1 of Cladopsammia gracilis. Taxonomy (NCBI): domain Eukaryota; kingdom Metazoa; phylum Cnidaria; class Anthozoa; order Scleractinia; family Dendrophylliidae; genus Cladopsammia; species Cladopsammia gracilis. Next base: position 349,179 of record JAJGOT010000531.1, on the reverse strand, counting down.
TTTGGCAATATACAAGTCAACATGGAAATTAGAAAAGCTGAAATTCTTGACCACTAACAGAACTCCACAGGAAGTTCTACCATTACGGAGGATTGACTATGGTGTAATACTATAATCAGCGAGTTTGAGTATCAGAATCGGTGAACAAATTATCTGCAATATACAAAACCTGTATAATAACGTAAAAAAATGTATAACAAGTGACGTATCAAGAAATGGTGCATTGTACCGGCTTTGATCAGCGCATTAAGATTTAAACAATAGGCCTTTTGTTCTAATTGACACTGCAGAAACCACGCCGAAAGGTTCGTGGATGATCGTAAATTCTTCGGCTTGACAACTTGAGCGCGAGCAACTTTGTGCTAGCAAAGAACTTTTTATTAAATAGACTCGTAAAAACTCGTTCGGTCTAAGATTTTCATTTCAGTTTGTGGAATGTGTGCTCATACAAGCGCAATCTAGCGCAAAGGTGTGACTGTTTAAGGTAGTGTGATTTTTTTGCTTCAAAACACCAGGTGCGTTCATGAATAAAGATAAATCATTTGATTATGGCATGTGCTATAAGTGCATTTCGACTAATTAAAGTTTTATTTATCTCAAAAAATCACTGGGCGGGAAAAGGTTCGGCCACAACTGCTAAGACATCTGGGCAATTACCCAAACGTTGGGCAGAAAAGACAATGGCAACTGTTTTTGAAATTCGTCTTCAGCTGGTAAGAGCAAAAAGTCATGTTCAGTCCCCTGCTGGTATTGCTAGTTATAAAACAAAAAGATGGGATGAATGCGACGAAAATGTCACCGGAAGATGACATTTTTTTAAAGCCGGGACAGAATTTAAAATCCGCCGGGCTTTTTCTGCATCTAGGCCTGTTGCCTCGTTTCCTTTGCCCCTTTGTTGCTTTTCGGCTCTTTCATCCAGGCTGAAATTTAAACACTTGTTTGTTTAATAGCGAACTTTTTGCAAGGACTAAAAGCAACGACGACCGCAACGACGGCGAGAATGGCACAAAACAACAGGTTTAACTATACCATGCGCGATTTAAGGGAAATTTAACACTTATTCTTTTGCTAAAACAATAGAATATTAGAACACAAAAGAACAACAATAAAATAGAATACCAAGGAATATATTATAATACATAATTTTACCTAATACAATGTAGATGAAAAAGGTACAATGGAGCTGACACCCAAAATCGGGAATCATGCATATGGAATTCTTCTTTGAAGTGACGTTAACCTTGGCACCATCGTCGTCGTTGCTTAAACTCTCTAAAATATTTTGTTGGAAAATCGCACAGAAAAACCTTGAACAACTTGGTTTCCAGGTTTCTCTCGCCAATTTGGTTCAATTTTGTTCCAATTTAGATCCCCAGGACTGTCCAACTTTTGCTTCCATATATGGAGATGTGCACAGATGCGTCTTACGATCTTCGCAGGACGGTTCGTATTTAAAGAAAACGCTTCGTTACCAAGGCTTTACGAATACAGGCGTGGTTTATAAATCGAATGCATTGTTTACCGGTAGAAACGACCAGAAAATACACAGGACTACTGAAATGTGAGTAATTTTTAAAGAAGTTGAAAAGTTTTTTTCAGATAAATTAACATTTGTTTAGTCGTAATGCACTTTTCCTATAGCCCATGATCCGACGAACGTAGCTGTCGTTAGCCTCGCAAGACGTTCAGTAGACTTGGATTAATTCTGCATAATTTACTGCCCATGGCAGTGACCACGCTGCCGGCAGAATGCCGCATTTTCGAGCAGAATTAGAGCAGAATACGGAAAAATCAGCAACACAAAAGATAAGCACCTAGCATATTCTCGACAATTCTCAGTCGCATGGCATAAGATCACTGAAAACGCACTATATTTCAATATATATACCTAGTATAATATATACCTTTAAAGATTTATTGCATGTTCCTTTTGTGGATTTTTTTTATGTTTGTTTGTTTGTTCTTTTTTTTTTTGATGTTTTTTTTTCTTTTTCGTTCAAAGTAAGAAATATTAAAATAGCTTTCATTACACAAAGCAGTATTGTACAAAGCAGAATTCCGTTGTCAAAGCAGAATTTTGAGCACGACACGCGATTTTGACAAACATTGCCGGCAGGCAGAATACGCCAATTTACAAGCAGAATGTACCAAGCTTTTAGGCATGACGTCAACGAATAAAGCAACACATACTACAAGATTTGAATGAATGCCGCATTTTCGAGCAGAATTTGAGCAGAATACGGGAAAATCAGTAACACAAAAGATAAGCATAACAGAATAAAACACTAATAAAAATAATAAATAAACTCAAAACAAACCCTATAAGTACCTAGCATATTCTCAACTGTTCTCAGTCGCATTGCATTAGCTCACTGAAAACGCGCATATTTCTTTAATATATAACTAGTATCATATATACCTTTTTTAGATTTATTGGATGTTCCTTTTTTGGATTTTTTTGTTGTTGTTGTTTGTTTGTTCGTTTGTTTTGGTTTGTTTTTTGTTCTTTTTTTGGATGTTTTTTTTTTTCATTTTTTTTCAAAGCAAGATATATTAAAATCGCTTTCATTACAGTTTTACTACACAAATTATGAATATTAAAGTAGTATAAGCAGAATTCCGTTGTCAAAGCAGAATTTTGAGCACGACACACGATTTTTACAAACACTGCCGGCAGGCATAACTTTTAGGCATGATGTCAACGAGCAACACATCTACAAGATTCCAATAATTTATAACTCAGAATGAAGCTCGTTTAACCTTAAGAATGCAACCAATGTGTTGTTGTTGTTAAACGAACTTTTATGCCTCGCTGTTGTTAGTTTTGTGGTGTCGTTATAACTCAAAACCTCCCACGCAGGGGGGGGCTTGCTACTTAGCTCGGTCCCGCCGAAGATTCTCTGGGAAATTTTGAATTTCTCTCGCTTGTTAAAAGCCATTGTTTCACAGCTGCATGATCGTTTTTGCCCTTACATGGACAAAAGCGATCAAGAATATAATACCTATTGTTGTCGAATTTGAGCCGCTTTTCTTGATACGGAACGGATCAAGTGAGGCCTTAAGCTACTGTGTTTATTTAACTTTCGCTGACACACAGCGTCATCAGGGAATCAGAAAATATTCTACCGTACAGGATGTAATATTTCCTAAACGAGTTTGAGTGTTTTACCGGGGTATCCAAACATTGTAATATTTGTTGGCATGGAAGAACCAGTTGCGGAAAAATCTTTCCGGTTTCGACGACCTAAAAGTTGTGAAGAGGAAGTTGGTTTGCTCGTAAACGTAAATGTCAACTGTAATGAATAATTTAGAATGAAAGCCAATAAAGATTTGATCAAGTGCTGCACTGTTTTTGCTAATTGATTTCCAAACACGTGTGTTTGGATATCCAAAAACGCCGTTCTTTACCGGGGTATCCAGTGCATATATGTGATCCGAATGTGTCCCCGCAATTGGACAATTTCTTAATGAATTATTAATGAGTTTGAGAAGTAATAGATCAACAACGAGTGCGAGGGTTTCATCAGGGTATCCAAACACCGAGAAACAGATGAAAGCACGAGGCCGCTTCGGCCGAGTGCTTTTATTGTTTCAAGGTGTTTGGATACCCTGATGAAACCCGAAGCACGAGTTTTTGATCTGGCTTCTCAAAGTATGCCACAATGCAATTTCACAGGGTAGTGTGATATGGCTTTGTTTTTCCTGAGACAATGTGAATAATCTTAGGTTTGGTTTTGAATTCTATTTTGGGTGTCAGTGTGCTTTCATGCGCGTTTGAAAATGGCAGCGTCTGTTGAGGAGCACATCGAAGGTCGTTTTTGAAAAGCCAAAAGTGGAGAAGAGGAATTGAAGTTGTTAGAAGAGAGTATTCCTAAGTCAACAGCTTACAAAACTAAATGGGCGGTCAAAATGTTTCGTGACTGGCAGATTAATCGGAAAGTTAAAGTTCCTGTACACTTGATCCAGGTGGAGCATTCAAATGTTATCAAGAATTGCACAAAGTCCAGCCATTGAGTTCAGATTTAGAAAGAATGGATGCCTGCTCATTAAACTACTGGCTCGGCAAATTTGTCCAAGAGGTCAGTGCGAATAATAAAGGGGAGATGTATCCAGCGAAGACCCTTTATGGCATTATCTGTGGAATTCGGAGGTATCTTGTTGAAACTGTGGGAAGCGAAACGTTAAATCCACTACAAGCCGAGGATAAAAGGTAAATGGTAGAAACATTATTTTATAAATAATACTGTTTGCGAAATCTGTATTGATCGTATATTATTTCAGGCGTTTAAAATGATGTTTTACTTCTGCATATTTGTCATTTTCCGTCGCTGTCTTGACGCCGAGATAAAAGACACTACGAGGAAAGGTGTTGTTTATTTTTTAATTCAGCTTCGCTGTCAAATTGTGAAATTAACATTGTTGTTAACGGTGCAAAAATAAACTGTTGTTTTGTTTAATTTCTTTTGTTTTGATGCGCGAATCTAGATATCCAATGAGGAATCAGATGAAAACTACGTGTGGTTTGGATATGTGATCCAAAGCACACGTAGTTTTCATCTGGGTTTTCATTGGGTATCAAAACTCATGCACGTGACGAATTTAGCCATTTTTATTGGCTGAATAACTCATGAATTATTAATGAGTTTGAGAATATAAAATGAAGTTGTGGCGTGGGTGACAGAAATAATAAGTAAGCGACAGCAATAAGCAATAGATAATTAGCTTTACTAACAATGACGATAGTAAGAAACAATGAATGATGAGTTCTGAGGAAAATAAAAGGTCTTTGAGTTCTGTAGATAGTTCTGATTAAAACAAAAGATCTTTAATTTAAATGTACTCTTCACGGGAAATGAGTTCGGGTTTGTGTTTTCGAATGTAGAATGCTTCAAAAAGGCACATGTTGACATCGATGCTTTCGTTGTTAACGTGAAACTGCAAAGTCACTTTTTGTGCTCGTTTAACGATTTTTAGTGGGAGTTTATGTCGTTTCTTGCTTTGTTTTGTTGTGAAAAATGGTTTTTACCTCCAATAATTTGATAAGAGTGAGTCACCCAGGCTTGTCAACCTTTAAAAAATAATTTTCGATCGATAAATAGTTCTCGACCGATGGAAATTTCTCGACTAATAATGCTTCAGAACCTGCTCAAATTTCCAATGCTGTGCTTTCTGGGCTCTTCTATCATTTTTCGAAAATTATCCAGCAGTTTGGTGTCGAACTCCTTCCACATGAATTTCAAGGTACTGCAATACTTTTACATGGATTTTTTTCCTACTTACAAGGGCTTTCAATTTAAGAAATAGTTGTTGGGATTATAAGTTGCTCCGCATCTGAGCTTGGCTTAAAATTCAGATTTAGCAAGCACTGGGAAGGCTTCTCCCAGAAATTTGGGTTCGTTGTTTGTTTTGTCAAAGAGCGAAACAATACGAATACGTCGTTAAAATAAGGCGTTAAAGCATTCCATAGAACAGAGCCTCTGGGCTATTTTTCGATTTTAGCAATTCTCAAAAACAGAATTACTCGACCGTCTGCACAGTACATTTAGACCGTACAAAAGTTTACAAAAACAACCTTTTCTCCATCTAGAATAACTAGTACGATTACTTTCCGAATAAAATACACCTGTTGCTTATCAAAAATTGCCCAAGAAACTGATTTCGAAATCAAAATTGCAAAAAATACACAAACATATTTGCATAAGGCCAAACGAGTGAAGTTAGAACTATAAAATCAAAGTCTTGTTTTGTTTCCAGAAAATCGCTTTTCAACCCATGTAATGAATGAACAAACACAAAAAATGGACAACACAATCTTCTTTCGAAAATTTTTATTCAAATCTCCATAAGTTTATATTTAAAAGCAAAACGCGAACCTTTTATAGCGCATCGAGGCCGAGCTGTAGTCTTCAATGAAAGAAATCATGAAACGACTCAATTTGAGCACGTTTTAATATATATAGATAGGCTGAGCCTAACAGCGTAGCACTTTGAACAAGCTTATAAACTAAGGTGAAACTTAACTAAGGTGAAAGGTCGGAAGTACAAGAATTAAGATTGACGACCGGGCTATTTTTCAATTTTAGCAATTCTCAAAAACAGTAAGGTTATTACCCGACCGTCTGCACAGTACATTTACACCGTACAAAAGTTCACAAAAACAACTTTTCCTCTGTCTATAATAACTATTACGACTATTTTCCGAATAAAATACAGTTGTTGCTTGTCAAAAAATGCCCGAAAAACTGATTTGGAAATCAAAAGTGCAAAAAACATATTTGCATATAAGGCGACGTTTTTTTCACATAAAATTTTCAATCTATGTAATGAATGAACAAACACATAAAAATGGACAAAAAATTTTATTGAAATCTTCATTAGTTTATGTTTAAAAGCAAAGCGCGTACATTTATAGCGCATCGAGGCCGAGCCGTGTCTTCGATGAAATTCAGGAAATTAATACAACCGAATTAAGCTACACGTTTATAAACAATTCTCCAAAACTAACGAGAACACAAATAAAAGGTCAATCACAGATTGATATCAATATAAATTTCCATCGAAAAATGTAATTTGTTTTACCTTTAAGTCGCTCGCTTGCTCGAAAATTCTTTTAATCTCCGCGTTGGTTCTGAAATCCGTAATAAAAACAAACATCTCCCGCATTGATATAAACGTATGAAGGTCCTCGATGCAAGATTTTATCCTTAAAGCTCTTGTTTTTCCACTAAAGCGGCTTCTGAGTATCCCTTATTTAGTATCCCTGTCTCGAGTAGCAAACCGCAAATAAATGCAGGGAAATAACGACTTCACCGCTCCACTAAACACTGCGAAAGATCCAGTATACCGAGCTGACGACTGTGTAGCCGCGCGTGTGGCGTCATACGCGCATATTTTGCGACGTCATACGCGCCCGCGAATTAGCCCTGCCCAACGGACACACATGTCACGGAGGCGCGCCCGCGAAACATTCCGCTAGCCATGACCATAAAAAATGACGGGCATAGGTTCTATGAGTATGGTGCTGCGCAGCCGGGCCTTAGGCCCGGCAAGTGCTCCGCTATAAATTCGTGATTACCAATTAAAATTTCAAATTATCTAACTACTATGAGTTATCAAAGTGAAACTTGCGAATCACAGGGTGTGATTTTGTTCAAAACGTGAGGTTCATTCAATCCCGATTATCACTAAAAATATTTTTTCCCATTAAAATTGAATTCTATCATATCATTGCTAAATAATAACTGTAAGATTCCACAAAGTTTTAGAAGCATCGCTTTAGAGCCGGAAAAGTTTTGACTTAAAGTTTGTCATAAACAAGTGCGCCCGAAATAACAACGGAACCACCTTAAACAGGTGCTAAACTTCATATCATCAGCTTCAAAAGGACGCACAGGTAACTACATGTCTCGACGATTTCTTGCTTTACAAAACAGCAACTAAGTAGGTTCGGAAAAAGTAGAAATAGTTTTTAAAAAAATACATTTCTTTTTCTTATTCAATTATTTAAAACTTATGGCCCGGTTATTTTAATGAAATCTAACTTAGACCGCGGTTTAAGAAAATTAACGGACCTCCATATCTGTTTATAAGTTGGTTATTTTATGAGATAAGTGTTTTTCTTGTCTGTGCTACATTCCTTCTTGATACAAGATATATTAATTTATATTCCTTCTTGTTTAAACTTATGGCCCAGTTATTTTTTTTTTCAGAATCCTCATTCATTTGCACTTTTCCTGAACGAGAAATAAAATTTTCGACACCGTATTTCTCAGAAGTTCTAAGTGTTAAATCTAAAATCAGCACAATTATAATAGCCGAAATGCTTGGTATGAATTTTAATAATGAGCAAGGGTTCAACTTCGAAAACAAAATCCCCACAAGGAACAAAGTAAAGTAAAGTCGCACACGAGCCAGATGGCCCACACAGCCGGAGCTTAACCCGGTTTCTGTAGCATGAAGCAACTAGGAATATTGCTACTCCTCCCTGGATGGGATGCTAGTCCATCGCATGGTTACCCCCAGCATTTTGTCGCCGGTACCCATTTATACACCTGGGCGGAGAGAGACAATGTGAAGTAAAGTTTCTTGTCTAAGGAAACAACACGACGACAGAGACCAGGCTCGAACCACCGACCTTCAGGTTGAAAGTCCGACGTGCTAGCCACTAGACCACCGTGCCTCCGTCCACAAGGAACAAAGTGCTTTATAATTCGGAAACCCTCTTAAGTTATATGTTTATAATAATGTTTTCCTCGGATAAGTAACGGGGGATCCAAAATTCGGAAAACCTCTTAAGTTTTATGTTATTATCATTTTTCCTCGGATCAGTTTGTACATGTAGACTGTATTCTTATAGTTAGGCTTGCTCAAAAAGATAATAAAATGATTGGATTTTGACGGAATTGTGATTTTTGAAATCATGCATCTCGTGAACTTGACGGAAACCAAATTTTCCTCCTATGAAATGCCCAACTTACACATATATACATACATACATGCACATTTTATTAACTCATCCCAGATGAGGCTTTTCAGAGTAATAATTATACTTAAACCTTTAAATACATATTATATAAATAGTTAAATAGATACAACTTCACTCGGATTGGAAAATTCTTCAGTGGGTTGTTGTAATCTTGCATGCACAGAATTTCTGTAAAATGTTAAACGCCACAAATTAGTTTGGAACGCATTAATTGCAGAACTAATTATTTTAACTATTCAATTTAATGATGTTTAAAATCATCGTTCGTTAATCCAGATCATTTTGAAAATTGTGCCAAACTCAGATTTTGTAACAGCTGGTGTGAGTCAGTATGCTCTGAGGAAAGAATGCAGGAGTCTTGTTGATCACAAGCAGCAGTTTTTGACCTCTTGCAAAAATTTTAATTAGCCGCGATATTTGAAGTCTGTAAAATTATCAAATAAGGCGAAGAAAACTTACCATTTTCAGGAGGGAGAATCAAAATTTCAAAACATGTTTTGTACGAAATTATTATCATTGGGACAAACCGCAACGAAACGAAACGAGTTAGGTACCTGCATGGACTGTCTCGAACTTCCTCGCTCCTTGGTCTAGACTATTTAATATGTCTGACTGTTAGTTGCCTATCCCGTAAATTGTGGCTGTCTTCCAATAGCGTTCCGCCCAGATGACGTCATATTTGGCAGCATTGCATTGTGGGATCGAAATGCGGACAAATATTTCAAAATGGCTGCCTCGGAAACACCAGTTTTTGCGATTCCTGCACATGTTGTGGATAATTGTCGAGTTGTACCCAAGAACAGTGCTTCGTAGCACCTGTTTTTCGTAGCTACCTGCATAGTTCTTGAATGTTTGTATGCATTTCAATCCCATGATGCTGCGCGTCAATTCTATTTTTAGAATCTGGGCGGAACGCTATTGTGTCCTGTCATAATGCATCAGTCAATTCCAGCTATGCTCATCTCACAGGGCATTAGTCTATTCCAGCTATGCTCATCCCCCAGGGCATCAGTCTATTCCAGCTATGCTCATCCCCCAGGGCATTAGTCTATTCCAGCTATGCTCATCCCCCAGGGCATCAGTCTATTCCAGCTATGCTCATCCCCCAGGGCATCAGTCAATTCCAGCTATGCTCATCCCCCAGGGCATTAGTCTATTCCAGCTATGCTCATCCCCCAGGGCATTAGTCGGGCATTTGATCACGTTCGAATCCCGGGGTCTAGCATTGGTTTACCCACAGTGTACACCGGGGCATTTAACATCCTCGTGTTTTCAACCTCGAAGAATCCTGGATATCTTTTCCGTAAATTTCTTGCGAACTTCTCTAATGGGTCAGTTAAGATAAAACCACCTCTCTGTTGACTAAGTTAATGGCTTAAATAACTTTTCGACGAGTCTAGATTGGCAAAATTTTCCTTTTTTTGGCTATAACCCGGGACATTTACACAGTCTTTTTGTCCCGGCCATGAGTATGAGTATTTTGTGAAAACAATTGGCAAATTCCCAGAGGTTGTCTCGGGGGCAACAATTGAAATGCTGGAATTCATTGATGCACAAAATCGCCTCTAATAAAATAGTTTATTTGTTAAATGTTTTGTCTCCAAGTCTCTAGGATCTAATGGCTGAAAACTTGAATTATCTCGCACCACCAGAGAAACCTGGTGAGGAGGAATTACCATTGACTCCTTTAAGTCCTGTACTGAATCGGAGCCAGCGAGCCAGAGCATTGAGTGAGGTGTCTCTCCAATCAGTAGAAGGCACTGATTTACTGGGTGCGGTATACATGTATGGTAGCACAGACACTGGAGGCTTATCGGTACTTGAGAAAACTCCTAAATAGAATTCTAACTTTTCTGAATACAATCCGCCATGAAAATAAAAAGGAATCCAATGTCAAATCATTTCCCGCCATTTTTATATCTGAAAAATTTATGAATTGTAAGCTTGAAATATACACGCAAACGTATACACCCCTTTGGGTTTTTTGCGATGTTGCAATATTTCGAAAATATTTTACGTCTAATAGATAGCCTTCGATGTGCTCTACAAGATAGGGTAAATATTATGGGTTGTGGCGCTGCTGCGGGTCCGTGACGTCATCCAAAATGGCTGCCAATATGGCCGCCATCTTGGATTTTACTAAAAATTCAAATTTATCGTGAAAATGCGGAAATTGCAAATATGTTTTGCTAGAGTTGCAGAATAACATACCATTAAACATTTTGATGCTTTTGGTAGCATTTTATATATTTTTTCACCGAAAAAAAGTGAAAAACACGCATTTTTATGCAAAAACGGGTTGCCTTCATGCTACTTATCACGTCATATCTCGTTACCATAGCAACCGGTTGTCGCCAAAGGATAAACGATAAAAGATAAACGAACAGCTACTGAAGATGGCATGTGCTAATTATAAATAGTCTTGAAAATATCGGAGAAAAACCTTATGAGTGTTAGCAAACACCCCCTCCGCCCTCCCCCGCTTATACGTCCAACGGTTAAATATTTTTCTGTTAAAATTTGAGAGATTTATCTAGACTATAAAGCGTGCAATAGCGTTTTGATTATTTTATATAATTGTCTGTAAAACTTGTCAAAGTCAGCGGGAAATGTGGTTTTCTTCTGCGTGTACCGGAGCACGAATCAATCGATCAATCAATCATCTTTATTTAGTCACGGAATCCCATTCATAAAAATGCTCTTCCAGAGAGCCGTGCAAATTAAAATCATGCAATAAAAAATAAATATGGTCGTTAAAATTATACTAAATTACAAATAGGATATAAACGATTTCAGGCTTGTCTGCCCTTTAATAGTATTTTATAGACTATTCCAGAGAACTGCCCCTCTATAGTGGAAGCTATTTTTTCCAGCCTCAGTATACGGTCTTGGTACAAATAAATTATATGTTGAGTTTCTTAGATGGTAAGAATACATAGAGTTTGTACTATTAAAAATTTGAGCCAAATGATCAGGTTCATTTCGATTTTTCAATTTATACATTATTATGGCTAGTTGTCTTGTCCTTCGTGTTTCAGGATTATCCCACCCAAGTTTATCCAGTATCTCAACTGATCGTCTATCGTAGTTAGAGGAGGTTATCACCCTATCACCCTATGTATTTCATGTAGTTTATGATTCATTTGTTGCTCCAGAATGTACTCATCAGCATGTGCAACAGTTAAACTAGTATCATCTGCATACATCCGCACTTTAGAGAAGAGGTTACAAGATGGAAGATCATTTATGTAAACAATAAATAGTAGTGGCCCAAGAATAGAACCCTATGGTATTCCGCATTTAATTGTGCAGCTATCTGACAGCACACCATCGACAAAACTTTTTTGTGTTCTATTTGTAAGGTATGAAGTAAACCAATTTAGTTTTACTTGGCATACACCATATTGTTTCACCATATTGTTTCTTTTGTTTTACGAATAACGTAAAACAAAAGAAACAAAAGACAGAAAACAATATAAATCCAAAACAAGACTAAACAAAGACAGAAAACAATAAACAAAGACTAAACAATAAGACTAAAATACAAAACCTCACAAACAATAGAAACACAATGTGTTCCGGTACACGCAGAAAGACCCGGAAATTTTTACAGACAAATGTATGGAAAAGGTAGAACGCTATTAAATGCTTTGTGGCACAGGTAGATCGCCCAAATTTTGCACAAAAATATTTTACCTCATATCTCAAGTTTACCATTCATAATTTTTTAGAAATATAATATTTGCCGAAAATTATTTGACAACAGTACTGTATTTCGTGGCCTGTTTGCACCATTTTCAAAATGGCACATTTTATTCTATTGTTTTAGGTCTATTGTTTTTAACCCTTTAACTCTCAAAGGTGCCAAACATCAAAATTCATGATCAACAAAAATTCCAAATTACATTTTATAAAATCAGTATTGAAATATAAAGCATTCAAAAGTACTGCCAAAGAGGTTTCATTTGAATGGTCACACTGTAGGATTTCGTTGACAGACTCAAAAGTTAGAATCATACTATATATCTCCATAATTGACCCTGGGAGCAAAAGGGGTAAGCAAGGATCGAACGTCACATGTTTGATTTAAACTGCTTTAAAACTCAGGTTACATTAAATAAAATTAAAATCGTTAACGCGCCTAAAACTTAAACTGAGAAAACATTTCGAGAAATAACGTGGAATTAAATAAATCGGCATCTTTAAATGGTAATTAACAGCTATTAACGTGTGCACGGACTTTAATTGCCGTTTATAAAGCTTTTTCTGACAATGCTATTCCTCAGAAAAAAATTTTTAAAACTCGGTTTAACATTTAAAGTAAAATACTACATAACTTTTTTTATATAGGCAGATGAAAATGGAAAACATCCCGACAAATTACACCGGGCTTCTTGGTCTGGAGACGAGACGGAAGTTAAAAACATGATTAACAATGGCGCTGGTAATCAGTAATGTTCTTGTTAACTTTTCACTCGGACAAAATAGGAACAAGGAAAATCATCCCAATTTCATTTTGTAAAATATCGGAAAACAACAATTCCACAGAAAATACAAGTTAGACAGCATGATAAATAGTATTACAGTAAGGTACTACTTAGCAGCTCTTTTTTCACGATCTATAGGTCCACAATTTGCACTGCAGTGCTAAATATTTCGATACTTAGAACAAATTGAGCAGTTTCAAACTCAGAGAAAGAAATTGCACAATGAATTCACCAAGCTCCGATCAACACTCATAGGCGCTTGTTTTCGCAGGCTGCTTATTATGCTTTACAATGTCCCAAATTACTACTATGGGGCTAAAATAACCTCATTTTTGCATCAAAGGTTTGTAACCAAATTTCACGCGGGAATCAACCAGGCAAATGCCAAACGTTTACATAAAGACATCTTTCTGCGCGCAACAAGACTCGATTTATTTCACAAACTCAATGACGATTTAACGATTGCGATTGTAAACAAATTACAAAAAAGAAAAAGTAAACTTGAAGTGGTGCTAGATTTTATTGAACATAATTCTGTTTTAATAGAATTGTAAACTAACGTACCTAATTAAAATCCGATTGGTGCCTTCAATTTTGATTTTAGCCTTATTTATCTGTTAACTTAGATGTTAATGTCCTTGACAAGTACGGACGGACTGCTCTTCATAACGCCATCATGGGACTTCACGTGAACATCGTGGATCTGCTCCTAGAGGCTGGGGCCGACACATCCATTTTGGATCGGAGCCAAGATCCGCCGCTTCACACTGCGGTCCGGACTGGGAATGAGAACCTTGTTAAGGTAACCTACCTTTTTGTGTTTGTGGTTTTCTTTTAGAAGAGAACTATGGAAAACAAGTAGCACACAACATCTTCCCACAAAATGGCCAATACCTTGCAAATGCGCACTGCCAAAATAATTATCAGAGCAGTGCTAGCCAGCTGGCTATGCTATGATGAAGAGTCCTTACAAGGTCGAAACCGCTTTCCACGGTGCCAATACAGGGTTATATGGCTGTGTGCATGTATAATTCTTTCACTCCCGTTAGAGTCAATTTTGCAGACATGTACCCGATAGCGAATCTCGGCACATAGGTTGCCAGTTGTAACTGGGCGGTACAAAAAGATACCTTATGATTCTAGAATCTGTACTATTTGCAATGATAACAGGGTTGGCGATAACTTACACTACATATCTGAATGCAATAACCATGAATTTGTCAACTTGAGAAAGGACTTTCTTCAAAGTTATATTGCGTCAGTGATGTTTTTCGTGTATTTGATAAGGGGTCTTTATTTCTGTATTTGTTCTCAATGAAGGATGTTTCCGTTATTAATATATCTTCAAAATATTTTCATGATGTTTTGGAATTAGCAAAAGAATTAATAGATGTGTAATTGTTGTTGTAATGACATTGCATTTTGTTTTTTACTTATATTATCTAGTATTGTTTTGCCAATATATCTGTAGGGATATAAGGTGTACTAAAGTTGTAGTTTGTAATGTATAGTTCTACCTTTTGAGTCTGTCGACAAAATCAGACCTCTTTAGCAGTACTTTTGCATGGTACATGGATGGACAAAATTACACTGCATGTCAATTGAACCTAGAAATAATAGCGCAGCACCAAAACGGCACAGAGATTTAAAGTGTAACAATAAGGTTTAGCGTTCGTGAACAATTAAGAACAAGAATAGACAGATAATAAGACTGAGAGATCTTTTCTTAACTTTTAGCTTAGAAGAGGATGAGAAAACAGAGACTTCAACAAAACTGGTTCAAAACATGATCGCAAAACTTCTCTTGCAACTCACATATTCTTGTGACCACTTGTGTCAGTGTTCTTGGAAATATTTGAACATTTTTAAATTCGGTTGTTAAAAGTAATTGACAGCGTTGACCGGAAAGTTAGATCGCGTCCCTCTTTAGTTAGACTTAAATATCAAGCCCTACAACTCTCCCTCTCAGAAAGTATTTGCTTACCGGAAGAAATGCTCTGATTTTTTCAGGCTTTTCTTCGCCACGAGGATTGCGATGCAAACATTACAGGAAATGGATCTCAGACCGCGCTTCATATTGCCGCCGAGATGGATAAAGTGTCCATATGTAAAATCCTGGTTAGTGGCAAAGTTACGAAATAAAAGTTCTGTGTATACATGCATCAAAGACTGACTGATGTTTAACATAGTGCGAAAGAGAAGCGCTATATCGACGGATACTTAGCCGACGAGGGGCCCCATCCTCGGTGTAAGAACCTGTGAAACTCATGAGTGACGTAAAACAAAGAAAACAGAAAACAAAAGGTATAAAACAATAGAGTTAACTGGGAGTGCAACACCACAATGGGTAAAAAACAAAGGAAAAAGTCATATGTTCTTACACCGAGGTAAACCCGAGGCCGAAGGCCAATATATATATCAGCCAATTTTGGCAAGCTTGAGCACTATAACAGTTTTATAATTCAAGACAATGATAACAAATCACAGTTTCCAGAAAAAATTCATTGAGAATTTTATTAAGTAAAAAGGCTTATAAAAATATTTTACCTCGCGCCATTTCTTACACAACAAGCAGCAAATTTCGAAACATTTTGCCAAGCTAAAGTTAATTATGCCTACACAATTTGAAAGTTTCTGCGAAGAGCATTCGTCTACGTAAAGAACGGGACAGAGTATTGACAACACGAATTAAAACACAGTAAAATGGCATAGAATTAGTTTTATCGACTGAGTCGATAAAGTAAATTGACCACCGTAAAAAGACTCAAGTAGTTTAAGGCCTGGGTCAAGGGCTTTGACCAGGAAAAAACGGTTTATTCGTAATAACTCTTACAAACGGAATGGAACTGAATCGAAATTTGGCACATAGAAAGATATTATCGTCCTTAACATTTTTAAGTATAATAAGCTTTGGCATAGGTCACGTGACATGTCACGTGGCCATTTTTCTTAAAATAGCAAATATTTGACGAATTGGTGACGGGGTTAAGAGAAAAAATCAAATAAAAATGCTTTTCTGATGCAGATTAAATATCTCCAGCCCTTCACGTTTGGAATGAGTGTCCATTAATCTCTAAAAAAAAATTATGAGGACAAAGGTCATTTTTCAGTCCAAAATTCAACCTATAATTATTTATAACTGTAATTTAAAGACTTGAGGACAATCATTCCAAACGTATAAGGTTAAATATGTTAAACCTCCATCGGAAAAGCTAATTTATTTAACTATACAAAGAAAATTCGCTACCAAATCGCCGATTTACGTTATTTTAAAATTTTGATCACGTGACATGTCACGTGACTAAACTTTTGAGTTATGGCAAAAGAAAACATCAAGATTAACATTCAGGGAAAATTTCATTTTGATCTAGGTTTTCTCGGTGAAGATATTAAGTGTCAACCATATTTTCCGAACACACTTTAAACCCAGGCCTTAAACTGCTTGAGGATTCAAATAGCTGACGTTCCGAGCGCTAGCCCTTCGTCAGAGCGAATAAAGGAATTGTGGGTTGTGTGTGGTTTTATATAGTAAATGATGGAGCTACGCTATTGGTGGAAGTTTGGTGACGTGAAAAAACAAATTTTAATTAGTTGAATGTAAAGCGTTTGATGATTCCGTGTGAATTGAGAGTGCCGATTTGAAAGATGAATTTTTGTTCTAAGTTTTAACGGCTTTCTGCGTTGCCCTGGTGCAAGGAAAGGCTGCAGATCGTTATGTGTTGTTTGGAATGGTTGGATAGATTGAAATGTCGCGCGACTGGTTTGGATGCGTCTTTGTCATTTTTTCAATGTCTCGATGATGTTCACGAAAACGGTCGCCCAATCTCCTCCCTGTTTCGCCAATGTATATTTAGTAGATAATATTTACGGAGGTGCATGTGAAACGATCAGTGATTTTCATAGATCGTTTGGGTCCTGTTATTTTCGTTTCCTGCAGTTGATGTGGCTTTTTAGTCCCTTCCATCAGCACCGAACCATCGAAGTACAAGCTGAGTCGATCGATCGCTGTTGCTTACAAACTTGTTTGTTTTAGCTTCTACAGCCGTAATGGCGAGATTGTTTAACTTCAATCCGCTTAAAACAAAGGTCAGAAACTTTTCTGAGGAAGTATCAAGTTTATATCATATTCCAGAGGTGATTACTATAAAAGCATTTTCCGAAAATTGTGCTCTTTCACTCAATCCGTGTCGAGCGGTTGAACTTTGAACCATCTTTCATTCAGCTTCGACGGGAAACAGTGCGACACAACGCGAAAATTTCGCGCCGTTTTTGTCCAGTTATGTGATCAATAATTTCTCTCTTTCTTTTCTTTTTTTTATTTCAGTTCCCCTTTTTATCTAATAGTTCGTGCATTTTTTCTCCAAAAAACACGAAATCGCAAGCGACAGTCATTTTCACTTTCCTTCAAAATGCGAAATTTACCTCCATCGCTGGATATACGTCATGTAGACCTAACGTTATCGAGAACTTTTTGACTCCATTTGGGCAGTGTATCAATGTGTTGAATTATAATGACTGTTAACACGAGCTTTTTTTTTGTTATTTGTTAGGATGCCTAAAATGTGTGCAATTCCACAATTGGTTCGGCTCCATTATATCAAACACTCGAAAGAGTGTTTCATCAGGTATCCAAACACCTCGAAACGGGTTAAAAAAAACTCGGCTGCGCCTCGTTTTTCGACCCACTTCTCGGTGTTTGGGTATCCTGATGACACACTTTTCCTTGTGTTTGATATATTACCTGAAAGGGAATGGTTTCTTAATAGGTAGGGTTTAAATCAAAGGGAGGGAGGCGGTGGACTTTACCGTAATTGGGATTGGGAGATTGGGAGTTATAGCGCCAGACCCTAACCTTTTCACTCTCAGAGTCATAATGGAGACATGTTATGTAGTTCTAACTTTTCAGTCAGTTGATGAAATCCTATGGTGTGACCATTCACATAAAACCTCTTCAGCAGTACTTTTGCACGGTACCATTTGTTCTAACTTTTGAGTCTATGGACAAAATCCTATGGTGTGACCATTCAAATGAAACCTCTTCAGCAGTACTTTTGCATGGTACCGCTTGTTTTTCAATATTTTACAAAATGAAATTTGGGATTTTTCTTGGCTTTTGATGTTTGGCAGGCTTGGGAGTTGAAGGGTTTAATGTCTACCTAAGAGCAATGTACATACTTGAGTGTAGTCTGGTCAATATGCGAGCGCATTTGGTAAGGAACTACAATCGGCGACAAAATTGTCGAGACACTTTCGTTTAAAGGGGTATGTTTTGGGAAAATAACAAACCCGGACCCGACACCCCCTCCCTCCCAACTAAAATTACGTTTATTGTTGCCCTCAGGCTACCTGATTACCGGTACAGCATTGGATAGGGGTGGGGGTGGGCGGTTAATATCACTTTTTTTAGATAACTTTATGGTATAAGTTTAAGAAGAGGTAGTCAAAAGTCGCTTTGGACAAATTGTCTCAACTAATTTAGACGCCGATTGTATAGGCTTTAGGACGAACGTACCGTCTGACGTTGTTCTACTTGATTGCAGACATGAACACTAACATTATGACGGATCCATATAGAATTTTCCTTCAGTATAGCCCTGGCCCTGAGGAAGGCTAATTTTGTTAGCTGAAATATTGGCCGTTGGAGATTTTAACATGATATGTTTTTTGCCAGGGTATTCCTTGCCGCCATTTTCTTGACCGAGAAGAGCCTGAGAACGAGATTGACGATTATTGTCGTAGTCACGCCTTGTTAATCATATTAAGGACGGTGCCACCTATTGTTATTGCGCATACGTTCTGCGCATGCATTGCGCGATGGTCGCGCGAGACACTGGTTATTTTTTAAACGCGAACGCGGGTGGTAAAGACTAAGTTCCGCCCACTTTTCTTGTCAACTGTCAACTCCCTGGCTCAGTTTCTAAACAAGATAAATACAAGATAAATAGAGTTCTCAAAAATCTATAAAAATATGTTTATTGACCTTCTGCAGCCTAAAAGTGCTAAATTCTTTCTCTATTTTGCAAACGACACAGCCTCGGTAATGAAACTATTTTGAGCTAATTGGCGATGCTGCCTCGATCAGCAGAACGCGTACGTTTTGCCTTTATTCTTTACGAAGAAAGTCAAACCAGACTAGTGTTTTTTATACATAAAACAAGCATCCTCAAGGCATAAAATCCAAGGAAAGGCTGGCATGTTGTTATTTCAATTGACTGCAAGTTTTTGTTTGGCGGCCAAACTCGCGTTGTTTGAAATTTTTGTTTATCTGCAAAACTCTTTTGCCAGTGGCCATTTTTGCAAATGAAAAAGTATATAACAAAAGCAGAAAAACAATTGTTCCTGACCAGTTAAATCAAACAAACGTCGAATAGGAGATTTGAGATGAGCAAAGCGTTTCGAAAAAACCGTTTTTGACAATTGATGAAGATATATTAAAAAAACAAGGCTGAAGCCAGCAACTAAAGAAAACTGGCTGCTCCAAAGCCGGGAAGCATCCGACTAAAGTCTTCCCTCCCTGGATTGCTGGCAAGCATGGTTTTTGGTGTAATCTTTCGTAAACACATTTGTGCATTTAGGTTCAATTGATTTCCTTTATTCTCTATTATAGCCAAATGATGTTTTTCGAAGTCGCATCGTGTCAGTTCTCAACTTCTTTGCATTAGAGCAAATTTTGATAGGCGAAAAACTTGCTATGATAAACTGAAAAGAAATCTTATCTTTTTAGATCAAATAAAGCCGTAAACTTAGGCAAAAAAAAGTGTTTTATTATTTCACGATTTTTTTTGACATTAAAGTGTAAACTCTTTTAAAGTTATCAGAGAATCCATGAAAACTACAGGAGCTTCACAAGAAAATAAACACGCGGCGAAATGAATTTACAAAACTCAAGCACTTTTCAACAAATATTTCTTAAATTTTGACTCCAAATAACCGTTAAAGACTAACCTGCCAATCTAGAGTTTTTCGGCAGCCGACCAGTCACCTCGATATAACACTGATGTTTTCAAGTTGGTAATGGATCGGAAGAAGATGCACACAATGTAAAGTTCTTGTGCCCGAAGGAACATAATAAATCCGTATATCCACTGTAGATCAATGGAAGTAAACCGATTTTGCCTTTTTACTCCTTTACTGTGCTGTTTGACCTTGAAATCCCCGAAAAATCTTTCTCAAAAGAGCACCTTACATCTACAAAAAGATTTCCTTTGAATTCTACAATGTTTGTCTTTTTATCGTGCCTTTTGAACGGAAAGCCGTCGAGTGGAAATCCCAGCATGCCCCCGAAAAAGACACGCACAATATTCAACTTACTAGGGAGGGCATAGAAAAAAATGTCGCGAACCCCGAAAGTGATTCCATAAAAGTTGAAAATATCTAAATATAACTTGTAAAAACGCGTGGTGACCCCTACTTTTTATCTTATAAAATGGAAGTGGTAAGCATATTAAGTACCCCATTAATTTTTTGTTGTGGGCAAACGTTATTAAGACCGTATTTTTGGCGAACGTGGGAAAGCTGTCAGGGCCGATAATGGCTCCGTTGTGATGATTTTGTAACTTAAAACACATAAACAGTAGTTGTTATGTTACCATTTGTTATGTGTTTTAGAGATTTTTAGAATTATTGTTGCTTTTGTGTATGTAAAGGCGAATTCTAAGGAAATCCGCAAAGAAAGATCTATTTTTCCCTTTTTCGAAAAAATGCTGATGTCAGCATTTTTTCCAGATTGAAGCTTAAATATCTCCGAAAATTGCGTGGTTACCCCCAATTTTCTCTTTGGATTCCAATAGCCCCTGCTAAGATCTACTTTTCCCGCATAGTCAAAAACCTGGCAAAATACCTTGCCATTAGGTGGCACCGTCCTTAATAGCCACTACATTTGATGGGGTTGTAAATAGGAGTATGCAAAAGCAAGCCGTTAGTTTTATTCGTCTAAAAATGGTTAGAACTTCACGTGGCTCGGATGAAAACTTAACAACTGTGACTGTCAAACCAGCCATATTTTCAGCAACTCGGATGAATGTTTACCTCGTATTCGTAGAAAAGAGAAAAAAACAAAAGCGACATTTCTTTTCTTTAGATGGAGAAGGATGCCTCCCCAGACTGCTGTGATGACGAAAACATGACACCGCTGACACGAGCCGTGGACAAAGGAGCCTGCAGTACTGCGGAGTTTTTCTTTGAAGATGGTCAGCAGTTTTTAAAACTTTGAAGTGATATTTAAGTGGCTCGGCGGCTCGGCGGTCAACTCGACTGTCGAGCCGCCGACCCGGCGATCCACTGAAATAAATACCTTCCTCCTTCTTTGAGCACTAAAGCTATCTTCCTCCTTCATTTCTTTAAAACACTTAACGCGACTGGCGAGCCAACGAGCCACCAAAGACATGTACCTTCCTTGTTCTAATATATATAGATAGGCTGAGCATAACAGCGTCGCTCTTTGAACAAGCTAAACTAAGGTGAAACTTAACTAACGTGAAAGGTCGGAAGCACAAGAATTAAGATTGACAACCTGGCTATTTTTCAATTTTAGCAATTCTCAAAAACACTATTACACGACCGTCTGCACAATACATTTAGACCGTACAAAAGTTCACAAGAACAACTTTTTCTCCGTCTAGAATAACTTGTACCACTACATTCCGAATAAAATACATTTGTTGCTAGTCAAAAATTGCCCGAGAAACTGATTTGGAAATCAAAATTGCAAAAATATACACAAACATATTTGCATAAGGCGATGCGAGTGAAGTAGAACTATAAAAACCAAGTCTTGTTTTGTTTACATAAAATCGCTTTTCAGTCTATGTATAATGAATGAACAAACACATAAAAATGGACAACACAATCTTCTTTCGAAAAGTTGTATTCAAATATCCATTATTTTATGTTTAAAAGCAAAACGCGTACCATTTATAGCGCATCGAGCTCGAGCTGCCTTCGATGAAATTCAAGAAATCGATACAACTGAATTTAAGCACGTTTTAAAAGCAATTCTCCAAAACTACACAAGAACACAAAGATTGATATCACAGATTGATATCAACATAAATTCCCATCGAAAAATGTAATCTGTTTTACCTTTAAGTCCCTCGCTTGCTTGGAAATTCTGTAAATCTCCTCTTCTTTGGTTCTGAAATCCGTAATAAAAACAAACATCTCCCTGCGTTGCATTGATAAAAACGTACGAAGTTCCTCGAAGCAAGATTTTATCCCTGAAAGCTCTTCTTTTTCCTCTAAAGCGGCTTCTGAGTATCCCTTAATTAGTATCCCTGTCTTGAGTAGCAAACCGCGAAAAATTCAGGGAAATAACGATTATAATTTAAATGGTTAACTCCGCTTAGTAAACACAGCAAAACAGTGTTTTCCCAGCTGGCGTGGCATTCGGCCGTGTAACCGCGCGTGACGTTGTACGCGCATGTTTTGCGACGTCATACGCGCCCGCGAGCTAGCCCTGTCCAACACGGGCGGCGGACGGCGGGCGGCACACGCGCCCGCGAAACATTCTGCTAGCCATGACCATGAAAAATGACGGGCATAATTAGGTTTAGTTCTATGAGTATGGGGCTCCGCAGCGGGCCTTCGGCCCGCGAGAGCTCCGCTATTTGTTACTCCTTGTAGATCTAAGTGGTACCAGACAACGAATTTTAACCCCTCAAAACCACGACTACTAGCCCTGTCACATTTATATTAGTAAAATTTCAATATTCAAACACGTGCTTTTATTCTTAGCTAAAGCAAGACAGAAGGATATGATGAATGATGTACTTAGTAATGTGGATTCACAAGGCTGCACCCTTCTTCACTTAGCAGTCGATAGTGGAAGTCTTGCCGTAAGAAGCCTTCGTGATAAATTTCTTCTTTTAATTTCATTATGTCTTGTGATCATGAGTCATTCACTTAATGCTTGCACTTTCTTATTTCAGGCTGTTGAACTCTGTCTTAACAATGGAGCTGTTATTCGACAACCAATGGTATGTGACTAGGAGACCATAACCCGGAATGATCTACACCTAGCGAAGTTCTTACAAAGGGTATTGTTGGTGACTAAAGTTTGAACCCAGGGATATCATTAGTTTATCAAGCGTGAAGGCTTTAAAAGGTCCATTGCTGTGACTGACGTGTAAAACTGATTAGGAGTATCGGAAGTTTGTCTTGTGCGATTGTTCCGGGCTATAGCAGTCCCTTGAAACTATTCAGACCGTCACTTCAAGAATATTAAAGCAGTGGCTATGAAACTTGGAAGGTAAACAGTATGTCCAAACATTTCTAAGTTAAGGCTGATTACGTGACGTGGTCATGTCGTATGATAAGGAAATTGTGTCATCATTCCTAATGACGGTTATCTTGGATCTGCCACCCCGAAATTTAGTCAAACTTAATCAAATTAAAAAAAATGCTCAAATGATCTTTAATTGTGAAATTTGCTACAAGAAAGTTACAAATGTTCCATTTAAACGACAATCAAGCAGAAAATTTAAAATGTGGGTAAACCTGCTTGTCTAAATTATGTTATGGTTGCCATGGAAACGTCACATGTCATGAACCAAAATCTGTCTCATCAGATGTTCCCAGATCACGTTTAGTGGTTATTAGTTAAATGCTCCTAACGTTATAAACGTTCAAAGTCAGCGCGGGCACTCAGTTTCCCCTCCCCCGGGTCTACATAGGGTTAAATGACTGTTATTGGTGACTTGTGTCTGAACCAAGGATTCTCAGTACTCTACTGTCTACAATCAAAGACAAAAGTTCTTAGGACAAATATTACAAAGTCCTCCTATTAAGTACTAATTTAGTGTAACGGACCATTGAAGCCATGTTTTTCGTTTGAAGCCAATCTCAGCAACCCCATCCCTCCCCCGAGACAATGTTGAAATCCACAAATAATTTTTATCACACGGGTCGGGAAACGGGCACTTATCGTTTGCGCGTACCGTGTTTCTGTCGCGTGCGTTGGAGAACATCGTAAATGCAAATTCGTCCCAACCCTTTTGAGTATTATCTTGCAGGCCAAGGTCAGATTTACTCTATGAGTATCAATAGTTAACTGACTGGTGTGATCGACGGGGTGATGGTAGGCCTAATTACTGTTAGTTACATTTTTAGAGTCAAGACCTTTTTTAGATATGGTAGGGTCACCACACCAGTTTGCGCCAATTATCGTGCGCCCTTAATTAACTGATCTTCCTTCCCCTTTACTTCATGGAATAACTACTCACCAGGGACTAGATTCCATAGTTACTCTCTGCGAACAATGAGTGGGTTGTCGACGTCCTCTCAGTACTATTTATATATGCTATATCAGTATTTGCTTACTAGGATTCTTGTACCAGCCCAAATTATGTTTATCCTCTTTAATGATTTATTTAGGTGCGTGACAGAAGAACTCCCTTTCATTTGGCGTGCGGCATTGGAGCCCTAAAGATAGTAGAGCTCTTTGCGTCTAAAGATCCCAAAATTTGCGAAATTACTCTGATTGACAAACAAGGCTTGACACCACTGCATCTGGCTGCACTTAACAATCATCCAGATGTCGTGCAGTATCTCTTGGAACAGGTATAATGCGACATACTCACCCTCACGCGTTCCTTTTTATCCACATTATGCAAGATCAAGCCTCAACGAGGTTTCTTAATGTCGTTTTGTCCTGGGCCATTCTTGTCACGTTCTTCCATCGCATGCTAGCTACCTTTAACTTGTCCAAATCACCCTTCGCCATGTTTATATCATTGACCATTCTCTCTTCCTCTTATTTTCCAAGCCCATGTAGCTCGGAGTGAGCTGTTCTTGCTTGTGTTAAAATATCCATTCTCAATGTGTGCCCACGGCAAACGTCTCTTTCATCTTCATTTTAGATTGTTACCAGCATATTTTATCTTTTATAGAAGAAAATTGAAATATTAGTTTTCAAAATATTACAAGACAAACAGCACCTGGAGTAACAATTTATCATTTCAGATTATAATCCAACTTTGAGACCGTTCTTGTAGTATTAAGCGATAAAATAATGATCGAAAAGCCCTTGTAGGGAGCCCAATTATCAAATCGAATTGTACTGTATAGCCGTGCATTGTCGGCTACATGTCCATTTCCCTCGGAGTTCTCTAATGACAGCCATATTCATTTTCGAAATTCCTGTTTCCATGCCATTTCTATTTATCACTTCACTTGCCTTTCGTGTCCAGTCGTATGTCTCCTAGGAGCAGGTCCAGGTCCAGGACCAGGTCTAGGTCCAGGACCACCCAAAATTCTAGAAAGAGTGGTCTCTTAGGGGGGAGGGTTGTTTATGAGAATCCTCATTGTAGTAATTTGAATAAAAATATGGTGAAGTTGGACTTTCTTTTTCAAACCAACCCAATAAAAATCCGAATATCAGACAAACTGATACCATTGCGCGGGGTATCTACACTAGGGATCTACATTTTAATAAAAAATAGTTACAGTATTCTGTGTACCACTTAATCTCTGATATTATGATTTTTAGGGCGCCTCAGTGGACCCCCTTGACAATCTTTGCCGCACCCCTCTCTTCTTAGCAGCTGAACGTGGTGGAACAGAGAGCGTTAAGTTGTTGATGGATAATGGCGCTGACGTAACAGTCAAAGATGTAGATTTGCGATCTTGTGTCAGAGTTGCTGTAGGGCATACAGCGACTATGGAAATGTTACTAAAGGTAATATACTGCGAGCCCGCTTGCCGCTCATCACTTGCAATTCGCGAGCTCGCTCACCTAATAAAAGAAAAACAAGGGACTGCTCGAAATCTACAAAGGTTACCAATATGAACTATAATTACACGATACTGAGTTTTCCATGAGCTAATAGTCAACGAGTTAACTATCGCTCATGAAGACATGAACTAGAAGACAGAAAACACGCATGAACATTTTCTATCATGGAATAGACAATCTCGGCTAAGCCAATTACATTCGAGTATTCGCAAAAAACTTCCTTGAATGTTTATTGCAACGAGATTGTTTATCGGGAAATTGTATAATACGGTCGGATTTTTTAAGAGTCCGTTCTGTTTTTTGAGCTTTCTGGCGAGATTACTAAAGATCCTGTAATACTAACAAAGATGCCCGAAAGGTGCCAAACATTATTCGAGGACTACAGAAGCATAAGATATGGCAAAAACAAACAGGACTTAGTAGTTAAAAGTAGAATCAAAATCTTAATTGGTAATCAGCCCATTACTGAGAATAAACCAGCTAAATTAGGCTTATCCAGAATGAGCATCATCTTTGAATTGAAAATACAACTTCCAAAATCCCCGGTGGGACATAAGGCCGCAAACCTCCAAACGAGCATTCCTTTAAATAACTATATCTTAATCGGAAACTTAAAATTTAGCTGTACAATCTAATCCTAGATTATATTTAATCCTGGATTATCGTTAATCGACTCTTCAACCACCAGACCCAGATGATAAAACCTAGAAATCAAGCTGAACAAACCGGTATAGAGCCGGAACAGGCGACGTATGAGTACATCTAACCGAAAAAAATAATAATCAACCAAAACATGTTTTACACAAAAACGCAAAGCCTTGTCATTAATAACAGACAAAGACATCACCGGGTTCGCTCCAGTGCACTATGCTGCAAAGAAGGGTCATCTTCAGGTAAGAATACTCATTTCTATTGTAAAAAAAAACAGTCAAAAACAAAAATATGTGCTCTACTCGCAGATGGCTTAAAGGAAGAAATAATATGCTATTGTAGGCATCAAATAAATAAGTACACTGTCACACTAATACATGGGCAAGATATCGAAAGTGAAATATGATTGATTCACTTGGTAAATTGAGGTCAGTTTCATATGTTACCTATTTATCTGAATATTCAGATCGCTTCATAGTCGATCCTTAATGTAATCAGACTCCCCTGTAAGTGAACTCGTGATCTTAGTGATGAAATAAGTATACAGTATACTGTCTCTGTAGGTCTCGCCTGTAGTGTAGTGATGATCACGTCTGCCTTATAAGCAGAAACATATTTTCACACAGAGTATGTTATATCATGCTTTTAAACGTTTCATTGCTTTGTTCCTTTGATATAACAGGTCTTTACACAGACCCTATGTGAAAATACGGTTGTTTCACTTAGTAAGAATATAATCTTTACAGTCAGTTTCATAAATGCCAAAATAAATGACAATAAAGTGAACTTATTACCGCCTAACGGATACACAGAATGTAAAATTACGCGTTGGCCTGCGCGACAGAGGAATAAGAAGAGATATTCGATCGCCTACCCAAGCGCGCGGAGAGAACGCAGAGTGTGAAGGGAGCGCCTGCCACGCATGCTAGGTACGTGTGAGATATAGAGAACCAAAGTGTAACCAAATGATGTGATTTCATGAGATATTCAGACTGAATAGCATGACGAAAAATGCCTGCTTACCAAAAATCAGCATCCTATTGCAATTCTGGGGATGAGATATTGGCACTTTCATGCTCAGTGATGACTGCATAAACACCCTTCAAAATTTGGCTCAGTTCCAAACGTTTTACGTCATCACTTCGGTATTCTATTGCAGTAGAACTGAACCAGGGGTCAATTTAACAAAGCTTTTACAAGTGTAATTTACAACAGTAGCCATTGGCCGTGTTTTCACGAGCGAGCAAACCAGGTCGCTTAAGCTTGTCGGCAATTAAACAACAAAGAAGGGCATTGTATTGTCGTTCTTTTGTGTTCTAATTTTCTATTGTCTTAACAAAAGAAAATATATCTACAGGAATGTTAAGCGAGAAAAACCGCCTCGTGAAAACACAGCCATTGTTTCAGAGGTTGAAAACAATAGCTACACGTGCAAATTACAAGTGTAAAAGTTTTATTAAATTGACCCCAGCATTGTCATAAGTGTATACTTTCCAAATTTTGAACCCAACAGAACATCTTACTGTTTATGAAGCGAAACAAAGCCGCTGCTGATGTGGTGTCAGATGCTCTGGACACAGCTCTTCATGCTGCCGCCAGGTAAACGGGAATTAATCTTGTACCCAGTTCTCCCTTTATTTCAGTTTAAACACGGAGAGAGGTTTGGTTTCAAAATTATCGAAAATTTCCAGTGCAAAAGGTGTACAGTAATCAACTACCTATTACTATAAATGCCTTAAAAATCTACAGATAATGTCGGAAATATTTCCAAGTCTTTCGATAACGTTTGAAAATCTTTTAGTGATCTTCGGGCGGTTTTCAGAAATTTCGGAATTTTTAGTGCAGTATTCAGAAGTTTTCGATGAAGTTCGAGCGACCTTAATTGTTATATTACCCTGTTCAAAGCTGATTTCATCCTTTTTTAGGTATGGCTGGATAGAAATAGTCGACGCGTTGCTGTCTGGCCTCAATGTTCGCTCTATTAATCTTAAAAACAACAAAGGAAAGACAGCTTTGCATTTTGCATGCGCAGAAGGGCATGACCGAGTCGTTGAACATTTACTGAAGCTTGGTGCCACTGTACAAAGGTAGGCTGGCAGATTGGGAATCTTATGTATTCCTATATAACGAGGTGATTCCATATACAGGTGTATTTCAATCATTAGTGATGACGTTCAGCCGTTGGCCTCATATACTTATATTTGTATCCCAACCATTCTATGTCAGTATTTGTTTGTTCGTGGTATATTACCATTCAATTGTTTGTGTAAACTTAATACATTATTTCCATTAATCAGCGATCACAATGACAGAACAGCCCTTCATGTTGCTGCCATGAGAGGATCTAAGCGATGCGTGGATTATATGTTGCAGCATCAACCTCAGTGTATTAATCTTGTTGACAAAAATCAGGTATGTAACACACCAAAACAATGTGTATTAATGTGCAAACTAAATTAAAAAGGCAGTCACAAAGGTTTTGTTGTTTTTGGTCAAAGCGGTACTAAATATGCTACCACCTACGTAAATATGCTAAATATGCGACCAACTGTAGCTATCTAAATATGCCAGAAATGCGACCAACTACGCTTAAATCTTACGTGAAATGGTCTTGAAACACACCAAGAGTATTCCTTAAAAGAACAAAAAAATTAAAGATCATTTTACCTTTGTTATTTTGTAATCACAGTGAAGCTTTATGGCCCTTCAAGTGAAGCAAAATATTTCTTAAATCGCCTGTAGTTACATTTTTTTCTCAAAAGCTGACGAGCCCAATTGAAAAACGATCTCACTTCTCATCGGACTGAGAGGAATGCGGGTAACTCG